>JBBPEB010000018.1:0-370002 GCA_039096225.1 Blastocystis sp. Blastoise
TCATATTTATATTATTTATTTATTTATATGTTTTTATTGTATATAGGTTTAATAGTCTTCTTATTCTTTCTTTCTTCTTCCTTCTTCATTTTACTTCTTCCTTCTTCCTTATTCTTCTTTCTTCTTCCTACTTCTTCCTGCTTCATCATTCATCATTCTTCCTTCTTTCTTCTTTCCCATCCTTGATTCTTCCTTCTTCCTTCTTCTTTATCCCTGATTCTTCCTTCTTCCTTATCCTTGATTCTTCCTACTTCCTTCTTCTTCATCCTTAATTCTTCCTTCTTCTTCTTCATACTTCCTTATTCCTCATCCTTCCTACTTCTTCCTCTTCATTTCCTTCTTATTATATATATATATATATATTTAATTATTATTATTACTCTTTAAACTCCCTTTATGCTCTAGAAGGAGAGAAGCAATCATTATAGATTGTTTTCAGGTTCAATTCCTGACATGAAGTCTTATTTTTCTTTTTTTAAATATTTTATTTACATATTATTATATATATATATATTCTCTTTTTTTAATTTATTTTAATCCAGTTTAATTTATACTTTTCAATTTTGACCTTATATATATATATCTAACTTTTTATAGTTTTTTTAGACTTACTCTTCTCAACAACAGTCACAATGAGAACAAATCCATTTTAACTGAAACAACTAAGTCATCTCAAAACTGTTTGAATCAATCAGTATAGACGTGTATGACATAATTTATGTATTTAAACTCAATTTTAATAATTAAAAGTAAACAAACCAAACACACATGTTGACTTTAAAACTTTAAACTCAGTGTTAAATGGTTAGTTATAAAGAGTAGACACAAAACATTGATTTATACTAAAAGGAATGAAAACAATCAACTCTTGATACAACTTTACCATTTGACAAAACACTCATCCACAATATTTTTCAAAGTTCTTTTAGTGAAGTGTTTATATAGACATATAATGTATAAAATGAAAGTCAACTCTTTGAATCTCTTATTTTAGGACAGTCTTTAAAACATTTTGACAAATAGAGAACATTTAACTTGTTATTTAAAGCTAATATTTTAAGAGTAGACTTGACTTGAATGAATAAAAACAACAGCTAACACTTTAAACATTTTAAGACATACTTTACATTTTGCCGATACACTTTGACCTTCATAATTTTGACTCTCCTTTTAATATAGTATGGAGTATTATCTCTAGTTTATTAAATAAAAGTCATTATATTGAATCTCTCACTCTAAGACCACTTAATTCACATTTTTCAAAATTGTCACTTTTAAACTCGTTATTTTAAGACTTTGTTTCTACTATAGTAGTTTGAGGACCTATTGATTACTATGATACAATATTAGTCAATTATAAGAAGATCGAAGAAAATATCGATCACTCAAAAATCGTCCTCAGGAGCTCAAAATCGCTACACCTAGGTTTTTTGACCTCCTGAATCAGAATATCATGTCAAATTGACAATCTAAATTTGACCGTTAAGGCCTCACGTGTTCAATATGAAAAAGTCTTTAAAAATAGATAAATATAAAGAATAAACACGGATAACGTATATTGTGGGATTGAGAAAAAATCAAGTTTACCCCATGTTTATTTTCCAATTGTCTGGTCAACAATTTTTATCGGGGTCATCCCAAAGAGCCAATCAAAAACGACTCAAAAATCATATTTTCTGTTCTTTTATTAATAACTGTTTAATTATAAATAATATCGCTTAACCAAATATATGTTGCAAAACTACACGTTATATCCTATTGAACTGTGTTTTAACCAAATCTTAACTCCCCGTAAGTTTAGAGGAGTTGAGGCTACAAACTCTAGTATATAGTAGCCAATCAAATGCATTTTCCAAAAACTGACCAATGGGAATTTTTTTGCCTATTCTCATATATATAGTAATGATTTATGTTTTTTATTTATTTATTATATTTATTATATTTATTATATTTATTATATTTATTTATTTATTTTATTTATTTATTTATTTATTTATTTATTTATTTTATGTTATCTTTTTATATTTTTTCTATTGTATATAGGTTTAATAGTCTTCTTGTTCCTTTTTCTTCTTTCTTCCTTCTTTCTACTTCATTTTACTTCTTCCTTATCCTTCCTACTACCTTCTTCCTCATTCTTCATTCTTCATTCTTCATTCTTCATTCTTCCTTCCTACTTCCTACTTCCTCATCCGTCATTCTTCCTTCTTCCTTCTTCTTCCTTCTTCTTCCTACTTCCTCATCCTTCTTTCTTCATCCTACTTCTTCCTTCTTCCTTCTTCTTCCTTCATCCTTCTTCCTACTTCTTCCTTCTTCCTTCATCCTTCATCCTTCCTTCTTCTTTCTTCCTACTTCCTACTTCCACATTCTTCCTACTTCCTTCATTCCTATTATATATATATATATATATATATATATATATTATTATTATTATTATTACTCTTTAAACTCCCTTTATGCTCTGGAAGGAGAGAAGCAATCATTATAGATTGTTTTCAGGTTCAATTCCTGACATGAAGTCTTATTTTTCTTTTTTTAAATATTTTATTTATATATTATTATATATATATATTCTCTTTTTTAAATTTATTTTAATCCAGTTTAATTTATACTTTTCAATTTTGACCTTATATATATATATATCTAACTTTTTATAGTTTTTTTAGACTTACTCTTCTCAACAACAGTCACAATGAGAACAAATCCATTTTAACTGAAACAACTAAGTAATCTCAAAACTGTTTGAATCAATCAGTATAGACGTGTATGACATAATTTATGTATTTAAACTCAATTTTAATAATTAAAAGTAAACAAACCAAACACACATGTTGACTTTAAAACTTTAAACTCAGTGTTAAATGGTTAGTTTTAAAGAGTAGACACAAAACATTGATTTATACTAAAAGGAATGAAAACAATCAACTCTTGATACAACTTTACCATTTGATAAAACACTCATCCACAATATTTTCCAAAGTTCTTTTAGTAAAGTGTTTATATAGACATATAATGTATAAAATGAAAGTCAACTTCTTGAATCTCTTATTTTAGGACAGTCTTTAAAACATTTTGACAAATAGACAACCTTTAACTTGCTATTTAAAGCTAATATTTTAAGAGTAGACTTGATTTAAACCTATATACACAACTGTCATCATCATAACACTTTTAAAGACACTTTACCATTTGCTCATACACTTTGATCAAAACATTTTCGTCCCTTCTTTTAATATAATATAGATCATACACTCTAGTTTAATGAATAAAAGCTCTTATTTTGAATCTCGTCCTCTAAGTCACTCATTTTTACATTTTTCAAAATTTAAGACCCTTAGAGTTGATATTTTGACTCAATTTTTCTACAATGCACGAAATTCACGATTTTATATAAACTGAAGTGAAAATAAATTTTAAATAATAGTCACAACACCTCACACATCCACTCTCTAAAAATTATTTTCTTTGTACTTTTGATATGTTGTAGAGCTACTACAGCTGTATACTAATTAATATCTCTAAATTTTTTATTCACAGTTTAAGACTATGTTTTACACATTCTTTTAAATTTGACAACCTTAAACTATTTATTTAAAGCTATTATTCATAGAATAGACTTGATATAAGATTCTATACACATATATAAACCATTTTACTTTTTAAGACACATTTTGTCATTTGGTCATACACTTTGACCTTCATAATTTTGACTTTCCTTTTAACATAGAATAGAGTATTATCTCTAGTTTACTAAATAAAAGTCATTATATTGAATCTCTCACTCTAAGACCACTTAATTCACACTTTTCAAAATTGTGACACTAAAACTCATTATTTTAAGACTTTGTTTTAGATATAGTAGTTTGATGACCTATTGATTACAATACTACAATATTAGTTGATTATAAGAAGATCAAAGAAAATATCGATCACTCAAAAATCGTCCTCAGGAGCTCAAAATTGGTACACCTAGGTTTTTCGACCTCCTGAATCAGAATATCATGTCAAAATAAGAATCTAAATTTGACCGTTAAGGCCTCACGTGTTCAATATGAAAAAGTATTAAAAAGTAGATAAATATAAAGAATAAACACGGATAACGTATATTGTGGGATTGAGAAAAAATCAAGTTTACCCCATGTTTATTTTCCAATTGTCTGGTCAACAATTTTTATCGGGATGATCCCAAAGAGCCAATCAAAAACGACTCAAAAATCATGTTTTCTGTTTTTTTATTAATAACTTTTTAATTATTAATAATATCGCTTAACCAAATATACGGTGCACAACTACACGTTATATCGTATTGAACTGTGTTTCAGCCAAAAGTTAACTCCCCGTAAGTTTAGAGGAGTTGCGGCGACAAACTATAGTATACATTAGCCAATCAAATGGTTTTTCCAAAAACTGACCAATGGGAATTTTTTTGCCTATTCTCATATATATAGTAATGATCTTATCTTCTTATTCTTCCTTATCTTCTTCTTATTATTATTATTCTTCCTATTCTTCTTCTTCTTCCTTATCTTCTTCTTATTCTTCCTTATCTTCCTTATCTTCTTCCTTATCTTCCTTATCTTCTTATTCTTTATCCTCTAATCCTCTTCTCTTCTGCATTCCTTATTATTATAGATCTCTATATATCTATCTTTGTCATTTTTTATAAATTATTTTTCATTTTTTTTATTAATCTCAATAATTAAAGACCCTATCTCATTCACTTGATATTTCTTTCTCTTTTTATTCTTTATTACTTTTTTCCCTATTTCTAGCATCCTTTTTCACTTATACATATATATATATCTTTACACATCATTACTATATATATGAGAATAGGCAAAAAAATTCCCATTGGTCAGTTTTTGGAAAAACCATTTGATTGGCTAATGTATACTATAGTTTGTCGCCGCAACTCCTCTAAACTTACGGGGAGTTAACTTTTGGCTGAAACACAGTTCAATACGATATAACGTGTAGTTGTGCACCGTATATTTGGTTAAGCGATATTATTAATAATTAAAAAGTTATTAATAAAAAAACAGAAAACATGATTTTTGAGTCGTTTTTGATTGGCTCTTTGGGATCATCCCGATAAAAATTGTTGACCAGACAATTGGAAAATAAACATGGGGTAAACTTGATTTTTTCTCAATCCCACAATATACGTTATCCGTGTTTATTCTTTATATTTATCTACTTTTTAATACTTTTTCATATTGAACACGTGAGGCCTTAACGGTCAAATTTAGATTCTTATTTTGACATGATATTCTGATTCAGGAGGTCGAAAAACCTAGGTGTACCAATTTTGAGCTCCTGAGGACGATTTTTGAGTGATCGATATTTTCTTTGATCTTCTTATAATCAACTAATATTGTAGTATTGTAATCAATAGGTCATCAAACTACTATATCTAAAACAAAGTCTTAAAATAATGAGTTTTAGTGTCACAATTTTGAAAAGTGTGAATTAAGTGGTCTTAGAGTGAGAGATTCAATATAATGACTTTTATTTAGTAAACTAGAGATAATACTCTATTCTATGTTAAAAGGAAAGTCAAAATTATGAAGGTCAAAGTGTATGACCAAATGACAAAATGTGTCTTAAAAAGTAAAATGGTTTATATATGTGTATAGAATCTTATATCAAGTCTATTCTATGAATAATAGCTTTAAATAAATAGTTTAAGGTTGTCAAATTTAAAAGAATGTGTAAAACATAGTCTTAAACTGTGAATAAAAAATTTAGAGATATTAATTAGTATACAGCTGTAGTAGCTCTACAACATATCAAAAGTACAAAGAAAATAATTTTTAGAGAGTGGATGTGTGAGGTGTTGTGACTATTATTTAAAATTTATTTTCACTTCAGTTTATATAAAATCGTGAATTTCGTGCATTGTAGAAAAATTGAGTCAAAATATCAACTCTAAGGGTCTTAAATTTTGAAAAATGTAAAAATGAGTGACTTAGAGGACGAGATTCAAAATAAGAGCTTTTATTCATTAAACTAGAGTGTATGATCTATATTATATTAAAAGAAGGGACGAAAATGTTTTGATCAAAGTGTATGAGCAAATGGTAAAGTGTCTTTAAAAGTGTTATGATGATGACAGTTGTGTATATAGGTTTAAATCAAGTCTACTCTTAAAATATTAGCTTTAAATAGCAAGTTAAAGGTTGTCTATTTGTCAAAATGTTTTAAAGACTGTCCTAAAATAAGAGATTCAAGAAGTTGACTTTCATTTTATACATTATATGTCTATATAAACACTTTACTAAAAGAACTTTGGAAAATATTGTGGATGAGTGTTTTATCAAATGGTAAAGTTGTATCAAGAGTTGATTGTTTTCATTCCTTTTAGTATAAATCAATGTTTTGTGTCTACTCTTTAAAACTAACCATTTAACACTGAGTTTAAAGTTTTAAAGTCAACATGTGTGTTTGGTTTGTTTACTTTTAATTATTAAAATTGAGTTTAAATACATAAATTATGTCATACACGTCTATACTGATTGATTCAAACAGTTTTGAGATTACTTAGTTGTTTCAGTTAAAATGGATTTGTTCTCATTGTGACTGTTGTTGAGAAGAGTAAGTCTAAAAAAACTATAAAAAGTTAGATATATATATATATAAGGTCAAAATTGAAAAGTATAAATTAAACTGGATTAAAATAAATTTAAAAAAGAGAATATATATATATAATAATATATAAATAAAATATTTAAAAAAAGAAAAATAAGACTTCATGTCAGGAATTGAACCTGAAAACAATCTATAATGATTGCTTCTCTCCTTCCAGAGCATAAAGGGAGTTTAAAGAGTAATAATAATAATAATAATATATATATATATATATATATATATATATATAATAGGAAT
Source organism: Blastocystis sp. Blastoise (assembly GCA_039096225.1). Classification (NCBI taxonomy): domain Eukaryota; class Bigyra; order Opalinata; family Blastocystidae; genus Blastocystis; species Blastocystis sp. Blastoise. The sequence goes on from JBBPEB010000018.1 coordinate 6,886, forward strand.
GAAGGAAGTAGGAAGAATGTGGAAGTAGGAAGTAGGAAGAAAGAAGAAGGAAGGATGAAGGATGAAGGAAGAAGGAAGAAGTAGGAAGAAGGATGAAGGAAGAAGAAGGAAGAAGGAAGAAGTAGGATGAAGAAAGAAGGATGAGGAAGTAGGAAGAAGAAGGAAGAAGAAGGAAGAAGGAAGAATGACGGATGAGGAAGTAGGAAGTAGGAAGGAAGAATGAAGAATGAAGAATGAAGAATGAAGAATGAGGAAGAAGGTAGTAGGAAGGATAAGGAAGAAGTAAAATGAAGTAGAAAGAAGGAAGAAAGAAGAAAAAGGAACAAGAAGACTATTAAACCTATATACAATAGAAAAAATATAAAAAGATAACATAAAATAAATAAATAAATAAATAAATAAATAAATAAAATAAATAAATAAATATAATAAATATAATAAATATAATAAATATAATAAATAAATAAAAAACATAAATAAATAAATAAATAAATAAATATAATAAATAAATAAATATAATAAATAAATAAATAAATATAATAAATAAATATATATAAATATAATAAATATAATAAATAAATAAATAAATATAATAAATAAATAAATAAATATAATAAATAAATAAATAAATAAATAAATAAATAAAAAACATAAATAATAAATAATAAAAATGAAAACAATAAATAAAATATAAATATATACCTAATAGAATAATCTGAAACCACAGACTAAGAAGAACGACATGAAAAAACGAAGACCACAACACATCAACAACATTTTCTTTCCTATAGAATAAAAATAATTAAAAACAATTTAATAGATGATATAAAAAGACAAAATAAATAATATAGATAATAAAATTAAATAATAACAAAAAGTAATTAGTAAAAAATAAACAGATGTTAAGAAATAAATAATATATTTATATACCTGATAATAAGTAACCCATTTCACACAACCAGGACCACTTTAAGAACCACTCACCACCACAACCAAGACAAATACAAGAGAATCCTATAAAAAAGTGTATTATTATAAATAAATAAATTAATATATACAAATAAATATAAAAATAATAACTAAATAACATCAAATTAATTAATAAAACATACCCAGACAATCAATACAAACAAATATTTAAAAAATGTAAAAAACTATAGTTTTTGGGTACCCAAAATGTTTTTAATAAAAAATGTCCCTATTATCAGCTTAGCATAAGATAATAATAAAAATTCGAGGTTATTTATGATTCCTATTAATTTTTAAATATGCATATTTTAAATATTGTCCCTATTTTACAAAAGTTCAAATATGAATATGTTTTTGTTTTCTACATAAAAATACTTATTTTTATTAAATTATTAAATAAGATGCCTAGAAAAGGCAGAATGTCATCAAGGCGGAGGTCCTTGAATCAAAAAAAATACGTTTCTCAAAGACGGTCCAGTATGTATTGTATTTATTTTTTTTTTATTATTCATATATAGGTTCTTCTACTCAACAGGATGCAAGTATGGATGTCATTGATGGTGATGGTGCTTATCAATATGGTCTTGAAGGTATATATTTATACATTTCTTTTTGTTTTATTATTTTATATTATCTTAGACTCTTCTCTGTCCTTGGTGTCCTTTACTGATGATGGTATAATGTTTTCAAGTGGTCTTGAAGGTATGTTGTCAATCATTTGTTTTTATTTTTATATTTTTATTTATCTATAGGTTCTTCTGTTGTTGTGGACTCTGTTGCTGGAGCTATTGATGATGATATACACTCCACTAATGGTCTTGAAGGTATGTTGTCAATCATTTATTTTATTTTTTTTTTATTTTTATTTATCTATAGGTTCTTATACTCATGATGATGTTGTTGCTGATGCTACTGATGGTGATGCTAACTCTTCTCATGGTCTTCAAGGTATGTAATCATTTATTTATTTATTTATTTTTAATTATTTCTTTTATTTCCTATTTATATGTTATTATAGGTTCTTCTGTTGCTATGAATGTTGGTGCTGATCTTAATCATAAAGAAGGTATATATAATATATTTTCTTTTTCTTCTTTTTGATTTACTTTTATTTTATAAATATATATAGGTCCTTCTGTTCTGATAGTGTCTTCTGTTCATGGTACTGTATCTGATGGTGATCATCCTTCTAATGCTAAAGGTATATAGATATATCATATATATATATTTTTTATTATTCTTTTAATTCTTTCTTATTTGTTTTTATATAGGTCCTTCAACTCAGTTAGTACATGGTCATTCTTCTATTCCTTCTTCAGAAGGTATATATATATATATATATATATATGTATCTATGTTTATTCTATTTTATGATTCTATATAGGTGTGTCTTTTAATTTGGGATCGTGTGACTCTGTTGTTGGTCTTGATATAGTTACTACTAATATATATAAAGGTATATATATATATATATAATATTATTTATTTATTTATACTTATACTATTGTATATATATATATAGGTGATGGTGTTAATAATTCTTCAGTCGTTGATGGTGTCAACAATTCTTCAATTATTCAATGTATATTTATACTTATATTATATTCTATACTTATATAGGTTCAAATAAAGTTGTGGGTAAGTATTATTTATTATTTTAGTTTCTTTTTCTTTTGTTTTATTATTTTTTTTCTTTCACAGATAATAGCTTTCTGTTGTCTGCTTTCTTTTTATTATCTATTTATATATTTATTTACTAAGCTTAGCTTTAGCTACTTAGTATTTAAATATTTAATAGAATCCTTTCTTTTTTCATTTTTGTTTTGTTATTTTTTTTTTTATTTTAATTTTACTTTAATCGTATCGATTAACGGGAAGGTGTCGGATATTAAGATAATTTTTGAATTACTTAATATTAAATAGTGTTGAGTATTTTAATATTTGTATTTAATTTAATTAATACAACTATTGATTACCTATATGACTCATACTATTGCTGACTATTGTTCGCTTCTAACTCTATATAGTCTAACCGATGTAATACTATCAATGATGAGATATCTAAGTGTTAAGATTCTTCACTTACTCACATTGTATATGATATTAACTGGTAGTTAGCTATATGTTTATAGAATGTTGTAACAAAGCACAATAGCTATAGATGTCCTCTATGAGGTTGAATCATATAGATTGTTTAATAAATTATACAATATTAATTACCTATACTTATTTAATATTAGTTTTCATTAATTATAATATTATCTTTCATTACATTATAGTATTGAAGATAATTATTAATTAATAAAGTTTTTACTTTATATTATTTAATATATCATACTATATGTATGTATTATTATATTAATAAAGGTTATATACTTTATATTAATAAATATATCATAGTATATCTATGTATTATTATATTAATAAAGGTTATATACTTTATATTAATAAATATATCATAGTATATCTATGTATTATTATATTAATAAATGTTATACTTTATATTAATTAATATATCATAGTATATTCTATGTATTATTATATTAATAAAGGTTATATACTTTATATTAATATATATAATATCATACTATACTTATGTATTATATTATATTAATAAAGGTTATACTTTATATTAATAAATATATCATAGTATATCTATGTATTATATTATATTAATAAGAGTTATATACTTTATATTAACAAGCGTTTCACGACTGGCTACGCCAGCCTACGCTTGAATCTAAATAAACATAAAAAAATAATTTGTAAAAAGACTATCTTTTCATTATATAAAAATTATTTATTTCAAATTTTGTTTTGTTTTATTAATATTATCAATAATGGTTTCATATTTTATTAATATTATCAATAATTGTTTCATAAAAAGAAAATTAAAAAATAAAAATTAACTATATATAAAATAAAGATTACATTCTATTTCATTAGTAAATATATTTAAATACTTAAAAAACTATAGTATTGTTTATAAAATAGAGTTTACACAACAAATAAGTTATTATAAAAAAACTCTAAAAAACTATAACATTTTGAAATACATATACTCACTTTTATTAAAACGAATTTTGTGCTAATATACATATATATTTGATTTATTATTTTTATTTATAAAGAATAACTTGAATTTCATTTATTTAAAGTCACAATTACAAAAAAATGAGTTCTTTTGAAAGACAAAAAACATTCTTTAAACAATAATAGTTTTGTATTTAGTGACATAAAAACGTATTATACGGTTTTAGAAGCAATTAAAATCATTTTACCCATTTTAACATTCCCTATCAAACAGTCAACCATGTTTAATTAAATTAATTTTTAATATTTTATGTTCTATAATAAGTCTATTTATTATTTTAATAAAAGGTAACTTGAATCTCTTGACTTAACTATTGTAATTCTAAAAAAATAATTTTTTGAACAACTTAAATTATTTATTTATTATAGATTTTAATATAAAACAATTTAAAAACACTCTATACATACTTATTACAACCATTTTAGAAAAATAGACTCATTTTAACATTTTGGTCAAACACACAACCACCTTTATTTCAAACAATTCTTTTATTATTATAAACATTAAACACTCTAATACTCATTTTTACAGAAAGTGTATTGAATCTCTTCACTTAAGACAGTCAAACAGACAATTCAAAATTATTTTACCCTTTAAACTCATTATAAAGTGATAATATTTATAGAATTGCTTTGATATGTGATTTAGGACATATTGAACTACTTTTTACAAAATTATGAGTCAACATTTCCAGTTTGTCATTCACTCGTCTAACCCAATTTTGACCATTTTTTTGAGAAATGCAATACATATAAGGTCTAATTTACAAAAATGTAAAAATTAATTGTCAAATATGAATTTGATTTGTCAAGTTTTGGAAAATTTTTAGAAAAATGATTTTTCAATTTTCAGTTTTTTAACATGTTATACTATTGACTCTACTGAACTCATTTTTTTATTAATTTCAAATATTAAAACTTATATTATTAATATGTTTTATTCTCTATATTTATTTGTTATAATTATATAAAATAATTAAATATTGACTGAGAAATTAATGTTATAAAGTATACCCTTTTTTCAAAAAATGATTTTTTTATATTTTGCATATATAATTTTTTATCTCAAAAGTTATTTTATATTTAGATAATATTTTTATAAATATATAAACTATAGGTTGTCTAGTTTATAAATAAGTTTTATTTATTTTTTAAAAATTAATATTGATGGAGAAATTATCAAAATAAACTATAGTATCAAAAATGCTTTCTTCTTTTTAAACGACTTATTTCACTAATTAAAGATTTTTAAAAACTAATTTTCTTATTTAAAGCTTATTTATGACATTTCCAAATCATAAAGACTGACAACTGACTTTTTAAAACAAACATTGTCAGTATCAGTTCAACATGTTGTCTTAACTTTTGTAAATAAGTCACATACAGTGTCTATGAGTGATTCTAAACACTAATCTAAACGTTTTAAGAGTTTATTGAGTTAACATTGTCTGGTGATCTGTTGTCAAAGTCTTTTAAAAACAAAATAAAATAATAAAATATGTTTATTTTGGTATTTAGTGATTCAATATAGAGTCAAATATCAAATATATTTATAAATGATGAAATTATTGACAACAAACAAATGAAAAAATTTTAACAAAATTTTCGAACGTCATTTTTTTATTGAGTTTAACTCTTGTCTCCTGTGACTTCATTTTTTAATATTTTGAAAAAATGGCAAAAACGGATGACATTTAGGTCGTCCTATATCTAAATAAGCTTTAACCTTTTTATTTTATAAAATATTGACTGAGAACTGATGATAACAAAATATACCATTTTTAGAAAATTCTCATTTTTATGTTTTTCATATAAATTAACATATCTCGGTCAATATTAAATATTAAACAAAAATATAAAAAATGGATGACATTTGGGTTGTCTTGTTTACACATATGTTTTTATTTTTATTATATGTTGAATATTGACTGAGATCTGATGATAACAAAATTGGTTATCAAAGATGAAAAATTTTTATAAACAAATATTTCTCTTTTAAAACATATTATTAAAATATAAAACATATTTATGACGGATATAGAGTTAAATAAATACATTAAAGCTCAAATAAGTTTATTAAGAAGGAATGTGTTGGATATCAGTTTGTCTTTTGTCGTTATTTAAAAGATTTATTGTTGTTTCAGAGTAGTTAAGGTCATTGTCATGACAACTGAAACCACTTTAGAGTTTATAGTTAGTAATGTGTGTATTGATATGTTGTCAAGTTCTTAATATAAACAAATTTACCCGTCAAAACTATTTATTAGACTAACCCGTCAATAAAAGTTAATTTTATAAAAATAAATATAGAGTATGTTAATAGATATAGGAAAAATAAGAAAACAATAAAAAATGAAAAACGAAAAATAAGTGTTTTTATAAAAATGAATAACATCATTACTATTATAAAGCAAATAGGCAAAAAAATTCCCATTGGTCAGTTTTTGGAAAATGCATTTGATTGGCTACTATATACTATAGTTTGTCGCCGCAACTCCTCTAAACTTACGGGGAGTTAACTTTTGAGTGAAACACAGTTCAATAGGATATAACATGTAGTTGTGCACCATATATTTGGTTAAGCGATATTATTTATAATTAAAAAGATATTAATAAAAGAACAGAAAACATGATTTTTGAGTCGTTTCTGATTGGCTCTTTGGGATCATAAAGATAAAAATTGTTGACCAGACAATTGAAAAATAAACATGGGGTAAACTTGATTTTTTCTCAATCCCACAATATACGTTATCCGTGTTTATTCTTTATATTTATCTATTTTTTAATACTTTTTCATATTGAACACGTGAGGCCTTAACGGTCAAATTTAGATTCTTATTTTGACATGATATTCTGATTCAGGAGGTCAAAAAACCTAGGTGTGCCAATTTTGAGCTCCTGAGGACGATTTTTGAGTGATCGATATTTTCTTCGATCTTCTTATAATGGACTAATATTGTATCATAGTAATCAATAGGTCCTCAAACTACTATAGTTAAAACAAAGTTTTAAAATAATGAGTTTGAGTGTCACAATTTTGAAAAATGTGAATTAAGTGGTCTTAGAGTGAGAGATTCAATATAATGACTTTTGTTTAGTAAACTAGAGATAATACTCTATTCTATGTTAAAAGGAGAGTCAAAATTATGAAGGTCAAAGTGTATCACCAAATGACAAAATGTGTCTTAAAAAGTAAAAGGGTTTCTATATGTGTTTAGAATCATATATTAAGTTTATTTTATGAATAAGAGCTTTAAATAAATAGTTTAAGGTTGTCAAATTCAAAAGAATGTGTAAAACATAGTCTTAAACTTTGAATAAAAAATTTATAGATATTAATTAGTGTACAGCTGTAGTAGCTCTACAACATATCAAAAGTTCAAAGAAAATAATTTTTAGAGAGTGGATGTGTGAAGGGTTGTGACTATTATTTAAAATTTATTTTTACTTCAGTTTATATAAAATCGTGAATTTCGTACACTGTAGAAAAATTGAGTCAAAAAATCAACTCTAAGGGTCTTAAATTTAAAAAAATGTAAAAATGAGTGACTTAGAGGACGAGATTCAATATTTGAGTGTTTATTCATTAAACTAGAGTGTATGACCTATATTATGTTAAAAGAAGGGACAAAAATATTTTGATCAGAGTGTATGACCAAATGGTAAAGTGTCTTTAAAAAGTCTAAAGTGATGACTAATGTGCTTATAGGGTCATATAAAGTCTACTATGAAAATATTAGCTTTTAAAAATATGTTTAAGCCTTTCAATTAGTAAAAATATGTTCAAAGAGACTCATAAAATGAGAGTTTTAAGAAACGAGATATTGTTCAGTATACACTAAGAGACACTCTACAACATATCAAAAATATAGCAAAATCTATTTTTAGAGACTGCATGTGTAAAGGGTTGTGAGAGTTATTGAAAAAATATTTTTCACTCAGTTTGAGCAAAATCGTGTTTTTGGAACACTGTAGAAAAATTAACTTCAAAAATCAACTCTAAGGGTCTTAATTTTTAAAAATGTGAAAATGTTTGACTTAGAGGACGAGATTCAAAATTCCATCTCACTTTCATATAACTAGAGCACACACTCTATATTATGTCAAAAGGAGGGACGAAAATATTTTGGTCGAAGTAAATGAGCAAATGCAAAAGGTTTATAAAATGTCTTAAAGTGATCACCAATGTGTAGCTAACACTATACTGAGTATAGTATGTAAATATTAGCTTATAAAAATGAATTTAAGTGTGTCAACTTTTCATAATGTGTCAAAAAAGGTCTTTAAGAAAGAGATTCAAAACATTTACTTTTATTTAATAAATTGTATGATAAACTCTATACTATATCAAAAGACTGACGGAAACTGTTTTGATACAGTGGATCTTGAATGGGTAAAGTCTCTTTAAAAGTTATATTTTTGAGTTATTTGTGTTTAAGATCATTATTAGAGACGACTGTAGAAATATTAACTTTTTAAACCATGTTTTATTAGTCAAAGTTAGAATGAATGCTGACTTTGTTATGATTAAAGCTTTCTAATTCTTTTAAAAAGTATGAAAATGAGTTTAAATCATTATATTACGTTTATTTAAATAAATTTTATGAATTAAAAATACTTCAGAGTTCTTCACATTGTGACTCATTTCTAAAGTTATTGACTTTAAAAACTCACAAAATGTTTAAAACAGTTGTATAATTATTAATAAATACAAAATATATTTTAAAAATAATAAATAATATGTATAATGATTCAAAATAGTTTTTTTATTTTCTTTCAAGTATTGTTTTTAGTTTTTTTGATATCATTTAAAGAATTTATTTAATTCTTATATCAGGAATTGAACCTGATTACAATCAATAAATGATTGTAACTCTCCATATAGAGTATAAGAAGTGTTATTAAAGTAATATATAATATATAATATATAATATATAATATATAATATATAATATATAATATATAATATATAATATATAATATATAATATATAATATATAATATATAATATATAATATATAATATATAATATATAATATATAATATATAATATATAATATATAATATATAATATATAATATATAATATATAATATATAATATATAATATATAATATATAATATATAATATATAATATATAATATATAATATATAATATATAATATATAATATATAATATATAATATATAATATATAATATATAATATATAATATATAATATATAATATATAATATATAATATATAATATATAATATATAATATATAATAGATAATAATATATAATATATAATATATAATAGATAATAAATAATAAATAATAATATATAATAGATAATATATAATAGATAATAAATAATAAATAATAATATATAATAGATAATATATAATAATGAAAAAAAGAAAATAAAAGCCAAACTGTTATTATTTTATGCAGCCGCGGTCCGGTGCCGTTAGGCCCCGGACCTGCGGCGTGACCCTAGTTGGATAAAATAAAAATAATCCAATAATTTTGGTTAAAATTTTGTGCGAAAATGGTTTTTTGCGTTTTTTAGCCAGAAATTTAGAGTTTTCGAAAAATTTTTTTAACAGTCATTTTCAGAATTGTGTTCCGGATTTTATGATGTAATTTTTATTTTATAAAAGTTAATAACAAAGTCAATAATAGTGAAAGTGTGTGAGACACCGTACTTTTGCAGAACTAAATTAAGGATATTAATAAATATATCATACTATATCTATGACTTATATTATATTAATAAAGGTTATACTTTATATTAATTAATATATCATACTATACTTATGTATCATATTATATTGATGAAGGTTATACTTTATATTAATTAATATATCATACTATACTTATGTATGTATTATTATATTAATAAATGTTATACTTTATATTAATATATATATTATCATACTATATCTATGTATTATATTATATTAATAAAGGTTATACTTTATATTAATTAATAAATACTTCAACAACTATAACAATGAAAGTTAATTTATATACTACACAACTAAACTTTATTCTAAACTTAAACATAATATATTTAATATCTAATAATTAATATATATAGGTTCCAATAAGGATAAAATAAATAATAATGATTTATCTAAATCATTTGGTTTTAACTCAAAACCTTTAGCTTTGTTTTCGACTTTTAATTTTCAAAATAATATTCCTTTACAAAACATTCAAAACAATAATTCAAATAACAATATTGATATTGATATCGATAATCGTTATTCACAAATAAATAATAATAATTCTATATTAAATAATGGTTCAAACCTATTCAATCAAATGAATCCAGTTAATCAATCAATTAATAACATATCTATTGTTCAAAGTCAAATTAATAATAATAATCAATCTATTCCTATATCAACTACTATTATACAACCTACAGAAAAAAATACTTCTGTTTCTAATAATAATAATGATTCTATTAATACTTCTTCACACTCTTTACCTGTTGTTACTACTATTCCAACTGATGTAAATATATCTAACAATAATAATTCTACAATCATTAATGATAATACAAATAATTCAAGAAATAACACTAATACTAATAATAATGAAACAATAATACATAGAAATAATAGATCTATTAATTCCATTATGAATAGTTATTTAACTATTCCTGATTTAAGTCCTATTCTTCCTCCTTTAAGTATTCTAACAAATATTCCTCATATTAATTTAAATAATGATAATGAATCAGAAATTATAACAACAATACCTAATAGTAGTAGTAGTAGTAGTTCAAGTGATAGTAGTAGTAGTAGTAGTAGTAGTTTTTCTGATAATGATTCTGATTCTGATTATATTGATCCTTTTCCTAATATTAATAGTAATACTCAAAATAATGACGAAATACCAGTTGTAAGAACTATTAGAAGACCTATAACAGATAATAGTATGTTTTTTATTATTTAAATATATTTATTTAATACTTTTTTATAGTTGAAGAAGATATAATTATTCATCCTATTATTAATAGAGGAAGAAGAAGAGCTTTAGATATTTGTATGCTATTTATTTTTTATAATTCTTTATGAATAATTAAATAACAAATTATTTTTATAGATAATCAACAAAGATTATTATATCCTGGATTACATAATTGTATTGCTTCTATTCAAAGAAGTATTTATATATATTTAATATTTATTTTATATTATTTTATATAGATTCTCATGGTGATTTCGTATTAAATGAAGCATTGAATACTTATAAAGCTAATTATTTAGGTGATTTTAATGTTCATTGTGAATATTGTCATGCTAAACATTTTGAATTAGAGAAAGGAATGAATGATAAGTTTTATACTTGCTGTGGTAGTGGTAAAGTAGTTCTTCCTGAGCTTCCTGATCTTCCTAATACTATTCGTTCTTTATTACAAAGAGATAATCCAGATTCAAGAGAATTTATTAATAATATTATTCGATATAATAATTCTGTTGCTTTAGCTTCTTTAGCTGGAAATAATACTTCTGATGATGATTTAAGAAATTCTTCTGGACCTTTACTATTTAAATGTGGAGGTAATATATATCATACTTTTAAGAGTGCTTTAGATTTTGATGTGAATGATCCTACAAGACATCCTGTATTCAATCAATATTATATGATAGATGGAGATGAAGCTACTCATATGAGAAGTATGAATCGATATTTTTGTGATTTAAAACCAAATATTTTAGAGATATTAGATAGTACAATAAGAGAATATCATCCATTAGCTCAAATATATAATTCACTTCGAGAAAGAGTAGATGAAGTATTAGAAGAGAATAGTCAAATGAATAGAAATAATATTAATTTATTAATAGAGTTTAAGAAACAAAGAAGAGAAGTACCTGATATAAGAAGATATAATACTCCTCAAGTAGATGAAGTAGCAGTAATATATCAATATAGAGAAGGAGGAGTAATGCCAGAAAGAAGTTATTGTTGTTTTCCTAGAAGTGGTATGGAAATAGTAGCTACTAATAGTAATAATGAACAGAATCGTTATACTTCAGGTCAATATATAGTAATGAAGAATACTAATTCTTATATAGATTGTATGGTTTATCCAGTTATGTTTCCAACTGGAAGACAAGGTTGGTATCCAGATTTATTATCATTGAATCGTTCTAATCAAATTACTATTACTATGTTAGAATATTATAATTATATGCTTCAAATGAAAGATCCACCTTATGATAATTATTTATTAAAATATAAGAAATTAACTTTACAATATATTACTGATAATTATATTCGAGTAGAACAAAATAGAATTAATTATATACGAAATAATCAAAATAAGTTAAGAGCTTCAACTTATCAGAATATAAATAATATGTTAGAAGAGAGAGGAGATCAAATAAATGAGAATGATAGAAATATAGATAGAATAGGTAAAGCTATTATATTACCTTCTTCTTTTGTTGGTAGTCCAAGAAATTTGCAACAGAAATATATGGATGCTATGAGTGTAGTTCGAGAATATGGTAAACCTGATTTATTTATAACATTTACTTGCAATCCAGATTGGTTAGAAATAAAGAATAATATTCCAGAAGGTTATACTGTTAATGAATTTCCAGATTTAGTTTCAAGAGTGTTTCATTTAAAGTTGAAACAATTACTTTCTGATATAAAGGATAAGAATATATTTGGTACTGTAGAAGCTTTATTATATTCAGTGGAATTCCAAAAGAGAGGTTTACCACATTCTCATATATTAATTATTTTAGATACGAATTCTAAATATAGAACAGAAGATGAAGTAGATAGTATAATAAGTGCAGAGATTCCTGATAAAGAATCAACTCCTCTTCTTTATGAATTAGTTAAGAAACATATGATTCATGGTCCATGTGGTCCTGATTATGATACGAATTGTGTTTGTATTGATAGATCAACAGGTAAATGTAGTAAGAGATTTCCAAAAGAATATATAGAGCAAACTAATTGTCATTTAAATTCTTATCCTTTATATCAAAGAAGAAATATTCCTGATAGAACTATTACTCTTATTCGTAGTCATAATACTTATACTATTGATAATCGTTGGGTAGTTCCTTATAATCCTTATTTATTATTGAAATATCAAGCTCATATTAATGTAGAAGTCTGTTGTAATATTCAAAGTACAAAATATATATATAAGTATGCATTAAAAGGAAATGATTCTGTGATAGCTCAATTAAGAAGAGTGAATGATAATGGAATAGTAGATGAAACTCAAGCTTATTTAGATTGTCGATATGTTTCTCCTCCTGAAGCTTCTTATCGTTTGAATTGTTTTGAAATTACTTATAATTCTGTTTCTATTAATAGATTACCTATTCATTTACCTGATGATCCATATATATTATTTCGAGAAGGACATGAAGTAGAAGCATTAAGGAATAGTTTAGAGAAAGGTACTAAATTAACAAAATACTTTGATTTAGAGAAAGAAGTTCAGAATCAAAGAAAGATATATACTTATTATTATATAGAGAAGAAGCATGGTATTCGTAATATGAATAATGTAGAAGAAGAAAGAGAATTGATTCAAGTTCGTTTAGAAGAGATAAATAGAATAAATAGTTATGAAGTAGATGATGATAATATATCCGAAGAATTATTGAAAATATTAGATGAGAAATATCCTATTTATGCTTATCATGAAATACCAAAATATTATGTATGGAAATCGAATACAAATACTTGGAATAGACGTCAGAGAGATATAAAAGCTTTAGGAAGAATGTATTATGTGAATCCAAAAGATAAGGAACGATATGCTTTGAGATTATTATTATTGAATACGAAAGGAGCTGATAGCTTTGATTCTTTGAAGATAGTAAAAGGATTGAATAGTAATGAACCTTATAGAACCTTTAGTGAAGCAGCTATAGCAAGAGGATTATTGAATAATGAGAGAGAAGTATTTGATTCATTTTCAGAAGCTATTGTTTTTGCTACTCCATGTCAATTGAGACAATTATTTATTACTTATATTTCAGAATCATTATTAACAAATGTGAAAGAGTTTTGGATTCGATTTAAATCATTTCTTAGTGAGGATTATAAACATTCAATGCATAATAATGAAATAGATTATATAAATACTCCTTTAGCTCAAGATTTAGATTCATCAAGTGTTATAGAAGATGATACTAATAGTGTTCTTCAAGATTATGAAATACGTACTTTACAAGATATAAAAGAGATGATGATAAGTATAGGAGTGAATTATAATGATTTAGGATTACCTCAAGTAGAAGAACAACATCATTATAATGATTATAATTATAATCCTACATTAGAATTACAAGAAGCTAATAGAGTAATAGAATTATTAAATGAAGAACAAAGAAATGCATTTGATAGAGTAATTCATTCAATAGAAAGTAGTAGAATAGAAGATAAGTTATGTTTCTTTATAGATGGTCCAGGTGGAAGTGGAAAGACTTTCTTATATAATAGTTTATTAAGTTATTTACGTGGACATAATAAGAATGTATTACCTGTAGCTTCAACAGGAATTGCTTCTACTTTATTACCAGGTGGTAGAACAGCTCATAAACAATTTGGTATTCCTTTGAATGTTGATCCTGATTCTACTTCAAATATAGATTTAGCTAGAGATAGAAGAAAAGTAGAAGAAATAAGAATAGCTGATTTAATAATATGGGATGAAGCTCCTATGATGAAAGGTGATTGTTTTATGGTAGTACATAGATTATTATGTGATATAATGAATACAGAATTAGATATTCCTTTTGGTGGTAAAACAGTAGTATTAGGAGGAGATTTCAGACAATGTTTACCAGTTATAAGAAAAGGAACTCAAGCTCAGATTGTTAGTTCTTCTATAAAGTTTTGTTCCTTATGGAATTCTATCAAAAATAATGTCATTCATTTATCAAGAAATATGAGAGCTTTAGAAGGAGCAGATGATTTTAGACAATGGTTATTACAAGTAGGAGATGGTGTTCTTTCTAATAATTATACTATTAGTCATCATTTAGATATAGATTATATTCCTATTCCTCCTCAATGTATTGTGAATGATGATTTATGTGTTACTGTATTTGGACATCGAATCAATACTTCTCTTGATTCTGATATCAAACGATTAGCTTCTTCTGTTATATTAGCTTCTACTAATGATTGTGTTGGTACTTTAAATGATTTCATTGTTGATAATCTTCTTTCTGGAACTACTACTCCTTATATCTCTTCTGATTCTATTCTTGATTCTGAAACAGATGATCCAGAATCAAATTATCCTATCGAGTTTATCAATTCTCAAACACCTTCTGGAATGCCTCCTCATATATTAAATTTAAAAATAGGTTGTATCATTATGCTTTTAAGAAATCTTAATCCTTCTAAAGGATTATGTAATGGTACTAGACTTATAGTAACTCGATTAGGATCAAATAATATTACTGCTACTATTTTAAATCCTCCTCCTTCTCTTACTATTGATGAACAAACTGTTATTATTCCAAGAATCATCTGTAATTCAAATCCTGAAGATCTTCCTATTATTATATCCAGAAGACAATTTCCTATTCGTTTAGCCTTTGCCATGACTATCAACAAATCTCAAGGACAAACATTTGAAAGAGTTGGTGTTTACTTAGATCGTCCTGTCTTCTCTCATGGTCAACTCTATGTTGCTTTCAGTCGTGCTCGATCTTTCAACGCTCTTTTTATTAAGGTAGTTGATAGTGTCTCTCAAGGTAAGATGATTAGTAGTAGTAATGAAATATTTACTAAGAACGTGGTCTTCAGGTCTACTCTAAATAATTAAATGCTTTATTTTTTCTTTTTTCTTCTTTTGTTATATTTGTTTGTTTTTGTTTTATGTTTGTTTATTATTTTTTCTTTTTAATCTATTACTTCTTCACTTTTTATTTGTTTTTTAAATGTTTATAATAAACAAGGTTGTTTTGTTCAATAAAGTTAAAGAAATAATTTTAAAACCCAACTGCACAACGCAGCCGCGGCGCGTCGCCGTTAGGCGGTGCGCCAGCGGCGTTACCCTAGTCATACTGATCTCATTATTCCTACTATTTTACTTTCATTTTTTTTTTATTCTATATTATCCTTAAGCTTATATTGGTAAGTATCTATCAGTTGATGATAGAAAACAGGTTCAATTCCTGTCTTAAGGTCAATTACATAACTAATTCTTTATATATAGGTATCAATAATTATATTATATTAATTTTTTCAAAAATTATCTATTCAAATAGATGAAGATAAATTAGATCAATTACTATTTTTTCTTTACATACGTATTTATTTCATTATTGAATGCATTGATAATATATAGATCAATCAAAAATAGAAATCGAGATTATCTTTTTATCAAAAAGAGACACAACAACAGTCAATTACTTAATTAAGTTTATTATCAAACACAGAATCTTCTCAATAGATTATTCAGGTCGTTTTATAATGTGTATATGTGAAAAATTAGTTTAGTTCAAAATAATAATTCTCATTTTCAAAATTTGATTATCAAATTATTCTGCGTAATTTTTTTTTTATATAACAACTATACCCTTTTACACTAGAAAATAATCATTTAAATTCATTTTTAACTTGATAAATAATAAATTAAGAATTTATTCTTGTTAAAAAACAAAATTCTTAGAAAATATTACTAGAATCATACAAATAATCAATGCAACTATTCAATCATACACCTTTAACGTGATTTAAGACAAGTCATAAAAATGGAGATTGTCAATATTTTATATTTTTTAACTAATTGATATCTTAATAACTTTTAAACTTTATTAAAACACTAAGTATGTAATATAATATGTTTTTGTCATTTTCGAAATTAGAATATGTATTTTAAATAATTTTAGTTTCACTAAAAATCACTTAAAATGAATACACAGAGTTTATAGACAATAAATAAATTATGAATAAAACTATATATCGATATAAGACAGTTTTTAACAAAAAAGTGATTTTTGCATTTGTTTTATAATAAACTATCAACACGACTCCGACTATTCAACTAAAAATATAAAAAATATGATTTTTGTTTGTTTATACGTATATTTGATAATAGTAAGTCCTTGAATACTAGAAAGAGTTGTTCTTGAGTAATTATAAAATAATAATTTGATTTGTTTTTGATATTATTTAAATGAAAAACATTATTTTTACTGGAAAACACTCACTCTATACGTTTTGAGTTTATGAAGAGGTTTTAAAAGACTTTTACTTGATTACAATTGTTGACTCAATTGACTTTAAATGTTTTTTGTTCCTTTTCAGTCATATTATGATATTAAAATAATTGAAAATCTACACAAATAGATTAAAAAGTTGATATTTCATAACAATTTTGACTCTAGACCTTTTTTATCATCTTTCTCTTTATTTAATCATTTTATTGAAAGTTAGTGACTCAAAATAATACTCTAAATGAAGATTCAGACAATCATTCTGGATTATATAAATGACTTTTATTCTGGAAATAGAAGTTTCAGAGTCTTCTCTATAAGTCTGTATTATAGCCTAGGTTTATTTAAAAAATAAGTTATACTTACAAAGTGATACTAAGAATAATTTTGATAATTAACTATAAAAATGACTCTTCTGTCGTCTAAACTAATTATAAAATGATATAATGATAAATAACTATATAATTCTTTAAAATAAAACAATTTTTGTATTACTTATGATAATTATGATAAATTGAAAATAACAATAACAATATCCATTTTCCTCATAGAAATAAAATTTCTCTTTCTCTTTTATTCTTAACCATTCATTTCATTTATGATGAAGATTCTCTATATTTAGTAGATATGAGATTATTCATGTTTATTTTCATTATTTCAGCTATATCTTTTAAATTCCTATTACACCCTTTTACAACAAAACAAAAAAGCAATATGACTTATTACATATTTATTTTATTATATCTTATATGATTAATATGATATATTATTAAATTTTATTTTTATTTTATTATATATGATACTATTATGATGGTAGGTGTTTGCTGTTTCTTTATATTTTATTTTTTCTACTCTATTCATTCATTTTCTATACTAGCTGTCTCTGCTTGGTGTTTTGACACTTGCTGGTCTCCTTAAACGTTCTGGTCCTTCTTTTGTGTGGTCGTGGCTCTCTTATAGATGGGTTCTTTAGGTCTAGAATGGAAGGAATCAATGTTAAAAGAAGGTATATATCATCTATATTATCTATTACATATTATATAACTAACCCCACTTTATATTTATATAGCAGTAATGTATATATTTATATTTTATTATTCTATATTAATTTACTTTATTATATATTATTATATTATATAACTTACTCTATCTTTATATAGGTTTCCGGGGGTTCCGTTGCTGTCGTTGTTGTTAATTGGAGAGAATGGCTTATCAAAGGTATGTATATATATTAATTATATTCCTTTTTATTACTTATACTATTTAATATATCTTTTATAGGATGGTTCCTTGCCTTTGGTCCTTGCTTTTTCTAGTAATGGCTTCAATAAAAGGTATATATTTTTATTTTATTATTATTTTAAAATGTTATATATATTACTAATAGTACTAGTTAATTAATATCATCTCTTTATATAGGTTGGCTTGGTTTGGGTTTCCAATTAAAGACTGAAACTGTCCTGCTGCTTAAATATTATTAAATATTATATATACTAAATTATATTGTTAATTATATGTTTTATTATCTTTTTTTAAATATTTATTATATTGTTTTTTATATATTTATTATTCTTGTTTTTATTATATGTTTTTAATTATAATTTGATGTTATTTAATTTGCTTGTTTTGTTGTATCGTTGATTATTACACCACAAAAATAATATAAAGACCAATAAATATAGAATAAAGGATGAAAATAAGCATTTCTATTGGCCAATTATCTATTTTAAGGTGTGTCATACTTATTCACTGCTCTGTTGATAAAAAAAACCACTGAAACTCTGACCAAAAATGACACTGCTCCACCACTGGGGAAACCAAACTGAAATTTACAATTATCTTTTTACTAAAGCATATTTAAAAATTCCCACTGAAATGTCAAAATATGTTTCTACTGCTTGATCACTGGGGAAACCAAACTAAAATTTTCAATTATCTTTTTACTAAAGCATATTTAAAAATTCCCACTGAAATGTCTTTAAACCTTTTTACTGCTCGATCACTGGGGAAACCACACTGAAATTTGCGATTATCTTTTTACTAAACCCCAAAAAACTGTCCGTAGTGAACATTTTTGGTAGATTAGGGGAAATTTAGTGTTTGTGTCTATTTCGATAATCATGATAATGATACATTCCTCTTTTCATGTTTATTTGGATGAGTATAGTAAGAAAATCATTTTTTCATAAAAACGAAAGATAAACACGACACTATTAGATGTTAGCATACATAAAAAGAAAAAAGACCTTAAATATAAATCTCAGATGGCCTATATAGAAAGGACAACCTGATTCATTTAAGGGCGCATATATTTTTAAACAGACATGATTTATGATTTTCATTTTACAAAGATTTTTTTTTATATTATTTATTGAACTATATTGTTTATAGATATAAATGGAAACAGAATCTACTCCTGTGTTATCTCCTATAAGTTCTGAAGTTCATGAACTTGAAAAGGAATTTGAAAGTGTTGCCGCTGAATTAAAAGAAGCTAAAAATCGTGATTCTGCTGGTGAAGGTATGTTTTTTTACTATTTACTAATTTGTTTCCATCAGAATAAATTATACATCTTGCTTATATAGAAGCCACTAGTTCTGATGGTGAACATACTAGTGAATGGTTAAAAAAGAAGAGTCAAGAACTTCAAGAGAAGATTTTAGCTAAATTACCAGAAGGTAAAAAAGAAGAATGGATTAGTAAAGGTCAAGGAATGCTTGAAAAATATGGTTTAATGGAAGAATCACAAGATTTAAAGAACTCTTTTATTCAAAAGGGTATGGAGATTCTTCGTTCTAATAAGGAATTAAGTAAGTTGCTTCTATTTAAATATTATTTTATATTTGTTTCGTGTATATATTGATATATATATATATTCTATATAGCGAAAACAATCAAAAATTTAGCTAGTAATACTGAACTTCAAGGTCAAGTAGCTGAGAAGTTTGAGCAAATTAAAGATAATGAATTAGTTAAAAAATCAACTGATGCTTTTAATGTTATTAAAGAAGATAAAAAAACAAAGAAGGTATATATTTCGTTTGTTTTTAGATATTCTTATTCTATAAATTTTTATTATGTTTATTGTTTTATTAGTTATGTTTATTATATTTATGATTCTATAGTTATTAGATGAAGGTAAGAAAGTTGCTAAAGATTTATTAGAATCTGAAGAAGCTAAAGAATTAGCAGATATTTCAAAAACATTATTCAGTGATTTCTCAAAATCAGAAACTGTTACTAATGGAATTGAAAAAGCTAAGAAAACTTGGAATGAAAAGGTATATATATTGATTTTATTATATTTATTATGTTATTATTATTATTATTATGTTTATTATTATTAATATTATTATGTTTATTCATATTCATATAGGGAGAGGAATGGACAGAGAAAGGAAAAGAGTTGACTCAGAAGGGTATTGATGGCGTTATGAAGGGACAAACTTATGTTAAAGATCATGAAGAACAATTAAAGAAAGTGAAATTAACAGATGAAGATAGTAATAAAATTACGAATAAGAGTGAAAAAGTCATTGATAATATTGTTGAAAATAGACAAAAATATGCAAAGATGGGTATTGATGTAAGTTTATATTTATTATTGATATTATTCTATTTATTATTAATAATATTATATTTATTATTGACAATAATAATATTAATATATATAGGTATTAAAGAAGGTTCAAGAAGATGATACAGGTAAGAAACTTCTCTCTCAAGGTCTCGAATATGCTAAGAAAGTACAACAGGAAGGAGGGTATATATATACATATATATATAACACTTTATTAATATGGATCATTTCTTTTTATTTATTTACTGTTATTATAATAATATAATTGATTCCAAATGATTTATATATATAGTATTGAAGCTATGTTAAAGAAAGGACAAGCTCAATTGAAAGAATTCCAGAGTAACGAAGAAAAGAGAGATGAAATGATTAATAAGGTGAAAGATACAATCCTTGATTTCATTCTTAAAGTATATTCATTGTTATTTATTATATTATGTCGTCATTATAATAACATTTTTTTTTTTTTTTAAATTTCTTACAATTATATATATATTAATATATTAATCAATAATGATAATAATTATATATATATATAGTTTTTACCTTCTATATCAGTACCTGATATAAAAGGAGAATATAAAGATATTCATTTCAAAGTAAGTAATATTGATTTAAAGGGTTTTAAACTGAAATCTAAAGATGTGAGTGTGAAATTCTTATTAAATCACGGTAAATTAGATGGTGCAAAAGTTCGTATTGCTGTTGAGAACTTAAAATTAAAGATGAAAGATTTGAAATGGAAGGTAAAGAGAAGTACATTCCCTAAGATTAATATGAAAGGATTATGTACTGCAGGAACTAAACATGCTCGTTTTGGTTTATATTTTGTAATGAATGTTATTCAAGAAAAACCTCAATTATATATATTAAGACCTTATTTAAGATTAGAGAATTTAGATATTACTTTAAAGGATAGTTCTATTGCTGGATTTGCTAATACAATTATTAATATGTTTAAGAGTGTAATTCGTCATAAGTTAGAACAGAAAGTACATGATATATTAAATGAACAAGCAAATGCCTTATTAACACCTGTTAATAATTTAGCTGTTCAATACTGGCCTATGTTAAATGAATTAGTAGATGCTAATAAAGAATTAAAGAAAGTTCGTGAAGTTAAAGATAAAGATGGTAATATTACTTATGTAGAAGAAGAACAAGTTGATTTAGATGAAGTTGATGTTGTTTTTGAAGAAGGTAGTTTAGGTTTAGAATTAGAAGCAGATCTTAATGAACATTGTATCTCTCATACTAAGGTATATATAGGTTTTAATTTTTATTTTTTTAATTTTTAATTTTTATTTTTTTAATTTATTAATTTTTATTTTTATTTTAAATTTAACTATTTTTAGACATTTAATTATTTCTAAAGAACTTTTATTATGAATAAACCTCACTATATATATATAGGTATCTGCATTTAGTCGTGATGGATTAAAACAAGGTCAAGCTCAAGCTTCTAAGTTAATTAGAATTGGTGATCATATTACTAAGATTAATGGAGAAGATGTAGGTAATAAATCTCATGATGAAATTGTTGAATTACTTGTTTCTTCTTCTCGTCCTTTTGATATCACTTTTGCTAGAATATTTAAAGTATATATATATATATATATATATTGATTATTATTCATTCTTTTTAATGATTTATTTTTTTTTATATATTTAATATATTCTTATATATAATATATAAATATATAGGAAGGTGATAGTTCTGATTTTGATGATGCTCTTTCTGAAACTACTAGCGATAGTGATGATTCTGATAGTGATGATGAGAAATCTAAGAAGAAGAATCATAAGAAGGCATCCAAGAAATCTAAGAAACATGATTCCGATAGTGATTCTGATTCCGATAGTTCTGAAGAAGAAAAACCTAAGAAGAAGGCTTCTAAGAAACATAGTAAGAAGGTTGAATCTGATAGTGATTCTGATTCTGACAGTGAAAGTGAAGAAGAAAAGAAGCCTGCTAAAAAGGCTGCTAAGAAAGTAGAATCTGATAGTGATTCTGATTCTGATAGTTCTGAAGAAGAAAAAAAACCTGCTAAGAAATCTTCTAAGAAACCCGCTAAGAAGGTCGAATCTAGTTCTTCTGAAAGTGAATCTGAATCTTCTGAAGAAGAAAAACCTAAGAAGAAGGCTTCCAAGAAATCCAAGAAGGAAGAATCTAGCTCTTCTGAAAGTGAATCTGAAGAAGAAGAAAAGAAGCCTGCTAAAAAGGCTACTAAGGCACCTGCTAAGAAAGTAGAATCTTCTTCTGATAGTGAAAGCGAATCTTCTGAAGAAGAAGAAAAGAAACCTACTAAGAAAGAAGAAAAGAAGGCTTCTAAGAAAGTTGAATCTGATAGTGATTCTGATAGTGAAAGCGAAGAAGAAAAGAAACCTACTAAGAAAGAAGAAAAGAAACCCGCTAAGAAAGTAGAAACTAGCTCTTCTGATAGTTCTGATTCTGAAGAAGAAGAAGAAAAGAAACCTGCTAAGAAATCTTCTAAGAAACCCGCTAAGAAAGTAGAATCTAGTTCTTCTGATAGTGAAAGCGAATCTTCTGAAGAAGAAAAGCCTAAGAAGAAGGCTTCCAAGAAAGAAGAAAAGAAGCCTGCTAAGAAAGTAGAATCTTCTTCTGAATATGATTCTGAATACGATTCTGAATATGATTCTGAATCCGAAAGTGAATCTGATAATGAAAATGCTACTTTTAGAAAGATTTAAACATATATGTACCATATTATTAATTCTATATTATTCTTTTGAAATATTTATCTTGTGTCAAGGTATTTAGTTTTATGTTTTCTATTTTGATTTTTAAATATACGCTATTCATATGCTTCAAGTTTTTTTGTTTTGTTTATATATATATATTTCATTTAAAAGATTTAAACGATATATTTTTCATGTGTAACAATAAGTTTTTATAATAATATATATATACATTGTGTATTAACTTATAATTGACAAATTTAATTAATTCATTATGAACAAAACAAAAATAATACATATGTTTATTATACATTCTTAGGTTAGTACAATGAAGGATATCTAGTCTTTAGAATATTGATTAATTGTATATACTCTTCTTTATTCTTATAAGTATCTTCACCATATATATATACATTTAAATATTTATTTAAATGAACAAGTTTATTAGTAAATATAGGAAGCAATAAAGATTCATTACCAATAGACATAAAATGGCATAATATCTATATATAGAATAATATATAGGAAACGAAGAATAATAATATATAAAAGATATATAATAATAATAAATATACTTGAATTGTACTAAGATAATAGTTTTCTACCACTTTCTTCGACATTCCATCAGTTTTATATTCCCACGTGTCTCCATAAGATTTTTGAAACGTATTTATAGTAAGTAGAATATCTTCTAATAGCAGAGAAACACAATTTAAAAAAGGAATATCCCCAAATAATGAAAGAGGAGACAAGGAACAAAGACATAAATAGATAGCAGTCTTAATCTATATAGTATATAATAAAATAGTATTGATACAATTGAATAGTATTGAATAGTATATAATATAATTACAGTATACTTTAATATTATGAGGTTTATATAAAGAGAGAAGAAGAGATATAGAAATAGTTCGAATTTCATAAAGTTGCTCCTTAACAGAAATAGTCGTTTTTATATATAACTTTGATATATATTGAAAAAAAGAGGTTAAGAAATAGATTATTGAAATGCTTAATGCTGATGAAATCGATTCAGTCTGTTGAAGATTGGATAGTAATGGAATAAAATCAGAAGGAGATAAATAAAAGCATATATATCGTAAGAGACGAAAGAGACTACATAGATATTCATCATTCCCACGGTAATATGAAGTAATTATAGATTTCAATGGAGAGATTAAAATAGAAAGTTGTTGTGAGTTTTGTTGAGAATGACTATTAATATATTTAAATAGATTACATAACGGAGAAAAGAGTTTAGAATATAGATCATGATCTTGTGTTAATAAAAGTTGAGATATAAATAACTGAATGAATTGATCCGATAATTCAAAATACTATAAATATATAGGATCCTGTTTTATCATATAAACAATTTTTTTATAAATAGTGAAGATGTGAATTATAAAATAAAAAGAATATATATAGTATGTTTGTAAAATATAACATAATAGTGAATGATAAGAATGAGTAATATAACAAGAATATATACTACAATAGTAGTTGCTAATGTTTCAATAGCTTTTAATAATGTAAAATATGAATCTTTTTGATTGAATGAAACTAACATACAATTATATAGTGATTCGCACAAGTCACGCAGTGATGGATGATGACACGCTTCAAGTTGTTTTTCATTAATTGATGAAATAGATGTATATATATAAAGAGAAACAGAAGGAGTAGCATTATGGAGACAGTTTACGTAGAACTGAATACATTGTGTCAGAACTGACTCCTCCATGGATTGAAGAGGGACCTATAATAATATATTATAATATATATAATACGTTATATATATACAATGTACAAAAAGAGAAGACAAAAAAAGTTATAATCATAAATAATAATAATAATAATATAATAATATACAGAAGTAGATAGTGTAACACTTTTTATTATAGACAGCGCGTTGATACGTAAGTGAGGGTCATAGTACGAAAATGCACGTGATAGGAATGTAACAATGTCTGACCAATAATACCTATATATATAGATATAGATATAATTATTAGATATAGATATCTAGAATAAATTAAATACAAGAATGATTGTGTATGATATTTGGCAATACATGAAATAAGCTCAATACTCGAATCCGATATACTAAGAGGAGAAGGAGAAGAAGAAGAAGAAGGAGAAGGAGAAGGAGATAAGAGAGAGAGAAGATATTTCATAAGTGTAGAATCCTATATATATAGAAAGAACAATGAATATATATATATATATAAAGAATAAACTTTGTATATATATATATATATATATACATGTTTATTAGAGGGTACAATAAACGATTCGAAAGAGTATGATGGTATACTAAGAGAGAAAAGAGAAGAAAGAGAAGAAAATATATTATCCCTTAATTGAATCCCTTTTTCAGGAAGAGATTCTATATATATATATATATATATATATATATATATATATAGAAATATTATATGAGGGAGATTAAGTAACCAAGAATAGAGAAAAGTGATAAAGATTAATATAGAATAAGAGTATTCATAATAATTAAAAACAAAGTATATGTAAATAGAATGATATATATATATTAATACCTATATTTCCTAATTGATTTATAAGTAGCAGAGTTATTGTTGATGACTGACGTTGATATTTATATGTATATAAACTGATTTTACAAAAATATTGAATTACCTATATACATAAATAAATATATAAATATATGAATCAATAAATCAATATATATACATATATACTTTAAATAACTCAAGAAGAATATTTTGAATATGATTATTATAGTATTTCAGTGAGATAATGATAATTAAATGAAGAAAGGATACTATTTTATACATATCATGAGATCTGGACATATAACTACATACCCTTGTATTCTAAGAACAAGAAGTTATAGAGTATAACATAAGAATTACAAGAAAATAGATTATGAATTATAATACAAATTATATATATATATAATTATATACACTATCTGATGAAATTTTCATCCATTTTTCGAGTTGTAGTTTCTTACAGAGAGTTATATAAAGTTGAAGACATAGGCATATATTTGTTGAAGAATGTTCCATATAAATAAGTGTAGCAAGAATACTAGGCACCGATTCCCATGGGAACGTGAGTAAATCATTAGAAAGTCTAATAAGGTTGTTTAAAAAAGAGAGAATATTTCCAGTTAATTTTGAATATCTATATATATAACTATATATACTATTATATCTATATATATATATATATATATACAATAGTTGGTCTTCATTTTGAGATATTATATTTCGATCAATTAAATAGTTAGGTAATACTGATATATCAGTTAATTCATCAATATCTTTATATGTATCTATATTTATAGTACTATCATTATTATCTGTGATTAAAGTTGAATTGAAAATAGTGCTATTATTATATATATTGAGAAGAGCATCCATGTTAGGAAGAGAAGAAGTAGTAGTAGTAGGAGAAGAAGTATTAATAATAGAAGAAGTATTAATAGAAGAAGAAGTATTAGTAGGAGAAGAAGTATTAATAATAGAAGAAGTATTAGTAGAAGAATAATTATTAATAATAGAAGAAGAAGAAACAGATGCAGATAAAAGAGAGACAATAATTGAGTATAAACAAGAAGATGAAGAAGAATTTAGAAGAGAAGGAGTTACAGAAAGAAGAGAAGAAAGACAATGAAAAATATAGGTTAAAATCTATATATTTGGAATATTAAAGTAAGTAATAATTATTTAGTATGTAAATCTATATAATAAAAATAATATACTTTCGTGAATTGTGGATCTTTATATCCAGCAGGATAATGTACGGATAACAAAACATATAACTGATTCCAAAGATGTGATTTCTCTTCAAATGTTAAAGATAAGGAAGAATGGCATATATATGTAAGTAGATAAAGAGAAGAGAGTTTGATCTGAATATTCGTTGAATGTGGTTGAATATATGGATAAATTAGTTGAATAATATCAGGATAAAACTATATAGAGTTAAAAATTAAGTTATATAATGAATTACTATTATATACTGATGCCATATAGTTACTATACTGCTCTAGCAAACTAGATAAACATTTAAATAAATCAATTAATATCATTGGCTCTGAATCCTTTGACTGTTTAAGAATGTACATTACAATTTCTTTGATATTCGAAACAGAAAAAGATGGCTAGAAAAATTAAAAGCATTAAATAGTTCTTTTGAAATAGTTACCTTCTGTTTTAAACATAAAATCCCAAGCCATTCACAGAATTGACTTATTGGTTGACAAGATGTTCCTTGAATGCACTCTAGCACATGTAATACAGTTTTGGCCATAATCTATATATATTAGAAAGAATGAAACAAATGAAAATGAATAGAATACGTCTTTAGAAACAGAATAAACTGGATAATCTTGTTTGCAAAACAAATTCATGCATTCCTGTAGCTTCTTATCATTAGACACATTATTCTGAGATGAAAGAGATGAGAGACAGTTTAAGGCTTGAGACCATGAAGACTGAAGCGAACTTTTTGGATTTCTTTTCTTTTGATATCTTGATGTGAAGCTATTCATCGACTTCTAGTACTTATTTTCAACCTTATTATACAGAAAGGAAAAACTATTTACAATTGTGGGAAAAAACAATTATGAAGTTTTTTATTGTTATATTTATTTCATATATTTTGTGTCAGTTTTAGTGTGTTTAATTTTGTTTAATCATTAATACTATAAAAAATAATTAAAAAAACACATTTTATTGTAAACGTTGTATATTCTTAATAGCAAACTATTAAAAAATATATTATAAACTGTAAAAAGGATACAAAAATGAAATATTTAATATATTAGCATGTAATTGACCGCTATTAATTCAAAAATAAAAACATTTCTTTCTGTAAATAGAAACAAATATGCTTTTGTTTTTCATTTTTTTTAATTATTTGTCATAAAATCATTTTGTAAAGAAACAATAGTATTTGAATGTAATAAGATTGTTCTCTATATATAGATAAACAAGTGTGAGTGAGAAGATTACATAAAGAACTCAAATTATTAATTACTCTTTTTCCCATAGAGCACGAATCTCTGAAAAAAATTATGTAGACACATACGCTACTCACCTACAAATATATGATACCATAGCCAGTGCAGACTGCTTCTCATTTATTATCATTTTTCAGTCTACACTATGAGGCAGTTTTCTTTTGCAAAATCTCTCCAAAATGAAGATTTGTAATCAGACTGAATCAGAACTCTTTCAGCTGGTTTATATTTACGGTTATTCACTATTTATTGCCCAATCAGTGTCTAATTTAGGATGGTTAATTTCATATAAAAATAGTGATTATTCTCAGTCTTAATTTATCTTAAAATTACATTTTCAGATAAAATCTAATTGATCAAATATCTGCTGTAACTAACAAAACAATGTAATCAAACACAAAAACGTATTAATCATACAATTCGCTACAAGAATTACTAATAAAAAACGACACAAACCAAAGTGATCAGTTAATCGGCATATATCAGCATATACAACTAACTCCTAATTCCTGTGAATTGAATCCACTCTTCATCTGTACAAGGTTCTACATGGAAAAAAACTAAAAAAAATTATATTATAAAATAGATAATTAGCAAAAAACAAAACATACAAATATAAATCATTGAATATATACCAGTTGATTTCTCACTCTATATATGATATATTCATAATATATGTATAATAATATATAAAGACATATACATCCAACATCTGCCACTTGTTAGCCCTATTTCTTCGATGATATTGGCCATAGTTGTTAGTCTATAATAATGAATCACAAATAAAGAATATATCATACAATTTAAGCCTCAAACTAATTAATTTGGTGTCCCTCTATTATGATTCTGTTCATTATCTATATATATAAAATAAAAAGTAAAACATTTGATTAATAAATAAATATTTATTGTAATAAAGTATATACTTCTTGAAATTGTCTTATCATCTACGAAGGCATATAATATTAGTCATTCATAACTATAAATAGAAAACATATTGAAAGTCTAATAATAAATATATACATATTAAATTATTCCCTATCTTATTCTATTCACATAATATTGACTAAGAAATTATAACCATTAATAAAGTTTATAACTAATTTCAATAATCATACTATAAATAAAAATTATAGAAATAGAAATGAAAGAAAGATATGTAGAAAAATATTTAAATAACATCAAAATTGATAATAACAGATATAAATACTTTATAAGCGTGTTATATCACTCACAACCATTATTATAATCATTTATAAATCTCTCTTTTAATCTAAATATGTATAATAATATATATTTACTAATTAATATCCTTAATTTAGCAGCCCAAAAGTACGGTGTCTCACACACTTTTTGTGTTATTGACTTTGTTATTAACTTTTATAAAATAAAAATAACATCATAAAAACCGGAACACAATTCTAAAAATGACTGTTAAATTTTTTTTTCGAAAACTCTAAATTTCTGGCTAAAAAACGCAAAAAACCATTTTCGCACAAAATTTTAACCAAAATTATTGGATTATTTTTATTTTATCCAATATTTTTCATTTTTTTAAAAACACTTATTTTTCGTTTTTCATTTTTTATTGTTTTCTTATTTTTGCTATATCACTTCACATACTCTATATTTATTTTTATGAAATTGACTTTTATTGACGGGTTGGTCTAATAAATAGTTTTGACGGGTAAATTTGTTTATATTAAGAACTTGACAACATATCAATATAAAGATCACTAACTATAAACTCTAAAACCATTTCATATGTAATGAATATGACCTTAACTACTCTGAAATAGCAACAATTCCTTTAAATAACGACAAAAGACAAACTGATATCCAACACATTCCTTCTTAATAAACTTAATTGAACTGTTTTGTATTTATCTAACTCTATATCCGTCATAAATATGTTTTATATTTTTATAATATCAATTAAAAGAGAAACATTTGCTTTTAAAAATTTTTGTGTTTGACATCCAATTTTGTGATCATCAGATCTCAGTCGATTTTAAACATAAAATAAAAGTTAAAACATATTTGTAAACTAGACAACCTAAATGTCATCCGTTTTTTATATTTTTACTTAATATTAAATATTGACTGAGAAACATACATTTATATGAAAAACATAAAAATGAAAAATTTCTAAAAAGGGTATATTTTGTGATCACTAGATCTCAGTCAATATTTTATAAAATAATAAAGTTAAAGCTTATTTAGATATAGGACAACCTAAATGTCATCCGTTTTTGTCACTTTTTCAAAATATTAAAAAATGAAGTCACAGGAGACAATAGTTGAACTCACTAAAAAAATAACGTTCGAAATTTTTCTCAAAACTTTTTTATTTGTTTTTTGTCAATAATTTCATCATTAGCAATTTTATTTGACATTAGACTTTATATTTAAAAACTATATATCAAAATAAACATATTTTATAATTTTTTATGGTTTTTAAAAGACTGTGACAACAGATCACCAGACAATGTTAACTCAATAAACTCTTAAAACGTTTTAATTAGTGTTTAGAATCATTCATGGACACTGAATATGATTTATTTGAAAAAGTTAGGACAACATGTTGAACTGATACAGACAATGTTTGTTCTAAAAAGTTAGTTATGAGTCTTACTAAGTTGTAAATATCATAAATATGCTTTAAATAAATAAATATGCTTTTAATTATCTTTAATTAGTGAAATAAGTCGTTTAAAAAGAAGAAAGCATTTTTGATACTATAGTTTATTTTGGCAATTTTTCCATCAATATTAATTTTTAAAAAATAAATAAAACTTATATATAAACTAGACAACCTATAGTTTATATATTTATAAAAGTATTATCAAAATATAAAATAACTTTTGAGATAAAAAATTATATATGCAAAACATAAAAAAATTAATTTTTGAAAAAAGGGTATAGTTTATCGTTTTAATTTCTCAGTCAATATTTAATTATTTTATATATTTTTAACAAATAAATATAGAGAATAAACTATATTAACAATATAAATTTTAATATTTGAAATTAATAAAAAAATGAGTTCAGTAGAGTCAATAGTGTAACATGTTAAAAAACTGAAAATTGAAAAATCATTTTTCTAAAAATTTTCCAAAAGTTGACAAATCAAATTAATATTTTACAACTATTTTTTATATATTTGAAGACTAGGCCTTATATGTATTGCATATCTCAAAATAATAGTCAAAATTGGGTTAGACGAGTGTATATATATGCACATGTTGACTCAAAATTTTATAAAAAGTAGTTCAATGTGTCCTAAACCACATATTAGGACAATTCTGAAAATATTATCACTTTATAATGAGTTTAAAGGGTAAAATAGTTTTGAATTGTCTGTTTGACTGTCTTAAGTGAAGAGATTCAATACACTTTTTATAAAAATGAGTATTAGAGTGTTTAATGTTTATAATAATAAAAGAATTGTTTGAAATAAAGGTGGTTGTGTGTTTGACCAAAATGTTAAAATAAGTCTATTTTTCCAAAATGGTTGTAATAAGTATGTATAGAGTGTTTTTTGACTGTTTTATATTAAAATCTACAATAAATAAATATTTTAAGTTGTTCAAAAAATTATTTTTTTAGAATTACAATAGTTAAGTCAAGAGATTCAAGTTACCTTTTATTAAAATAATAAATAGACTTATTATAGAACATAAAATATTAAAAATTAGTTTAATTAAACATGGTTGATTGTTTGATATGAATGTTAAAATGGGTAAAAAGATTTTAATTGTTTCTAAAACCGTATAATACGTTTATTTTTGACTAAATACAAAACTATTATAGTTTAAAGAATGTTTTTTGTCTTTCAAAAGAACTCATTTTTTTGTAATTGTGACTTTAAACAAAAGAGATTCAAGTTATTTTTTATAAATTAAAATAACAAATTAAATATATATGTATATGAATATAAAATTCGTTTTAATAAAAGTGAATGTGTGTATTTAAAAATGTTAAAGTCTTTTAGAGTTTTTTTAAAATGACTAATTTGTTTTATAAACGATATTTTATATCAATAATAAAAGTTTTCAAAGTACTAAATCTATTTACTTATGAAATGTAGTGTATTCTTTGATTAATATTTTAGTTTTTAGTTTTTATTTAATGAAATAGTCATTAATGTTATTATTAAATTTTAATTTATTATGAACTATTAATTTAAAATAATGAAAAGATATTTTTTTATAAAACTATTTTTTTTTATTTTTATCTAGATTCAAGCGTAGGCTGGCGTAGCCAGTCGTGAAACGCTTGTATACCTTTAATAATTTAGCCAATATAATGTTGATAACCACATCTAAAGAATTATATATATTTAACCTTTCTAGATATAGAGAGTTAATGGCTTAATATATAAATATAAATATACAATATATTATGAAATCGCTTTATATCAATTCTAACATATTCTGTTGTCTTATTCAATTGAAATACATAATAGTAACACTTCATTTTCCTAAACTTAAGTATGTATATAATTTATATAAAACTATTTACCTGTGATTCAACTACTAAGATGTAATTCAAGCTTATATTGGTGTAGATTTATTAGTGACCTTTCGACGTAACTAATAATCAGATTTTAGCTGAAATATGTAATTCATCAATCTATAATATATATATAATTAATTATTATTATCATAAATAATGGATACAATAATCAAATAAAAACAAAACGTTTATTATATACAATGGCAAATCAATTAAATACATAGATGAACAGACCTTTTTAAATATTTTTGAATGACATGTAGCTACAATAGTAAAAAACACGAAAACAAATTCTCAATCAAAGACTAATGTTGATTTCAAAGGCTTTGAAATCAAAGAAGGCTACATGGAAATGTTCAAATGACCAAGAGAAAGCAATAATGAATTGTGTTAGGTTTATAGAAGTCAGGCACCCTTTTTAACGTTGGACAAAGACTATAAAATGTTATTACTATTATTATTAATTTATACATATGTAATTAAAATAATAACTTGCCATATTGAAATACACATTCAACGAAATAGACCATAAAAGTCTAAACTACAGTGAATTTATCAAATCATCAACAAAAATAGCATGAAATATGTAAAAATAAAAAATTAAAAAAAATGAATCTTCAAAAAAAATTATACGAATCTCGTCGTTTTTTTTTCTTTTTCAATACGGTATTTTTGTATATAAAAATGAATATATATTGGTTAAGATTTCCACTTTAAATGATGAAGTTGTCTTTAACCACATTCATTATGTTTTTTAGTGTGATGCTATTTACTTTCTTTTATTTCAATAACGAAGCTGATTTCTATGAATTGATGATGCTAATACCTTTTCTTACTTCCTTTTTCTCTATATATTTAATTTTATTTATTTTTTTAATTTTATAGTACACTTTCCAGTTTTTATTTGCTTATACTGAGAGTATTCTGTTGCAAACTTCAATATAATACGTTGACCGTTTTTGAAGTTCTTTTGCCAAAAATTAATTTGTAGTTTTTGCTTTTATTTAACTTATCAATTCATTTTATATACTTTATCTATTCTCAATAAGTGAATAAATACATATTAACAGAAGCACTATGAAAAAAGTAACTATGCTCCATAATGGATGGAAAGAGTCTTTATTCTTCAGGTTCAAATCCTGGCATACGTATTGATATGATATAAGAATTTCTATATTGTCTTAAATATGCTTAACTTACACGTTTCATTTAGCATTATATCTTGTAGTTTTTGTATAAATTATGCTTCTACTATTTGATGATCATGTAGATCTTATAAATATGTATGTCAAACTTATCTTTTGGTTTAGCTTTAACGAATATGTTTTTTGATTTCCATTGTATCTGTTATAAACTATTTAAACTATTTTTTTATATTATATTTTATAATATAAATATATAATTAATGTAAAACTTAATTAATATTCAATTTAAATATAAAACATATCTAGTTTTAATTATTTTTTAATAAAATTAAATTTATATTTAAATAAAATAGTATATTAGTTTATAATATCTAGTACATAGATTATTCATTATTTCTAATTTTAAATTGAATATATTATTATTAATACTAGTAGTATAATAATAAATAATGATTTCAAAAACAATAGTATAAGGCAACATGATATATTTAGTTATTTATAACATATGAACATAATTTTACTAAAACATAAGATTCTTTTTTAACTCATACAATATTATTACACAAATATGACAGTCTTCTTATTATTAATTTATCCTCACATTTTAATCTTTTTATTGTTTTCTTCTTTGGATTTATTCTCCATTCTTGTTTCTATACATGTTTAAAAGTAATATGAAGTACTAATATTATTTATAACACTATATATCTTACATTATAATTATAATTATCTTTTCCTTTCACTTCAATACCATTTTTCTATATAGATACAATAGAAATGTTATAAAAATATGATAAATAAACTTATAAAACATACAGTACGAGTTTCATTTCCTTGGTCTGGCACTTCACTATCAGCTTTAATCATATTAAAATATTTATAAAACGTATTATTTTTCTTCTTATCATTCAACGACTTCTTTAAAGTATTAGCTACCATTCTTTTTGATATATTTAAATCACCAGCAAATGTATTTGTGTATAAGCAACATAATTTATACATTTTTTTAAATAATAAGCTTTCATCCTGTAAAGAAATTGTTCCATCTTTACTAATAAATAAATCAAAACAAAGATTTTGATCTTCATCACTTAATACATATGATATACATCGTATAACATCCTAAATACAGTATAAAATGACTACAATTATATACGGCAATAAGTTTTGAATTTAGTTTGTAATTCGTAATCGTGATTTTTCTTGTAAGACACTCATGGCGCAAACATTCTTCAATGTTAGACGTTAATAAACGATTAGAATTTTCTATATACAATATAATTATTTTTTAATATTTACCATTTCCAAGTTCATTTTTTGTGTGACTAATAAAACAATCCAGAGCTTCAATCATTTCTTTGCGAAAAGCCTCCATACATAAGAATTTACTTAAAACAAAATAAAATATTAATGGTTTTTTAAAATTTTTATATAAAAGGTTTTTTCACAATGGAATCAGGAAAGTTTATGTCTCATAATGGATATAAGTCCAAATACTCTGATGATAGTGACTTGAATTCAAACAATGAAATTAATATAGCTTATTCTTCTCATAATCAAGAGAATGTCGACGTCAGCATGGACTGTATATTTAATATATTTGTAACTATCTTTTACTAGGTTGTATTGAATACGATACAAGTAATAACGGAAGTGGTCAAAAGCAAAATGATGCAATTGACAAAATGATTGAAAACATGCTTATGAATTTAGATTTAGATGTAATAGTTTTATCAATTTAATTGCTAATATATAGGTTAATAATTCAAATGCTCCAGATAATCAAAATATCTTCGAGAGAATAATTTTTAAAACCTGGTGTTCACTTAATGTTTCTGCCGCGAAAATAATAGCATTATTTCAATTAGTAAAAAGTATTTTGAATCTCTATAAAATACCGTTAACCAATTTTAAAATGCCAAGTAATGGACAAGACTTCATTAGAAGATTTACGAATAATAATGATAATAATCCAATAAATTACAATATATATGTCTGTAGGAATTGCAAAAAATGTGTGGGATATAATCAAGATCGTAATCTTTCAAAGAAATACAAAAAATGCCCTAATCCAGATTGTGAAGAATCTCTCTGTATATATCTCTATATAATAATAATAATAATAATAATAATAATAATAATAATAATAATAATAATAATAATAATAATAATAATAATAATAATAATAATAATAATAATAATAATAATAATAATAATAATAATAATAATAATAATAATAATAATAATAATAATAATAATAATAATAATAATAATAATAATAATAATAATAATAATAATAATAATAATAATAATAATAATAATAATAATAATAATAATAACAAGCGTTTCACGACTGGCTACGCCAGCCTACGCTTGAATCTAGATAAAAATAAAAAAAAAAATAGTTTTATAAAAAAATATCTTTTCATTATTTTAAATTAATAGTTCATAATAAATTAAAATTTAATAATAACATTAATGACTATTTCATTAAATAAAAACTAAAAACTAAAATATTAATCAAAGAATACACTACATTTCATAAGTAAATAGATTTAGTACTTTGAAAACTTTTATTATTGATATAAAATATCGTTTATAAAACAAATTAGTCATTTTAAAAAAACTCTAAAAGACTTTAACATTTTTAAATACACACATTCACTTTTATTAAAACGAATTTTATATTCATATACATATATATTTAATTTGTTATTTTAATTTATAAAAAATAACTTGAATCTCTTTTGTTTAAAGTCACAATTACAAAAAATGAGTTCTTTTGAAAGACAAAAAACATTCTTTAAACTATAATAGTTTTGTATTTAGTCAAAAATAAACGTATTATACGGTTTTAGAAACAATTAAAATCTTTTTACCCATTTTAACATTCATATCAAACAATCAACCATGTTTAATTAAACTAATTTTTAATATTTTATGTTCTATAATAAGTCTATTTATTATTTTAATAAAAGGTAACTTGAATCTCTTGACTTAACTATTGTAATTCTAAAAAAATAATTTTTTGAACAACTTAAAATATTTATTTATTGTAGATTTTAATATAAAACAGTCAAAAAACACTCTATACATACTTATTACAACCATTTTGGAAAAATAGACTTATTTTAACATTTTGGTCAAACACACAACCACCTTTATTTCAAACAATTCTTTTATTATTATAAACATTAAACACTCTAATACTCATTTTTATAAAAAGTGTATTGAATCTCTTCACTTAAGACAGTCAAACAGACAATTCAAAACTATTTTACCCTTTAAACTCATTATAAAGTGATAATATTTTCAGAATTGTCCTAATATGTGGTTTAGGACACATTGAACTACTTTTTATAAAATTTTGAGTCAACATGTGCATATATCATATACACTCGTCTAACCCAATTTTGACTATTATTTTGAGATATGCAATACATATAAGGCCTAGTCTTCAAATATATAAAAAATAGTTGTAAAATATTAATTTGATTTGTCAACTTTTGGAAAATTTTTAGAAAAATGATTTTTCAATTTTCAGTTTTTTAACATGTTACACTATTGACTCTACTGAACTCATTTTTTTATTAATTTCAAATATTAAAATTTATATTGTTAATATAGTTTATTCTCTATATTTATTTGTTAAAAATATATAAAATAATTAAATATTGACTGAGAAATTAAAACGATAAACTATACCCTTTTTTCAAAAATTAATTTTTTTATGTTTTGCATATATAATTTTTTATCTCAAAAGTTATTTTATATTTTGATAATACTTTTATAAATATATAAACTATAGGTTGTCTAGTTTATATATAAGTTTTATTTATTTTTTAAAAATTAATATTGATGGAAAAATTGCCAAAATAAACTATAGTATCAAAAATGCTTTCTTCTTTTTAAACGACTTATTTCACTAATTAAAGATAATTAAAAGCATATTTATTTATTTAAAGCATATTTATGATATTTACAACTTAGTAAGACTCATAACTAACTTTTTAGAACAAACATTGTCTGTATCAGTTCAACATGTTGTCCTAACTTTTTCAAATAAATCATATTCAGTGTCCATGAATGATTCTAAACACTAATTAAAACGTTTTAAGAGTTTATTGAGTTAACATTGTCTGGTGATCTGTTGTCACAGTCTTTTAAAAACCATAAAAAATTATAAAATATGTTTATTTTGATATATAGTTTTTAAATATAAAGTCTAATGTCAAATAAAATTGCTAATGATGAAATTATTGACAAAAAACAAATAAAAAAGTTTTGAGAAAAATTTCGAACGTTATTTTTTTAGTGAGTTCAACTATTGTCTCCTGTGACTTCATTTTTTAATATTTTGAAAAAGTGACAAAAACGGATGACATTTAGGTTGTCCTATATCTAAATAAGCTTTAACTTTATTATTTTATAAAATATTGACTGAGATCTAGTGATCACAAAATATACCCTTTTTAGAAATTTTTCATTTTTATGTTTTTCATATAAATGTATGTTTCTCAGTCAATATTTAATATTAAGTAAAAATATAAAAAACGGATGACATTTAGGTTGTCTAGTTTACAAATATGTTTTAACTTTTATTTTATGTTTAAAATCGACTGAGATCTGATGATCACAAAATTGGATGTCAAACACAAAAATTTTTAAAAGCAAATGTTTCTCTTTTAATTGATATTATAAAAATATAAAACATATTTATGACGGATATAGAGTTAGATAAATACAAAACAGTTCAATTAAGTTTATTAAGAAGGAATGTGTTGGATATCAGTTTGTCTTTTGTCGTTATTTAAAGGAATTGTTGCTATTTCAGAGTAGTTAAGGTCATATTCATTACATATGAAATGGTTTTAGAGTTTATAGTTAGTGATCTTTGCATTGATATGTTGTCAAGTTCTTAATATAAACAAATTTACCCGTCAAAACTATTTATTAGACCAACCCGTCAATAAAAGTCAATTTCATAAAAATAAATATAGAGTATGTGAAGTGATATAGCAAAAATAAGAAAACAATAAAAAATGAAAAACGAAAAATAAGTGTTTTTAAAAAAATGAAAAATATTGGATAAAATAAAAATAATCCAATAATTTTGGTTAAAATTTTGTGCGAAAATGGTTTTTTGCGTTTTTTAGCCAGAAATTTAGAGTTTTCGAAAAAAAAATTTAACAGTCATTTTTAGAATTGTGTTCCGGTTTTTATGATGTTATTTTTATTTTATAAAAGTTAATAACAAAGTCAATAACACAAAAAGTGTGTGAGACACCGTACTTTTGGGCTGCTAAATTAAGGATATTAATAATAATAATAATAATAAATTTAATAATAATAAATTTAATAATAATAAATTTAATAATAATAATAATATAAATATATTATAGGTGAAAAACATAAAATAA
The DNA here is from genome assembly GCA_039096225.1 of Blastocystis sp. Blastoise. NCBI lineage: Eukaryota > Bigyra > Opalinata > Blastocystidae > Blastocystis > Blastocystis sp. Blastoise. The sequence continues at coordinate 46,536 of JBBPEB010000018.1, forward strand.
TACCAATTATACCAAGAATAGCCAAACTCCTTCGTTCTTCTTCTCTTATTCAAGATATTGAATTCTTTTTAAAAGATGAAATACTTAATACTCTTGATATTGTGGAAAACAATTCTGAAGAAAATAGGGGGAAAATACCTACATATTTTTATGGAGAGCGGTACAAGGCTAATATGAAAATGGTTCAAAACAATGGTGATGTATTCCTTCATATTAATGCTACTGCAGATGGAATAAGTGTCTTTACAAATCCAGTAGCTGATAAAAATAAATCAGCATATCCTATATTAATAAATCTACTAAACTACAAAAGAAATAGAATTTATGATAGAAGAGAGTTTTGGCATTACTCTACTACTAATAGTGATAATGTTGATACTATGTTCTATTGTTTGAGAAAAGAGTTACAAAAGTTATGTGATGGAATTCTTCTCCCAGTATTTATTAATAATAAATTAGAAATGAAAAAGGTTGTATGTGTTCTTAGTGGAGTTTATGGTGATACTGCTGAAATAACTAAGCTCGCTTCTCTTTCTGGTCCTTCTTCAAATTATCCTTGCAGATACTGCATTGTAAATGTAAATAGAGATACTGAGAGCTTTCATAAAGGTATTAAATGTTCTAGGAAATATTTGAAGAATCATGTTGTTACAGAAAAGAAAGGACATAAACATATACATATATATTATCCATTTAATAGTAAGTTCTATTACTCAAAGAAAGAAGCAATTATCAAAAAAGATGATGAAAAACTATTAGATTATGCTGTTTTTAAGTCAAGTGAAGTCTTTAAGGATTCATTAGAAGAAATTACTTGTGATTTAAGATCAAAGAATCATTTTTTAAGTATTAGAAATAACAGTGAAGGAGAGAATAGAGAAGGTGTTAAGAATGAAATGTCTCAATTCGAGCACCTAAGTTATTTTGATCCGTCGTCATCATTTGCATTAGATTGTATGCATCTATTTAATAATGTATGTAGTAAGTTGTTGAGTCTATTCTTTGATTATAATCATGATGAAACAATAAAAACCCTAACAAAATATTATATTAATGATGCCGATAAATTAATAGACAAACTTAAATTAGATGTAGAGAACATGAATATTCTAAAGGCAAGATTGGAATCTATTAATACTCTTTATGGAAATTATGAGTATCAATTTAGATATGTTTTAGATGAAAAGAAGTTCTTCAAAGTTTCTTCTCATACTAGAGTCTTTTTTACAAGTAAAATTCTTCCTCTTATTATATCAGATTTTAGTATTTCAGATTCTTGCTTAGTTCCTATTTTAGATTGTCTTTCTGATTTGATTAATGAGTGTACTTATACTGATAATAGTTACAGTTGGCAGCATATAGAAATATTAAAGCAAAAATGCTATACGTTTACTTTCCTTTGTGAATTAGTTTTACCTAATGTTTTACTAGATTCACAGATTCATGGTTGTCAACATCTCTATAAGAGTATTTGTGAGTCTGGTTCATTAGCATTAAGTTCTACGTGGAAATCTGAACAATATTATGGAGTAATAAAAAGAAGTACATATGGAAGAAACAACTTTAATGAATCTAGTATGATATACGCAATTAAAAAAGAAATTGAATTAACTTCAAGTGATGTTTTATATAATAATATAGATGAGAATAGTTTAATTTCTTCTTTTGATAATAGTAATATTTATTCAAACGTATTTGAAGATAATAGTGAAAAATCATATCAATACCAATATAAATTGATAAAATTTCCTGATGTTATAAATGGTATTAGTTGTATAAAAGGAATAAGAGGAATGGATGATATTATTCTTGATGATTCTGATTATAGAAAATTATTTAAAATAATAGTGGAATCAAATATGTCACACTTATCTTCTGTTATTTTTTCTGGTATAGATGTATTAGATAAGAGTGATAATGATATAATAAGTCTAATAGATGTTCCATCATATTATACTTGTATGAAGAAAAATTTCAAAAAATTAAGGTCTTTCTATTATTCTGAAGTATTAGTAAATAATAATATTATCTTTACAACAAGTACACTTGATGAAGGCATTGAGAGAATTGACAATTCATATCTCATGTATTTTCAATACAATAATAGTGATTCTTTCTATTATACATATCTTATTAAAGCATGCTGGTATATACAAATCGAAACAGAATTCTTTGTGTTTTGTCATAGATATCATTTTGCAGAACCTTCAAAAACAGGATTATATTATACCATCCTTGATTCAGAAAATGATACTAACGATTATGAAACTTATACATTTATCAATATGAAAGAAATTCTACCAACAAATTTGATAGTTAGTGATATTCTCATTAGTAATGATGATGATGATGATGCATATGTTGACAAAACCGTAGATATATTATTATTATTATTATTATTATTATTATTATTATTATTATTATTATTATTATTATTATTATTATTATTATTATTATTATTATTATTATTATTATTATTATTATTACTAGCGGGTGGCATCGGCTTCGCCGATGCTATGTATCTATTAAGTCTATTTCAGTCAATTATTTCTTGTTTTTTGTTATTTATTTATTTTCTTTTGATAATGATAAAGAATTATAAACTAAACAATATAAATTTTAAGAATTAATTATTAACAAATAAAAATAAACAAATATACAATTTAAAATTGAAAATTAACAAAAAGTATTCATAAACAATAAGAAAAATAAGAAAAATTAGAAAATCGAAAAAAATATAAAACAAAATACAACAACAAAAATAAATTATAATACTCCATTAAATACACAATTTTTCGTAAACCATTCATTACTATTTCTGATTAATTGACCTTGATTAATATTATCATTCTTTATAAACATTTTTATACCATGAAAAGAACGTACTCTACTTAAAGCAACATATAATTGACCATGACTAAATACAGGTCTTTCTAAATAAATACCTACATTTTGAAATGTTTGACCTTGTGATTTATTAATAGTCATAGCAAAAGCTAATCTGACAGGAAATTGTTTTCTACTTAACTTACATGGTAAATCACTATCATCTACTATAAATTTAATTCTTGGAATCAATACTATATCTTGTCCTTCTAACATATTATCAGTTCTTACTAATAATTGACTTCTTATTACATTTGGTTTTGTATCTAATACTACTAATCTCGTTCCATTACATAATCCTCTCTTTATATCTAAATTTCTTAATAACATAATAACTGAACCTCTTTTCAATTCTAAATCATGAGGTGGACATCCTTGAGGAATTAAACTATTTAAATATTCTGTACTATAAGCATCTCTTTCATCTATATCTTCTACTTCTTCTGCTAATTCATCATGACTATAATAATGATGAGAACTTGATCTTATCATATTTTGAATTCTTTCATTAATTAAAAATGCTTGTTCATTTGTTGCACATAATATACAATTTGAAGCTAATTTCTGTCTATATATATCTGTATTTGAATCATTAATAAATTCATGAAATATCTCTTCACCTATATTCTCATCACAAATGCATTCTCTTGGAATATGTACTTTATCTTTTGATAATAATCTTAATTCATTATTACATCTCTCACCATTTCCTATCTTCAATAAGAATTCTTTAAATTCTATTTCATTTGCATTTGCTCTCATATTTTCTGTTAATTGAAATTGATTAAATTCATTCCAAATATCTAAATATTTAATACATAAAGGAACTATATCAGCTTCTTTTCCATGAGCTACTACTGGTAAACATTGTCTAAAATCTCCACCTAATACTATTGTTTTACCTGCAAATGGAATATCTATCTCATCATTATATAAGAATCTTAATAATCGATCAACTACTTTTAAAGCATATTTAGAAGCCATAGGAGCTTCATCCCATATTATTATTTTACATTTCTTAATTTGTTCTGCTCTTGGAGATCCTCTTGAAATAGAAGAAGAAGAAGATTCATTTAATTCAAAAGGTAATCCAAATTGTGAATGAGATGTTTTTCCTCCACATAATAAAGTAGCTGCAATACCTGTCCATGCAACTGCTATCACATCATCTATATTATTTCTTATTGATTTAATTATTGTATTATAAAGAAATGTTTTTCCAGTTCCTCCTGGTCCATCTATAAAAAACATATTATTTCTATGAGGTTCATTATTATTCACTGATTCCATTATTGATTCATATACTCTTCTTTGTCCTTCATTTAATAAACTTATATTTCTTTCTGCTATTCTATGATCTTCTTCAAAATTAATTCCTTCAGATTCATAATCTATCATATTAGTATTATTATCAAATTGTGGTAAATTAGTACTTTGATATCCTCCATTATGTTTATTTGTATCTATGACACTTCTTATATGATTTAATGCTCTAGGTATACAATATTCTTCTATTATTCTATTCACTTCATTATCTTCTGAATCTAATACATATGCATCTTGTCTATCTATACTTATATATTCATTTATATATTGATGAAAGAAATCATCTATCATATCATTCCTATAAGTATTCCAAATAGATAATGGATCAGTAATAGGATAATAAGAACAAAGTAAACCAAATAATTGTCTTAATTGCCAAGGAGTAGCATCTATTACTTCATTTGCAAGAATATCATAATATTCTGTATCATCTACTAATAATCCTCTTGCTATACAGGATTCTCTATATGTATTATATATTTGGCCTTCATAACATTTTAAATCATCAAAACTTAATGGACGACTTACATGTAATAAAAGTATTCTTAAACAAAATAAATTATCATTTGTAGGATCTATATAAGGAAGTCTTCCTATTACTTTATTATTTCTTCTTCTATGATTCCATTTCTTTAATTTTGAATCATATGTATAATATTTAGGAAATTCTATATAAGTTAAAATAGAGGGTTCATCCATTGTTCCTCTTGATTCTTCATTTATATATAAATCATTCATTTTAAAATATGCTGTTAACATTGTATCTTGATTCATTATTCTATCTAAAGCTCTTTCTTCATCTCCTTCTACATAATATACAGTTCTATCATTCTCATCATGAATATCTAAAGTAATTACACTCACATTACAATACTTTATTGGAAATCCATATATTCTCCACATTGCTTCAGGAGCTGATAAATATCTTCCTTTTAAATAAGATTTCATTTCATTTGGTATTTCTATTTCATTTCTATTTGAATTATTTGGATTATTATTATTAGTATTATTATTAGTATTATCTTCTCTTTCTATTTCTGCATTAATAGAATCATGTCCTTTAAAAGCATATTTAAATATATATTTAGGACTTCTTACAGAAGAACATACTTCTACATTAATATGGCAACCTATTCTTAATGATAAATATGGATTATATGGAACTACCCATCTATTATCTAAAGTATTATTTACATTTGATTGCCTACCTATTACATATACTCTACCATTATCTCTTCTTCTATAATTTGGATATCCATCTTCATTTATTGTAGTTTCATTTCTATATTCTTTTGGAAATTTCTTTGAACAATATTGTTGACCATTTATTTCTTTCATACATTGAGATGTTCTTGTATGAGGACCATGCATATTCATTGAAGTAATAATTTCATATAATCTTGGATTCTTTATAGGATCAGGAATTTCTGCACATATATAGGAATCTATATCTTCAGGAGTTCTTAATTTATATTCATTCTCTAAAGTAATTAAAATATGTGCATGAGGCATTCCTCTCTTTTGATATTCTATTGAATAACATAAACATTTTACTTCTCCAAATACTTTAAAGTTTGTTATCAAATGAGTTAAGATTTTCAATTTTATATAAAATACTCTATCTACTATATCAGGTCTCATCCAAGGTTGTTGACCTTCTTCTAATGATTCTAAGATTTCTGGCCAATTTGGATTGCAAGTCATGGTTATAAATAAATCTGGTTTACCATAAGCTCTTACAATAGCCATTGTTTCTAAGTAAGAATTCTTCATATATCGAGGACCACCTACAAAACTTGATGGAATAATAACTGCTTTTCCCATTCTACTTCTTATATATTCATCACTAAATCCATTTCGTATCATCTCATTCACTGTATCTCTAAATACAGAATATTTCTCAGATCTTAATTTTGTTTGATTATTTGCTATAAATAATAATCTTGAATATTCTATTTTTGTAGCTGCATCAACCATAAATTGTAATAATAATTTTTCAAATAATAATAAATAATTCTTATGATTAGGATGTCTTGTATATAATAAATAGGAATAGAATTCTCTTAATGAAATAGTAGGTATAGTATAAAATTCATTTCCTAAAATATCTAATGGAAATCCTCTTTCTGATCTATTTCTAAAAATTGGAATAATTCTCATCGATTTTGAATCATCTCCATTACTATCATTATTCTCTGTATGATTACTATTTATTCTATAATTATTTCTATTATTTAATTCATTTTCTACTTCTTCTATTATTTCATTCTCATTATTATTATTATTAGTTGAATTTGAAATATTTCTATTATTATTATTATTATTTTGACGATTTAAATGTAATTCAGAATTACGTATAATATTAGAAGTAGATTCTAAACTCCATAATGGTAATCCATAAGGAAACATTAATGGATATATTAAAGGATCACAAAAAGGATTATTATAACTAAGATTTGTTATTTGTTGTTCTGATATATTTTCATTATTATTTTCATTTTCATTTTCAATTTCATTATTACTATTATTTCTTCTTCTTCTTCTTGGATAACATGAAAGATTAATATTTGGTAAACCTTCATCATTTTGTTTTGGTATAATCATAGCTATTTCATTTGTTGTAGTAGGAGCATTAAATCTTCTTCTATCATCATAATTACTTATTTTAAATTGTAATTTTAAATTTACTTGTGAATAAGTAGTATTATTTATTCTTCTTGATTCTGTTACTTGTTCATGTAATGTTTTAAAAGATTCATATATTTTATTATTATTTCTTATCATAGAATCAATACTTAATAATAAATCAGAAGATAATTCTGAAAACATACTATTTCCATTTCGAATATGAAGAGCTTCTTCTTCATCATAAATATATATTTGATTAAAAGAAGGAGGAGAATTATCAGAAGGATATAAATCACTCATAGAATGATATACATTACCATGAACTCTATAAAAATATGGTCCTGGACCATTCATTCTTGTTACTACATTAGAACATGACATAGAAGCAAAAGCAAAAGCATTATTATATCTTCTTATCTCATTTCTAAATAATTTATTATTTGGTGTTTGACTCTTTAATTGATTTAATAATTCATTTGGAAGATTTATAGGTGATTCTACTTTCACTTTCCCATTATTACAACACATTGTATAATTTGAATTTCTTGTAATGATATAATCATGATCTCCTTCATAGTATTCAAATTGTATTCTTGAATCATTAATTAAATTAATGTATTTTTTATATGTAGAATTTTTTGTGATATAAAAGTTTGTTTTTTCTGCTTCAAAATGAAGAGCTTCACAATGAATACAAACGTGATTCATTTTACCTATATTATAATATTCATATTTATTATTTCCTTGAATATCTCTTTCATTCTCTTCTATTATTTGTTCTCCATTTCCTATACATAATATAATAATAGTTTTATTATCATAAAGAAAGAATTATAAAAATGATATAATATTAAGCATACTTAATTTAATACATGCTTCACAATTTTCAAATCTTATCACAATAGGAATATTGCTATTATTTTCTTCATTATTATTTTCATTTTGATTATCTATATCTATATCGTTATTATTTGTAGAGTTTATTGGTTCTATTTGCAAAATAGGATTATTAGTAGTATTAGAAGGAATAATAGGTGTGAAATCACTATCTGTACTTGAATCATTATCTGAAGTAGAAGAATCAAAACTAATTCTTCTTCTATGATTATTTATATTTGTTGATAATAAATTATTATTATTAGGATTTTGAATGGGAGATATTTGATAATAATTTAATATATCTAATATTGATGATCTTGGTAAAGGAGGAATAATAGAATGATTATTATTACTATTATGAGAAGAAGAAGAAGAATTAATAATTCTTGAATCAAGAGGAGATAATCTAGGAGGTGTTATAATGAGAGAAGTAGAAGGAGATACTATTTGATTATTTGTATTAGAATTTGGTGTATTATATATAGTTGGAGTATTAATATTATTGATCATATTATTATCTGAAAGTATATCATTATTGTGTTGATTATGTAAAGGAGTTACAGGATTATTTAATATTATAGGTTGTGTATTATCATTTGTTTCATTATTTTCAAAAATAAAAGTAGAATTAAAACTATCATCAATTATTGATTGAGATATACTTTCATTATTATTATTTATTTCAGATTCTATAAAATTTGTTTCATTAATTAAAGTTTCAGATATATTTTCGTTATTTAAACTTGTATTATTATTAGAATCTGGCTCTATTAAATTGATTTCATTAATTAATGTTTCGATTGTGTTATTATTATATGAATTTGTATTATTACTTTGAGTTGAAGTATTATCTGAAATAGGAGAAGAAGAAGAAGAAGATATAGTTGCTATATTGTTTAGTTGTATTGGGTGTTGTTCAGTTACTATTTCTTCATTATTTAAAGAATTATTTGTATTGAATAATGAATTGTCTTGATTAAAAGCATTTTGATTTTCGTTTAATATTTGGTCATTAATCCTTTTAGATTTGTGGGTATTCAAAAAATTCCCAAATATATCTCTTCTCTTAAGAGAATTAAATCGCTTTCTTTTGTTTCCTATAGTATTATATATTATTAGTTTTATATATAAGATTTTATTAATTAAATAATATTAATATTTGTAAACATATATATATAAAATATTTTTTTTTTTTAATAATTTAAAAATAAAATATTTAACTAAACAAAATATAATATAAAAGAATAAATAATTAAAGAAAGAAATAAAATAATACAAAACAACAAAATATTTATAAGCAAAAACAAAAAAAAAATTTAAAAAACTCCTTAATAATATTCAGGAGAAGAAACAGGATAAACAGGAGAAGTAGGAGGTGAAACCCTTTCATCATAATAAGGAGGACTTGAGAGATCCTCGTCACTTTCATTCTCCTGATTATTATTTAAAGTAACTATCAAGTCATAATAGAATTTAAATAATAAAAATATTTACCTTGATTTGTTGGACATGTTGAAAATCTGTTTTTATTTGCAAAAAGAGTTGTGTTGTCTTTAAATATAAATTTATTTGTTATTTCTGAGTCTGTAGTTCCTATATATATTTTAGGTTGTTTTCACATCAAAACATACCTTCACAATTAATAGTAAACAGATTACTATTAAAAAGTATTTTTTCAAGGGTGTTTTTGTAGTTATTATTATCTAAAGACGAAACAATAAAAATATTTTTATTATTTTATTAGACAATAATATACCTTTGTCTCCCTTGTTGTTAAGACAAAAGCAAGATGTATGAAACTCAAAAGTATTTTCAACTCTTTTACAATCTATATATATGATAATATATTTTGTAAGTTAATGAAAATATTTTCGAGATCAAACATATCAAAAACAAAAGTGTGTAACATTAATTTGCCATAACAAATAAGTTACAACACAGAACCAAAACAAACACATCAAAAAATATAAAACAGCAATATGATATTTGATATCTTCTATTCAAATTAATTAATATATTAAATACTATTTAAGTTTATAAACTTTAAACTATATAAAGAGACATCATGAACTTTAATAAAGCAGAGTCGGGCATTTTATATAGGTTAAACTTAAATAATAAATAATTTAAATTAATTAAAATAAAAGAATAACAAAAATAATAAAAGCTGTTAAATATTTAATGATATAAGAAATAAAAATAGAAAAAGAAGAAAAATTAAAAAGTTAAAAAAAAAATATAAACTAATATAAAAAAGAATAAACAACAAAGCAACAAACAAAACTAAAAACAAAAAACAATAAAGAAAGATTTACTTTTTATATTTATATTAAAAAGGCCAGATACACTACTTGTTTTGCTTTTTTTTGGCTTTACTCCATTATTATTTAAATCTAAAAAAATAATATATATAGTTATAATATAAAATACCTTTCAATTTAATTTCATTATTATGTTTTTTAGAGCCACTCTTTGAGAGAGTGCGGCGATTTTCTATAAATATAAATATAAATATAAATATAAATATATACTCTTCATTAGGGAATGTTTTGATCGTTTGCATTCAGCTATATATATAGTATAGTATATATATATATATTAGTATATAATATATATGCATATACCATTATTTGAAGTATGATTCAATTCATTATCTATATATATAGTGTTGATATATAATGTTATATATATATACCTTCGGTCAATGGTTTTGATCCTGAATCTATATATATATTATAATATGATATAACATAATATAATATTATATATACATTGAATCAATGGTTTTAATCCTGAATCTATATATATAATAAGTATAATATAATATAATATAATATAATATAATATATACCTTGAGTCAACGACTTTGATCCTGAATCTATATATATAATATAATGTAATATAATACATATATATAATATTATATATATATATACCTTGAGTCAATAGCTTTGATCGTGAATCTATATATATAATAAGTATAATATAATATTATATATATATATATATATATATATATATATATATATATATATATACCTTGAGTCAATAGTTTTGATCGTGAATCTATATTTATAATAAGTATAATATTATATTATATATATATATATACCTTGAGTCAATAGTTTTGATCCTGAATCTATATATATAATAAGTATAATATAATATAATCTAATATATACCTTGAATCGACGGTTTTAATCTTGAATCTATATATATATATATATATATATATATATGTATACCTTCACTCGATTGTTTTAATCCTGAATCTAGATATATAATATAATATAATATAATATAATATTATATATATATACCTTGAGTCAATAGCTTTGATCCTGAATCTATATATATAATATAATATAATATAATATAATATAATATTATATATATATATACCTTGAGTCAATAGCTTTGATCGTGAATCTATATATATAATAAGTATAATATAATATTATATATATATATATATATATATATATATATATATATATATATACCTTGAGTCAATAGCTTTGATCCTGAATCTATATATATAATAAGTATAATATAATATAATCTAATATATACCTTGAATCGACGGTTTTAATCTTGAATCTATATATATATATATATATATATATATATATGTATACCTTCACTCGATTGTTTTAATCCTGAATCTAGATATATTATATAATATCATTACTATATATATGAGAATAGGCAAAAAAATTCCCATTGGTCAGTTTTTGGAAAATTCATTTGATTGGCTACTATATACTCAAGTTTGTACCCACAACTCCTCTAAACTTACGGGGAGTTAACTTTTCGTTGAAACACAGTTCAATAGGATATAACATGTAGTTGTGCACCATATATTTGGTTAAGCGATATTATTTATATTTAAAAAGTTATTAATAAAAGAACAGAAAACATGATTTTTGAGTCGTTTTTGATTGGCTCTTTGGGATCATCCCGATAAAAATTGTTGACCAGACAATTGAAAAATAAACATGGGGTAAACTTGATTTTTTCTCAATCCCACAATATACGTTATCCGTGTTTATTCTTTATATTTATCTATTTTTTAATACTTTTTCATATTGAACACGTGAGGCCTTAACGGTCAAATTTAGATTCTTATTTTGACATGATATTCTGATTCAGGAGGTCAAAAAACCTAGGTGTGCCAATTTTGAGCTCCTGAGGACGATTTTTGAGTGATCGATATTTTCTTCGATCTTCTTATAATGGACTAATATTGTATCATAGTAATCAATAGGTCCTCAAACTACTATAGTTAAAACAAAGTTTTAAAATAATGAGTTTGAGTGTCACAATTTTGAAAAATGTGAATTAAGTGGTCTTAGAGTGAGAGATTCAATATAATGACTTTTATTTAGTAAACTAAAGATAATACTCTATTCTATGTCAAAAGAAGAGTCAAAATTATGAAGGTCAAAGTGTATATGACCAAATGACAAAATGTGTCTTAAAAAGTAAAAGGGTTTATATATGTGTTTCGAATCATATATTAAGTATATTCTATGAATAAGAGCTTTAAATAAATAGTTTAAGGTTGTCAAATTTCAAAGAATGTGTAAAACATAGTCTTAGACTTTGAATAAAAAATTTAGAGATATTAATTAGTGTACAGCTGTAGTAGCTCTACAACATATCAAAAGTACAAAGAAAATAATTTTTAGAGAGTGGATGTGTGAAGGGTTGTGACTATTATTTAAAATTTATTTTTACTTCAGTTTATATAAAATCGTGAATTTCGTGCACTGTAGAAAAATTGAGTCAAAAAGTCAACTCTAAGGGTCTTAAATTTAAAAAAATGTAAAAATGAGTGACTTAGAGGACGAGATTCAAAATAAGAGCTTTTATTCATTAAACTAGAGTGTATGATCTATATTATGTTAAAAGGAGGGACAAAAATATTTTGGTCGAAGTGTATGACCAAATGGTAAAGTCTTCTTAATAAGTCTAAAGTGTTGACTAATGTGATTATAGAGTCATATAAAGTCTACTATGTGAATATTAGCTTTTAAAAATGTGTTTAAGTCTTTCAATTAGTAAAAATATGTTTAAAGAGAGTCATAAAATGAGAGTTTTAAGAAACGAGATATTGTTCAGTATACACTAAGAGACACTCTACAACATATCAAAAATATAGCAAAATCTATTTTTAGAGACTGCATGTGTAAAGGGTTGTGAGAGTTATTGAAAAAATATTTTTACTTCAGTTTGTGCAAAATCGTGTTTTTGGAACACTGTAGAAAAATTAACTTCAAAAATCAACTCTAAGGGTCTTAATTTTTAAAAATGTGAAAATGTTTGACTTAGAGGACGAGATTCAAAATTCCATCTCACTTTCATATAACTAGACCACACAGTCTATATTATATCAAAAGGAGGGACGAAAATATTTTGGTCAAAGTAAATGAGCAAATGCAAAAGGTTTACGAAATGTCTTAAAGTGATGACCAATGTGTAGCTATGGTATTATTAAGTATAGTGTGTAAATATTAGCTTATAAAAATGAATTTAAGTGTGTCAACTTTTCATAATGTGTCAAAAAGGGTCTTTAAGAAAGAGATTCAAAACATTTACTTTTATTTAATAAATAGTATGATAAACTCTATACTATATCAAAAGACTGACGGAAACTGTTTTGATACAGTGGATCTTGAATGGGTAAAGTCTATTTAAAAGTCACTTTTTCGAGTCATTTATGATTAAAATAAGTATTTGAGACAACTGAAGAAATATTAACTTTTTAAACCATGTTTTATTAGTCAAAGTTAGAATGAATGCTGACTTTGTTATGATTAAAGCTTTCTAATTCTTTTAAAAAGTATGAAAATGAGTTTAAATCATTATATTACGTTTATTTAAATAACTTTTATGAATTAAAAATACTTCAGAGTTCTTCACATTGTGACTCATTTCTAAAGTTATTGACTTTAAAAACTCACAAAATGTTTAAAACAGTTGTTTAATTATTAATAAATACAAAATATATTTTAAAAATAATAAATAATATGTATAATGATTCAAAATAGTTTTTTAATTTTCTTTCAAGTATTGTTTTTAGTTTTTTTGATATCATTTAAAGAATTTATTTAATTCTTATATCAGGAATTGAACCTGATTACAATCAATAAATGATTGTAACTCTCCATATAGAGTATAAGAAGTGTTATTAAAGTAATATATAATATATAATATATAATATATAATATATAATATATAATATATAATATATAATATATAATATATAATATATTATATATTATATAATATATAATATATAATATATAATAGATAATAAATAATAATATATAATAGATAATATATAATAATGAAAAAAAGAAAATAAAAGCCAAACTGTTATTATTTTATGCAGCCGCGGTCCGGTGCCGTTAGGCCCCGGACCTGCGGCGTGACCCTAGTAATATAATATAATATTATATATATATACCTTGAGTCAATAGCTTTGATCCTGAATCTATATATATAATATAATATAATATAATATAATATAATATTATATATATATATACCTTGAGTCAATAGCTTTGATCCTGAATCTATATATATAATAAGTATAATATAATATAATCTAATATATACCTTGAATCGACGGTTTTAATCTTGAATATATATATATATATATATATATATATATATATATATATATATATATATATGTATGTATACCTTCACTCGATTGTTTTAATCCTGAATCTAGATATATAATATAATATAATATAATATAATATTATATATATATACCTTGAGTCAATAGCTTTGATCCTGAATCTATATATATAATATAATATAATATAATATAATATAATATTATATATATATATACCTTGAGTCAATAGCTTTGATCGTGAATCTATATATATAATAAGTATAATATAATATTATATATATATATATATATATATACCTTGAGTCAATAGTTTTTATCCTGAATCTATATATATAATATAATATAATATAATATAATATTATATATATATATATATATATATATATACCTTGAGTCAATAGTTTTGATCCTGAATCTATATATATAATATAATATAATATAATATAATACTATATATATATATATATATATATATATATACCTTGAGTCAATAGTTTTGATCTTGAATCTATATATATATATATATATAATATAATAGATTATAATAGAATATAATAGATTATAATAGAATATAATATAATATTATATATATATATACCTTGAGTCAATAGCTTTGATCGTGAATCTATATATATATATATATATATATATATATATATATATATATATAGAATATAATAGAATATAATAGAATATAATAGAATATAATAGAATATAGCATATATATACCTTGAGTTAATAGCTTTGATCCTGAATCTATATATATATATATATATAATAGAATAGAATATAATAGAATATAATCATTACTATATATATGAGAATAGGCAAAAAAATTCCCATTGGTCAGTTTTTGGAAAATGCATTTGATTGGTTAAGGTATACTATAGTTTGTACCCACAACTCCTCTAAACTTACGGGGAGTTAACTTTTGGTTGAAACACAGTTCAATAGGATATAACATGTAGTTGTGCACCGTATATTTGGTTAAGCGATATTGTTTATAATTAAAAAGATATTAATAAAAGAACAGAAAACATGATTTTTGAGTCGTTTTTGATTGGCTCTTTGGGGTGACCCCGATAAAAATTGTTGACCAGACAATTGGAAAATAAACATGGGGTAAACTTGATTTTTTATCAATCCCACAATATACGTTATCCGTGTTTATTCTTTATATTTATCTATTTTTTAATACTTTTTCATATTGAACACGTGAGGCCTTAACGGTCAAATTTAGATTCTTAATTTGACATCATATTCTGATTCAGGAGGTCAAAAAACCTAGGTGTACCAATTTTCAGCTCCTGAGGACGATTTTTGAGTGATCGATATTTTCTTTGATCTTCTTATAATCGACTAATATTACAGTATTGTAATTGATAGGTCCTCAAACTACTATAGTTAAAACAAAGTCTTAAAATAATGAGTTTGAGTGTCACAATTCTGAAAAATGTGAATTAAGTGGTCTTAGAGGATAAGATTCAATATAATGACTTTTATTTAGTAAACTAGAGATAATACTCTATACTATATTAAAAGAAGAGTCAAAACTATGAAAGTCAAAGTGTATGACCAAATGACAAAATGTGTCTTAAAAAGTAAAAGGGTGTCTATATGTGTTTCAAATGTTAAGTCAAGTCAATTCTATGAATAAGAGCTTTAAATAAATAGTTTAAGGTTGTCAAATTCAAAAGAATGTGTAAAACATAGTCTTAAACTATGAATAAAAAATTTAGAGATATTAATCAGTGTACAGCTGTAGTAGCTCTACAACATATCAAAAGTACAAAGAAAATAATTTTTAGAGAGTGGATGTGTGAAGGGTTGTGACTATTATTTAAAATTTATTTTTACTTCAGTTTGAGCAAAATCGTGAATTTCGTGCACTGTAGAAAAATTGAGTCAAAAAATCAACTCTAAGGGTCTTAATTTTGAAAAATGTAAAAATGAGTGACTTAGAGGACGAGATTCAATATTTGAGTGTTTAGTCATTAAACTAGACTGTATGATCTATATTATATTAAAAGAAGGGACAAAACTATTTTGATCAAAGTGTATGACCAAATGGTAAAGTGTCTTTAAAAGTGTTATGGTGATGCCAGTTGTGTTTAAGGGTCTAAATCAAGTTTACTCTTAAAATATCAACTTTAAATAACCAGTTAAAGGTTGTCAATTTGTCAAAATGTTTTAAAGCGTGTCTTAAACAAAGAGATTCAAGAAGTTGACTTTCATTTTATACATAACATGTATATATAAACACTTTACTAAAAGAACTTTGGAAAATATTGTGGATGAGTGTTTTGTCAAATGGCAAAGTTGTATCAAGAGTTGATTGTTTCCATTCATTTTTGTTTAAATCAATGTTTTATGTCTACTCTATAAAAATAACCTTTTAATACTGAGTTTAACGTTTAAAAGTCAACATGTGTGTTTGGTTTGTTTACTTTTGAGAGTTGAAAATCAGTTTAAAATGATAAATTATGACATACACGTCTATATTGATTGATTCAAACAGTTTTGAGATGACTTAGTTGCTCGAGTTAAAATGGATTTTGTTCTCATTCTGACTGTTGTTGAGAAGAGGAAGTCTAAAAAAAACTATAAAAAGTTAGATATATGTATGCAATGTCAAAATTGAAAAGTATAAAGTAAAATGGATTAAAATGAATTTAAAAAAGAGAATATATATATATATATATAATATGTAAAAAATATTAAAGAAAAAGAAAAATAAGACTTCATGTCAGGAATTGAACCTGAAAACAATCTATAATGATTGTTTCTCTCCTTCTAGAGCATAAAGGGAGTTTATAAATAATAATAATAATTAAATATATATATATATATATATATATATATAATAGGAATGAAGGAAGTAGGAAGAAAGAAGTAGGAAGTAGGAAGAAAGAAGTAGGAAGTAGGAAGAAAGAAGAAAGAATGAAGAATGAGGAAGAATGAAGTAGGAAGGATGAGGAAGGATGAGGAAGAAGGAAGAATGAGGAAGGATGTAAAAGTAGGAATGATGAGGAAGAAGGAAGAATGAGGAAGAAGAAGGAAAAAACAAGGATGAAGGATGAGGAAGAAGGAAGAAGGAAGAATCAAGGATGGGAAAGAAGAAAGAAGGAAGCAGGAAGAAGGAAATGATGAATGATGAAGCAGGAAGAAGTAGGAAGAAGTAGGAAGAAGTAGGAAGAATGCCAGATGAGGAAGAAGGAAGTAGGAAGAATAAGGAAGACGGAAGAAGGATGAGAAAGAAGGAAGAAGTAAGTAGGATGAGGAAGAAGGAAGAATAAGGAAGGAAGAATGACGGATGAGGAAGGAAGGAAGAAAGAAGTAGGAAGGATAAGAAAGACGGAAGAAGAAAGAAGGAAGAAAGAAGGAAGAAAGAAGTAGGAAGGATAAGGAAGAAGGAAGAAGTAAAATGAAGAAGAAAGAAGGAAGAAAGAAGAAAAAAGAACAAGAAGACTATAAAACCTATATATAATAGAAAACATATAAAAATAAATAAATAATAAATAAATAATAAATAAATAAATATAATAAATAAATAAATAAATAAATATAATAAATAAATAAATATAATAAATAAATATAATAAATATAATAAATAAATATAATAAATAAATAAATAAATATAATAAATAAATAAATAAAAAACATAAATAAATAAATAAAAAACATAAATAATAAATAATAAAAATGAAAATAATAAATAAAATATAAATATATACCTAATAGATTAATCTGAAACCACAGACTAAAGAAGAATGACATGAAAAAACGAAGACGACAACACATCAACAACATTTTCTTTCCTATAGAATAAAAATAATTAAAAACTATTTAATAAATGATATAAAAAGACAAAATAAATAATATAGATAACAAAAATATAAAATAAAACAAAGTAATGAGAGAATTAAAAAACAAATACTATAAAAATAAATATATATTATATACCTGACACAAAGTAATCCAATTCACATAGCCGTGACCACTTCAAGAACTCTTTACTACAACAACCAAGACAAATATAAGAGAATCCTATAAAAAAGTGTATTATTTTGAATAAATAAATAACTATATAGATAGATAGATATAATGCAATATAAAACAATATCAAATAAATAAATAAAATATACAGAATCAAATAATATAATCAAATATTTAAAAAATGTAAAAAACTATGTTTTTTGGGTACCATAAATGTTTTTAATAGAAAATGACCCAATTATTACTTTTGTAAATAAATCAATGAAAACTCAAGGGTATTTTTGATTTCTATTAGATTTTAAGAAGCATATTTTTATAAAAGACCCTTTTCTTTAAAAGTAGAAATATAAACACAATTTTTATATTAAGAGAAAACACTTATTTTTTATAATTAAAATATTATCTAAGATGCCTCAGAAGGCATGATGCTGTCAAGATCGAAGTGTGTAGATGGAAAAATATACATTTCTCAAAAACTTTCAGGTTCTTCTACTCAATAGGATCCAGTTGTGTATGTTCTTGGTCTTGGTATTACTTGCTCTGATGGTCTTAAAGGTTCTTCTATGTTATTTGTATCATACGGAGGCTGTGGTGTTGCCTGTTATGCTAACTGTGAAGGTTCTTCTGTTGCTTTAAATGATGCTAATGGTTCTGTTTACGTAGATATAGGTTCCTCTTATGGTATTGAAGGTTCTTCAGTTGTTGTGCATGTAAACAGTGGTGTAGATGAAGATATCTGTGTAGTGTTGAAGGTTCTTCTGATGTTTTCAATACTGCTGCTGATGTTGTTGGTGATCAGGTAGACTGTTCCTATGGTATTAAAGGTATATATATATATTGTCATTCATTTATTATTATTTTTTTTTTATTTATTATTTGTCTATTACTGTTTCTTTATAGGTTCTTTTATTGTTGTGTGTGTGGTTGCTGAAGGTGTTAATAATTAAGGTATGTCTATTTTTTAAATTTAATTTAGTTTATTTTTATTTATTATTTATATATAGGTCCTTCTATTCTGATCGAGTCTTCTATTATAGGTAATGATACAGGTATATTCATATTTCTTTATTTTTTAATTTCTTTTTATTTTATTAATACTAATTTGTTCATATATAGGTTGTTCAACTCAGTTATGATATCATGGTTATTCTTCTGTTCCTTCTTTAGAAGGTATATATATATATATATTTATTGTTTATTCATGTATATTATTATTATTATCTCAATCATTTATTATATATAGGTGTACCATCTAATTTGGAATACTATCATCATGATGATAATGTTTATTCTTATAAATAGAAATATATCTAAAGGTATATATATATATTACATATATTTATTATAATGTATCTTTTATATATATATCTTTATCTATATAGGTGATAGTGTGGATAGGTCTCTAATACTTAAAGGTATATATATATATCATATATTTATTATTATATCTCTTATATATATATATATATATGTCTTTTATTTTTTAGGCTTTTCTAATATGATGGGTATACTTAGAATGTTTTTATTTTTTTAATTTTCTTTTTCTTTTGCTTATTATTTTTTATTTATATTTTCTTTCTTTATATATCTATTTATTTACTTTGTTTAGCTTTAGCTAATCTATATTTACTTATTTAATATAATACTTTGTTTTGTTTTGTTTTGTTTTTGTTTTTGTTTTTGTTTTTTTGCTTTGTTTTTTAATTTTAATTGTTGACTATTAAAACAATTGTTAAATTAGTTAATATTAATAGTATGGATCATTTTAATCTTTGTATTTAATTTAATTAAAACATTTATTGATCTCATCTAATTCTATATAGACTCACCAATGTAATCATATCAATAATTGACTTATTATTAAGTTTTGAATCCTCCACATACTTTTTTTATATAGTTTATTATATGTAAAATTGTAAAAATTAATAAATGTTAAAAAATAGGCTCTTCAACTAAGAGATTAAAAATTCTAAAAATTGTTTAATATAAAATAGCATGCACTCTACAACATGTAAAAAATTAAAATAATTTTATTTTTCACAAGTGAATTAAAAATGTGTTTGAGTTGTCTAAAAATTTAAAAGAGTTTGTCTGTTTGTTTAAAACTGTGTTTTTGTTATAATATGAAAGTACTGACTTTTAAAAACAAGTTTAAAGGGTTTTATTTAAAAAAAATATAATAATAAGTTTTAGGAGGATGCGATTCAATACGAAACATTTTATTTATCAAACTATAATTTATGTTTTAAACTATATCAAAACGAGGGACAGAAATACACTTGACAAAGTGTATGACCAAATGTAAAAGGCTTATAAAGAGTGTTAAAATCGTTATTAACGTGTTTATAGAGTTATGCTGAGTATAGTGTGTAAATGTTAGCTTTTTAAATTAACTTTAAGTGTGTCAACTTTTCAAAATGTATAAAAAAGGGTCTCTATATCAGAGATTCAAGACATCAAATTTTAATTAATATATAACACAATGAGATCTATATTGTGTGAAAGTTATGTTTAAAACTATTTTGATACACTGGATATCAAAATGGTGAAGTCTCTCTAAAACCGATATTGTTGACACCTTTATGTATAGAAATGCTATTTAAAGTGACTTTATTAATATTAATTCTAAAACTATGTGTTTAAGTCGTTAAAGTGAAAATGAATGTTGACTTTGTTGTGTTAAATGGGTTTTGGTTTTATGAAATGATTAAAGAAAGTGTAAACTACCTTATTATAATCTATTTAAAATGATTTTACATAATAATGACTTTCAATACTTAACATTGTGAGCCATTTCTAAATTTATTAGCTTTAGAAACTCCATAATAATTAAAATAGTAACTTAACTATTTATAAATACAATATATATTTTTAAAATAATAAATAACAAATATAATGATTCAAAAAGGGTTTCTCATTTTTTTAAGTATTGTTTTTAGTTTTTCAGATACTATTCAAATGATCAATTTAATAATTATATCAGGAATTGAACCTGATTATAATCAACAAATGATTATTACTCTCCATATAGAGTATAAGAAGTGTTAATAAAATAATATATATAATATATAATATATAGTATATAATATATATTATATATTATATATAATAGATAATAATGAAAAAAAGAAAATAAAAGCCAAACTGTTATTATTCTTTGTAGCCGCAGGTCCGGTGCCGTTAGGCCCCGGACCTGCGGCGTGACCCTAGTAGAATATAATAGAATATAGCATATAAATACCTTGAGTCAATAGCTTTGATCCTGAATCTATATATATATATATATATATATAATATAGTATAATAGTTTAAATGATTGTATACTTAATAATAATTAATAATATATATATACATACTTTTCGTATTTATTTTTAGTGGATTTATAAATACGCATAAAAATATTTTATAAGACAAAAATGAAAAGCTAAATAAATATATACCATTATTATTTGAAGATTCAGCATCCTCATATTGTGATAATAACGATAAGACTGGACAATCAGATTCCATAGTACTTAAACAATACTGAAAGATTTAGCAAAAAGCACCTTCTATATATATAAAAGGTATATTAAAACAAATGGTTTAATAAATCAAAAAGATATACATAATAAAAGAAATAATATATTATAATATAAATATATACATGACATCAAAGATATTTTGTGGTGAATTTACATATCAAAAAATGAATGGTGAACTTTTAAAAACGGAATCTTCATATCATTTTTTTCATAATAACCAACCATTTATTTATAACTTCCAGCTACATTTCTTTTCTTTCTTTTCTTTCTTTGGATAGCATAGTTGTAACAGTCAATTCTTAAGATGAGTAATAGCATACCTAATAAAAAAGTTATACATTATCCCCTGTATCATTAGTTTACCCATTTACATTGTATCATTACCAAATATAATTTATTATATTTATCATCTACTCTCTATACATATATAAATTAATTAATAAAAACACGATAAAGACAAAAATGAAAATAAACTTACAGAAGGAATTATTAAAATAAAGAATGATTTGGTTGTTACCAATATATTAATATGTTGAACGTAGAAATAGCATAGTAGTTTTAAGTAACCCTTTCTTATATCACTCTAAAATCAGCTAAAGTTTCTTTGTTCACAATTAGGCAATCATTCTTTCAATCAGTTAAAAATTCATTAATTAGACATTCTACCATTGGCGCTTTTAATTCTGTTCATGAAATGACTTGCTAAATGTATTTAAATCTATTTCTAAATACAGTACAATAAAAAAAAGAAAAGAAAAGAAAAATACTGAAAGTTTTAAAATATTCTTTTTCATTTTTATTGTTAGCTCATCTTCTTATGTGTTTCAAACAGAGATTAATAAGATTATTGATCACTATAAAAAAATTTGAACCTTTTTAATTAAGATTGTAAAACAATTACATCTATATCAGTTTGCAAAAAGTATTATTTTATAAAAATTAGCATAATAATAAAACATTTATAATATTATTATGTAGAAATATAATATTAATTATGAATTAAGTCCATAATCTTCATGTGTTTGACTTAAAAAATAATGTAGATAATTCTGTCAAGACCTCTTTTTTTTTATCTTATTTTAACTTTTAATATAATATAATATTATAAAGTTTTCATATATTTTATAAGATAGACACATATAGTATTAAATATGACAAAAATAAATAATAAAAACATAATAATAATGGTCGAAATTGACCTTAGTTGAAACATCAAAAATAAAATTTTTGAGAAAACGCAAAATTTCTTTTTCATTTTTGACACCGAGACCCAACGATATTTTATATTTTGACTTTATATATTTATGTAATAGTATAATAACTATTAATATGACTTTTAAAAAGTGTGTTAGAACGACTTTTTTTGGTACAAAGTCGCAATTAACTTTTTTTGACCTTTTTTAAAAAGCCTTTAAAGACATAAAATATCATAATGTATCCTATGGGGCATCCTTACACCAAATATAAAGTCATAAGTCGAAATTAATGGGGTCGAAATCTGCCGATACACCAACTTTGTTGTCATAAACATGCAATAATGATATATTTGTGTATGGTAGAGGTCACTGTATTCATATATAAAATCAGAATTTGATTTTATGAGGGTCAACCAAACAGATATCCACTCATTCTTGTCTTAAAAGAAACCTGATGGGTTCAATGAGTGGCGAATTTTATCTAAACTACAAATATTAAGTCCAAATTTCTTTATTAAGAGTGAAATGATTTCGATATCTCTTCGACCTTTTTATTTTAAAAATGTGTTCAAATAATTTATGAATATAAACTCATAAGATAAATCCTGTAACGTTTAAAAATTAATAAAATAAAAAATGTTGACAGAACGCGCGATTGAAGTTTTTTGTCAATTTTTCAACATGTCAAAAACAGGTTTTAATGACTTTTAGGATGGTTTCATGAGTTATCATGATGATCCAGATAGTTTTCATTAAAATTCAAAGGAGTCAAAAGAGAATGTGTCCGATATCTCAATACTTTGTGGATCAATTTTTTTAAAAGCTTTATATATTATCATTACTCAGGTTATTTTATGTATATAAGTTAATTTCAATCAATTAAAGTCTCTTAAAAAAAGGATTCTTGTCTAATTGTCTTTTTAAAGTTTAAAAATCGTTTATACATGTGGCGAGAAATGTTATGCATTTAAAATAAATTATATTAATATTTAATGACAAATATTAAGTACATCATAAAGAAAAATATAACTTAAAAATGAAATTTATAAAAAATAAATTTTACAAAATATAAAAAGAAATTTTTAAGTAGAAAAATGTAAAAAATGAAAAAATTTCTGAGAAAATGAAAAATAAATAGGAATTTTATGTACGAAATATGTTTATTGGATAAAAACTCAAATTTTGAATTTTAGCCAATTATTTGGGGCATTTCCGTTAAATTTTTTTTTGTCTTACCGTTTTAGGCCCTTAGACGTGGAATTTTTGAAAATTTTAAAAGCGCGTCATAATACGTTTTTCATGTAGTATCTTACTCTGTTATCAGTGTAACATAGATATGTAACACAAAAAAGTAATCGGTCCATTTATATCAGTACAATTTTGTGCTTACTTATCCCTTTTATATATAAGATTATTATTATTATTATTATTATTATTATTATTATTATTATTATTATTGTATTTCATATTATGTAGAAAAAGTCAAAAAAGAATAAAAAGAATGTTACTGTTTCAAGTACTAAATCTGTTACAAACACTGTATTTATTCAACGAAATATTATAAAACCATCTTTTCATACTATATAATTTATTATTTTTTATTGTTATTCAAATGTCTTTATTTTATATACTATTTGTCTATTATATTTAATGCGATGATACTATTGTTTGGGTATATTAAATACACGTCTTTCTATAAATTTGCTAAATATTAATCATTTTTTTAAAGTTTTAATTAATAAACTTTATTAACAATATATAAAAAATATTATTATGAACAAAATATTATATGACTTTTATGTATTAATATCCTTAATTTAGTTCATGTAGCGTACGGTGTCTCACACACTTTCACTATTATTGACTTTGTTATTAACTTTTATAAAATAAAAATAACATCATAAAAACCGGAACACAATTCTAAAAATGACTGTTAAAGAAAATTTTCAAAAATTCTAAATTTCTGGCTAAAAAACGCAAAAAACCATTTTCGCACAAAATTTTAACCAAAATTATTGGATTATTTTTATTTTATCCAATATTTTTCATTTTTATAAAAACACTTATTTTTCGTTTTTCATTTTTTATTGTTTTCTTATTTTTCCTATATCTATTCACATACTCTATATTTATTTTTATAAAATTGACTTTTATTGACGGGTTGGTCTTATAAATAGTTTTGACGGGTAAATTTGTTTATATTAAGAACTTGACAACATATCAATACACAGATCACTAACTTTAAACTCTAAAATGACTACATTCGTAATGTAAATGACTTTAACTACTCTAAAACAACAATAATTCCTTTAAATAACGACAAAAGACAAACTGATATCCGACACATTCCTTCTTTATAAACTTATTTGAGTTTATTCAAGTTATTTAGAATCAATACATGTCATAAGTATATCTTTTAGTTGTTTAAAAAGTTTTAATAAGAAAATATTTGATAATAGAAATTTTGATGTTTTGATAGTATAGTTTGTTATTCGTCTTTCTCCTTGAGTTTTGGGTATTTTTTAAAAATAAAAGTATAATTATAATTAAGATAAGCTATTGCAGATACATATTTTTTATTTTATCTAAATATATAATATTGACTGAGAAACATTCATTTATATGAAAAACATAAAAATGAAAATTTTCAAAAAAGGGTATAGTTTGTTATTGTGATTTCTCAATCAATTCTTAATAAAATAAAAAAGTTTAAACATATTTAGAAACTAGACATGTCATAGCAGATACATATTTTTCATTTTTTTAATTAATTGAAAACTCAGGTGACAAGAGTCAATAGTTGAACTCAATAAAAAATGACTTTCAAAAAATTTTCTTAAAAAGTTTTCATTTGTTTTTTGTTTATATTTTCATCATTAACAATTTTATTTGACATTTGACACTATATTTAAAAACTACATACCAAAATAAACATATTTTACAATTTTATTTTGTTTTTAAAAGACTTTGACAACAGATCACCAGACAATGTTAACTCAATAAACTCTTAAAACGTTTAGATTAGTGTTTAGAATCATTTATGGACACTGAATATGACTTATTTGAAAAAATTAAGACAACATGTTGAACTGATACTGACAATGTTTGCTTTAAAAAGTCAGTTATGAGTCATTATGAGTTGTATATGTCATAAATAAGCTTTAAATAAATAAATTTGTTTTTAATTGTCTTTAATTAGTGAAATAAGTCGTTTAAAAAAAGAAAATGTTTTTGAGACTAAAATTTATTTTGACAATTTTTCCATCAATATTTATTTTTAAAAAATAAATAAAACTTATATATAAACTAGACAACCTATAGTATATATATTTATAAAAATTTTATCTAAATATAAAATAACTTTTGAGATAAAAAATTATATATGCAAAACATAAAAAAATTAATTTTTGGAAAAAGGGTATACTTTATAACATTAATTTCTCAGTCAATATTTAATTATATTTAATAATTTTAATAAATTAATATAGAGAATAAAATATATTAACGATATAAATTTTAACATTTAAAATTAATTAAGAAATGAGTTCAGTAGAGTCAATAGTATAACATGTTAAAAAACTGAAAATTGAAAAATCGTTTTTCTAAAAATTTTCCGAAAGTTGACAAATCAAATTCATATTTGACAATTAATTTTTACATATTTGATAACTAGACCTTATATGTATTGCATATCTCTAAAAAATAGTCAAAATTGAGTTTGAGGAGTGTATGAGTATATGCACATGTTGACTCATAATTTTGAAAAAAGTAGTTCGATGTGTCCTAAATCACATATTAGGGCAATTCTGAAAATATTATCACTTTATAATGAGTTTAAAGGGTAAAATAATTTTGAATTGTCTGTTTGACTGTCTTAAGTTAAGAGATTCAATACACTTTTTGTAAAAATGAGTATTAGAGTGTTTAATGTTTATAATAATTAAAGAATTGTTTGAAATAAAGGTGGTTGTGTGTTTGACCAAAATGTTAAAATGAGTCTATTTTTAAAAAATGGTTGTAATAAGTATGTATAGAGTGTTTTTAAATTGTTTTATATTAAAATCTACAATAAATAAACATTTTAAGTTGTTTAAAAATTTGATTCTTTAGAATTACAATAGTTAAGTCAAGAGATTCAAGTCACTTTTTATAATAATAAAAAATAGAGTCATAATAGAATATAGAATATTAAAAATTAGTCTAATTAAATGTGGTTGACTGTTTGATAGGAATGTTAAAATGGGTAAAAAGATTTTAATTGTTTCTAAAACCGTATAATACGTTTATTTTTGACTAAATACAAAAATATTATAGTTTAAAGAATGTTTTTTGTCTTTCAAAAGAACTCATTTTTTGTAATTGTGACTTTAAATAAATGAAATTCAAGTTATTTTTTACAAATTAAAATAATAAATTAAATATATGTATATATTAGCATAAAATTAATTTTAATAAAAGTAGATATGTGTATTTCAAAATGTTAAAGTTTTTTAGAGTTTTTTTATAATAACTTATTTATTGTATAGACTATATTTTATGTACAATAATAAACGTTTTTAAAGTATTTAAACATATTTAGTTATGAAATGTAGTGTAATCTTCGTTTTATATTTTAATTCTTAGTTTTTATTTAATTAAATGGTTGTTAATAATATTATTAAATTTGAATTTATTATGAACTATTAATTTAAAATAATGAAAAGATATTTTTTTTACAAAATTTTTTTTATTTTTATTTAGATTCAAGCGTAGGCTGGCGTAGCCAGTCGTGAAACGCTTGTAGGTAGTAAAATATATTAATATCCTTAATTTAGCAGCCCAAAAGTACGGTGTCTCACACACTTTTTGTGTTATTGACTTTGTTATTAACTTTTATAAAATAAAAATAACATCATAAAAACCGGAACACAATTCTAAAAATGACTGTTAAATTTTTTTTTCGAAAACTCTAAATTTCTGGCTAAAAAACGCAAAAAACCATTTTCGCACAAAATTTTAACCAAAATTATTGGATTATTTTTATTTTATCCAATATTTTTCATTTTTTTAAAAACACTTATTTTTCGTTTTTCATTTTTTATTGTTTTCTTATTTTTGCTATATCACTTCACATACTCTATATTTATTTTTATGAAATTGACTTTTATTGACGGGTTGGTCTAATAAATAGTTTTGACGGGTAAATTTGTTTATATTAAGAACTTGACAACATATCAATACAAAGATCACTAACTATAAACTCTAAAACCATTTCATATGTAATGAATATGACCTTAACTACTCTGAAATAGCAACAATTCCTTTAAATAACGACAAAAGACAAACTGATATCCAACACATTCCTTCTTAATAAACTTAATTGAACTGTTTTGTATTTATCTAACTCTATATCCGTCATAAATATGTTTTATATTTTTATAATATCAATTAAAAGAGAAACATTTGCTTTTAAAAATTTTTGTGTTTGACATCCAATTTTGTGATCATCAGATCTCAGTCGATTTTAAACATAAAATAAAAGTTAAAACATATTTGTAAACTAGACAACCTAAATGTCATCCGTTTTTTATATTTTTACTTAATATTAAATATTGACTGAGAAACATACATTTATATGAAAAACATAAAAATGAAAAATTTCTAAAAAGGGTATATTTTGTGATCACTAGATCTCAGTCAATATTTTATAAAATAATAAAGTTAAAGCTTATTTAGATATAGGACAACCTAAATGTCATCCGTTTTTGTCACTTTTTCAAAATATTAAAAAATGAAGTCACAGGAGACAATAGTTGAACTCACTAAAAAAATAACGTTCGAAATTTTTCTCAAAACTTTTTTATTTGTTTTTTGTCAATAATTTCATCATTAGCAATTTTATTTGACATTAGACTTTATATTTAAAAACTATATATCAAAATAAACATATTTTATAATTTTTTATGGTTTTTAAAAGACTGTGACAACAGATCACCAGACAATGTTAACTCAATAAACTCTTAAAACGTTTTAATTAGTGTTTAGAATCATTCATGGACACTGAATATGATTTATTTGAAAAAGTTAGGACAACATGTTGAACTGATACAGACAATGTTTGTTCTAAAAAGTTAGTTATGAGTCTTACTAAGTTGTAAATATCATAAATATGCTTTAAATAAATAAATATGCTTTTAATTATCTTTAATTAGTGAAATAAGTCGTTTAAAAAGAAGAAAGCATTTTTGATACTATAGTTTATTTTGGCAATTTTTCCATCAATATTAATTTTTAAAAAATAAATAAAACTTATATATAAACTAGACAACCTATAGTTTATATATTTATAAAAGTATTATCAAAATATAAAATAACTTTTGAGATAAAAAATTATATATGCAAAACATAAAAAAATTAATTTTTGAAAAAAGGGTATAGTTTATCGTTTTAATTTCTCAGTCAATATTTAATTATTTTATATATTTTTAACAAATAAATATAGAGAATAAACTATATTAACAATATAAATTTTAATATTTGAAATTAATAAAAAAATGAGTTCAGTAGAGTCAATAGTGTAACATGTTAAAAAACTGAAAATTGAAAAATCATTTTTCTAAAAATTTTCCAAAAGTTGACAAATCAAATTAATATTTTACAACTATTTTTTATATATTTGAAGACTAGGCCTTATATGTATTGCATATCTCAAAATAATAGTCAAAATTGGGTTAGACGAGTGTATATATATGCACATGTTGACTCAAAATTTTATAAAAAGTAGTTCAATGTGTCCTAAACCACATATTAGGACAATTCTGAAAATATTATCACTTTATAATGAGTTTAAAGGGTAAAATAGTTTTGAATTGTCTGTTTGACTGTCTTAAGTGAAGAGATTCAATACACTTTTTATAAAAATGAGTATTAGAGTGTTTAA
Organism: Blastocystis sp. Blastoise; assembly: GCA_039096225.1. Lineage (NCBI taxonomy): Eukaryota > Bigyra > Opalinata > Blastocystidae > Blastocystis > Blastocystis sp. Blastoise. Next base: position 76,542 of record JBBPEB010000018.1, read on the forward strand.
TGTTTATAATAATAAAAGAATTGTTTGAAATAAAGGTGGTTGTGTGTTTGACCAAAATGTTAAAATAAGTCTATTTTTCCAAAATGGTTGTAATAAGTATGTATAGAGTGTTTTTTGACTGTTTTATATTAAAATCTACAATAAATAAATATTTTAAGTTGTTCAAAAAATTATTTTTTTAGAATTACAATAGTTAAGTCAAGAGATTCAAGTTACCTTTTATTAAAATAATAAATAGACTTATTATAGAACATAAAATATTAAAAATTAGTTTAATTAAACATGGTTGATTGTTTGATATGAATGTTAAAATGGGTAAAAAGATTTTAATTGTTTCTAAAACCGTATAATACGTTTATTTTTGACTAAATACAAAACTATTATAGTTTAAAGAATGTTTTTTGTCTTTCAAAAGAACTCATTTTTTTGTAATTGTGACTTTAAACAAAAGAGATTCAAGTTATTTTTTATAAATTAAAATAACAAATTAAATATATATGTATATGAATATAAAATTCGTTTTAATAAAAGTGAATGTGTATATTTAAAAATGTTAAAGTCTTTTAGAGTTTTTTTAAAATGACTAATTTGTTTTATAAACGATATTTTATATCAATAATAAAAGTTTTCAAAGTACTAAATCTATTTACTTATGAAATGTAGTGTATTCTTTGATTAATATTTTAGTTTTTAGTTTTTATTTAATGAAATAGTCATTAATGTTATTATTAAATTTTAATTTATTATGAACTATTAATTTAAAATAATGAAAAGATATTTTTTTATAAAACTATTTTTTTTTATTTTTATCTAGATTCAAGCGTAGGCTGGCGTAGCCAGTCGTGAAACGCTTGTTTTTTTTAATTTTATTGAATAAACAGGAGATAATCTATTTGATCATTTATTACATAAAGTATTTATTTAAAAAATAGATTCTATAAATTTATTAATAACAACAAAAAAATGGTTAACATTGGTTAATAATTATCATAAACAAATACATATATATATTCATCAGAATAAAAGACATGCTGAATATGAGTAGAATACATTAAACCTATTTTATTTATTTACCAATATAATTACGTTCATAACCGTATATTAAAAAAAATTTAAAAATAAAATAAATATTATCAATATGGCTATCTTTGCTAATCTAGAAATAATTAAACAGTTATATATAATATTTTTACATATAAAATCATAATAAGATACTTTGCTGAATCAAGCTGAAAGATATATTAATCTAAATATTTTCGTTATATAATTAATCATAAAATCTAAACTATACACTATTACTTAACAAAATATGTATTTTTCTAAATATCAAAAGGATAATAATAAATATAATAATAAATAAAATAATAAATAATAAATTTAAAAAAATAAATAATTACAATAGTAATTCCAGGAGAGTTAATAATAACATATAATATTTGAGTATAAGAATTATATTGTCCATATTGTTCTTCTCCTTTCTTTAAGTGTATAAAATGAGTATGTAAGAAGATTGGTGTCTTATTCATTTCTCTTTCAGATATTATATCTTTTGTAGATTCAGATGTTTGAGGAGAAAGAGAAGAAACTGAATCTGTTGAAACTGAGAATGAAGTTAAATCAGGAAGAATATAATATTTCAAATAATTCTTAGATATATATTTATGACACTTATAACTATATATATATAATTATATATATTATATATTAATATCCTTAATTTAGTTCTGCAAAAGTACGGTGTCTCACACACTTTCACTATTATTGACTTTGTTATTAACTTTTATAAAATAAAAATTACATCATAAAATCCGGAACACAATTCTGAAAATGACTGTTAAAAAAATTTTTCGAAAACTCTAAATTTCTGGCTAAAAAACGCAAAAAACCATTTTCGCACAAAATTTTAACCAAAATTATTGGATTATTTTTATTTTATCCAATGTTATTCATTTTTATAAAAACACTTATTTTTCGTTTTTCATTTTTTATTGTTTTCTTATTTTTCCTATATCTATTAACATACTCTATATTTATTTTTATAAAATTAACTTTTATTGACGGGTTAGTCTAATAAATAGTTTTGACGGGTAAATTTGTTTATATTAAGAACTTGACAACATATCAATACACACATTACTAACTATAAACTCTAAAGTGGTTTCAGTTGTCATGACAATGACCTTAACTACTCTGAAACAACAATAAATCTTTTAAATAACGACAAAAGACAAACTGATATCCAACACATTCCTTCTTAATAAACTTATTTGAGCTTTAATGTATTTATTTAACTCTATATCCGTCATAAATATGTTTTATATTTTAATAATATGTTTTAAAAGAGAAATATTTGTTTATAAAAATTTTTCATCTTTGATAACCAATTTTGTTATCATCAGATCTCAGTCAATATTCAACATATAATAAAAATAAAAACATATGTGTAAACAAGACAACCCAAATGTCATCCATTTTTTATATTTTTGTTTAATATTTAATATTGACCGAGATATGTTAATTTATATGAAAAACATAAAAATGAGAATTTTCTAAAAATGGTATATTTTGTTATCATCAGTTCTCAGTCAATATTTTATAAAATAAAAAGGTTAAAGCTTATTTAGATATAGGACGACCTAAATGTCATCCGTTTTTGCCATTTTTTCAAAATATTAAAAAATGAAGTCACAGGAGACAAGAGTTAAACTCAATAAAAAAATGACGTTCGAAAATTTTGTTAAAATTTTTTCATTTGTTTGTTGTCAATAATTTCATCATTTATAAATATATTTGATATTTGACTCTATATTGAATCACTAAATACCAAAATAAACATATTTTATTATTTTATTTTGTTTTTAAAAGACTTTGACAACAGATCACCAGACAATGTTAACTCAATAAACTCTTAAAACGTTTAGATTAGTGTTTAGAATCACTCATAGACACTGTATGTGACTTATTTACAAAAGTTAAGACAACATGTTGAACTGATACTGACAATGTTTGTTTTAAAAAGTCAGTTGTCAGTCTTTATGATTTGGAAATGTCATAAATAAGCTTTAAATAAGAAAATTAGTTTTTAAAAATCTTTAATTAGTGAAATAAGTCGTTTAAAAAGAAGAAAGCATTTTTGATACTATAGTTTATTTTGATAATTTCTCCATCAATATTAATTTTTAAAAAATAAATAAAACTTATTTATAAACTAGACAACCTATAGTTTATATATTTATAAAAATATTATCTAAATATAAAATAACTTTTGAGATAAAAAATTATATATGCAAAATATAAAAAAATCATTTTTTGAAAAAAGGGTATACTTTATAACATTAATTTCTCAGTCAATATTTAATTATTTTATATAATTATAACAAATAAATATAGAGAATAAAACATATTAATAATATAAATTTTAATATTTGAAATTAATAAAAAAATGAGTTCAGTAGAGTCAATAGTGTAACATGTTAAAAAACTGAAAATTGAAAAATCATTTTTCTAAAAATTTTCCAAAACTTGACAAATCAAATTCATATTTGACAATTAATTTTTACATTTTTGTAAATTAGACCTTATATGTATTGCATTTCTCAAAAAAATGGTCAAAATTGGGTTAGACGAGTGAATGACAAACTGGAAATGTTGACTCATAATTTTGTAAAAAGTAGTTCAATGTGTCCTAAATCACATATCAAAGCAATTCTATAAATATTATCACTTTATAATGAGTTTAAAGGGTAAAATAATTTTGAATTGTCTGTTTGACTGTCTTAAGTGAAGAGATTCAATACACTTTCTGTAAAAATGAGTATTAGAGTGTTTAATGTTTATAATAATAAAAGAATTGTTTGAAATAAAGGTGGTTGTGTGTTTGACCAAAATGTTAAAATGAGTCTATTTTTCTAAAATGGTTGTAATAAGTATGTATAGAGTGTTTTTAAATTGTTTTATATTAAAATCTATAATAAATAAATAATTTAAGTTGTTCAAAAAATTATTTTTTTAGAATTACAATAGTTAAGTCAAGAGATTCAAGTTACCTTTTATTAAAATAATAAATAGACTTATTATAGAACATAAAATATTAAAAATTAATTTAATTAAACATGGTTGACTGTTTGATAGGAATGTTAAAATGGGTAAAATGATTTTAATTGCTTCTAAAACAGTATAATACGTTTTTATGTCACTAAATACAAAACTATTATTGTTTAAAGAATGTTTTTTATCTTTCAAAAGAACTCATTTTTTGTAATTGTGACTTTAAATAAATGAAATTCAAGTTATTCTTTATAAATAAAAATAATAAATCAAATATATATGTATATTAGCACAAAATTCGTTTTAATAAAAGTGAGTATATGTATTTCAAAATGTTATAGTTTTTTAGAGTTTTTTTATAATAACTTATTTGTTGTGTAAACTCTATTTTATAAACAATACTATAGTTTTTTAAGTATTTAAATATATTTACTAATGAAATAGAATGTAATCTTTATTTTATATATAGTTAATTTTTATTTTTTAATTTTCTTTTTATGAAACAATTATTGATAATATTAATAAAATATGAAACCATTATTGATAATATTAATAAAACAAAACAAAATTTGAAATAAATAATTTTTATATAATGAAAAGATAGTCTTTTTACAAATTATTTTTTTATGTTTATTTAGATTCAAGCGTAGGCTGGCGTAGCCAGTCGTGAAACGCTTGTAAATATAAATAATAATAATAATAATTATTATTATTATTATTATTATTATTATTACTATTATATACTCATTCACTTTATAAATTTGGGATTGATTTTCTAGATCTAATATAGCTGTGGAGATAGCTCGATGGAAAGATACTATATCTTGTGGAATATAAGGAGAAATCGAATGATGTTCTATATATGCAGATACATTGTCATATATATCAGATATCTTAATACCATCCATACCTAAAGATTTCATTATACATATAATATAGAGAAAGATTATATATATATATATATATACCACTAGAGTCTATAATATTATTTATACATATATATAATTTATATTGATCAATATAATTATATAATGTAATATCTTCATCAATATCTGGCTTATTCTATAAAATAATATATTATTTTTTTAAATCAATTATATATATATATATATACATAATGAATAGGATCTAATATACACCAATATTCATTTTTATTTTTATATATATCTTTCTCTTCTTTATATATACATAATTGTCGACTATTTCCTTCATTTTCTAAGAATTGACTCATATTTCGTACTACATAAATATCTTTACTATTATCTATATATCGATTACATCGCTTATTCTCTACTTTCTCTTCTTCTTCTTCTTCTTCATCTTCATCTTCATCTTCTTTTGAATTTGATATAGTAAATAATTCTTTATCTATATCTATATCGGTATCTATATCTATATCTATATCGGTATCTGTGTCTATATCTATATCAGTATCTATATTCTCATCTCTCTCAATATTATTCATATTCATAGTTTCTATTATTGATGTATCTGCTATTATATTATTATCATTAGATTGAATATTTATATCATTTGATAAACTTATATTATTAATCTTTAATAATGATAATGGATCTTTATATAGAATTCGATATTCTCCACTGGCTATTGAATGAATATAAGAAGCTAAGTCTGTTTCTAATTGAGATATACGATTGTTTATAGAATAATATGGGAAATTCTATATATATATATATATATTTATATATATATTAATATATATTAATATATATTAATATATTTATTACATATAAAATAAAATACTTTATTTTGAATATAAATTTCTTTTGATTTACTACCAATAGCAAGGTATTGAGATAAAGAAAGCGGATATATAGGAAGTGTATCATTCTTCTATACATTATTAATATATTCAATTATAATTATCAAGAAAACATTAATAAATACATTTTGTAAATAATAAGAATAATAAACTGGTTTTCCTTCTCCAAAAATTGCATGTTCACATATATATTTATAAAATACATTTTGTATATCTTCTTCTTTAAAACACTATATAATTATTAATATCATATATTATAATATAATCTAATTATTATATACATTAGTTAAAATAGAAAATAATTCTTTCTTTATATTTGTATAACATGATTCTTGATGTAAGAAGAATATAGTTAGGATTGTATAGATAAGTGGGTATATAGCTGGATAAGGTGTAGGAAGAGACGCAGGATGTAAATATTCAGGGAATATATAATCATATAATGGAGCTATATATATATATTAAATAAGATAGATAAACATTATCTTTATATACAGAGTAAATTAATATTAAGAGTAAATAGAGTAGATGCTAATCCTTTAGGATGACGAAATAGTAAGAGGAATAATGTTTTACATTGTTCAATAGATAGAGATACAGATTCAGATTATGAACTCCATCCAATATGTAACTATATTTATTAATATATAATATATAATCAGAATAATAAATCTATACTGTTCGTAATGGTCGATATTGAAATTGTTTGTTCGTTAAAACAACGGGAATAGCATGAAGACGAGTATTAGAATAAAACTATGATATAATAATAATAATAATAATAATAATAATAATAATAATAATAATATTATATTAGAGAATAATAATAATAATAATAATAATAACAATAACAATAACAATATATATACTATAATCATCTTCAACTGTATTATATTTATCGAATACATTATTTAAATATTCAGGGATATCAGTATACAAGGAAGATAAATTTGATATATATAGGTCAAAATATTCACGGAAATTGTATAATAGCCAGAAGCATGTACAGTTCATACTATTTATAATAATAATAATAAAAAAAAATAACAATAATAAAAATATATATATCTACACGTAGTTTCAAGAACACTACCATCTTTATAACGTCTTAATTCTGATTTAGCACCCCAGAAAGCGCGGTATTCAGCACACTATAATAATAATAATATTAATAAATAATGAAATATTAATATATATATACAGCTTGTTGATCTTCTGCTGATCGTCCTTTATTGATTGTTATAGAAAGAGATGAAGGATGAAGAGAGAGACATATATAGAAGAAGGAATTGTATTTATGAGACTATATATATATAATAAATGAAAAATAAAATATTATTCATCATAATAATAAATAAAAAAATAATACTGACGATGATGATGATATATATATATATAATATACTTTATTATCTTTTAATTTATTTTGTTTATTAATAAATACTATACACGATAATATTCTTTCTTTTAAAGCTTTTTCTGTTAGCAATATTAATTATCTTTGCATATATATATAGGATAAGGAATATTATATAAAGACTCAGGATAAGAAGATTGAGAAGATAAAGGAGGCATTGAAATACTATATAATAATAATAATAATAGTAATAATAATAATAATAAATATATATATATACCAATATATTCTAAAAATAATTTTAGCATTTGTGTAGGAGTCATGTGCGATGTAATAATATTTTGATCACATAGGGAACACAAAAGAACACTAAGATAAAATCCATTAATTGAATCACCATATTGAGAAATATTATGTTAAAAAAAGACAGCCCATATAATAAATAAAACAAAATAATAATAAATACAATAAACAGAATTTAAATAATAAATATACTAATAATATACCTTTAATAACTGAATAGTTTTACCTATATTGGGGTATTTCTTCATATATATATATATAGTATGAACGGATAAGTATATATCCTCAAAAACCAAATTAGTATAATAAGAAGTAGATACAGTAGCTATATATATATATATATATATATATAAAGATAATTAATAAATAATAATAAAATATTATAAATATATATCATATAATAGTAAAAAATATATACATGGTTTTCCATTAAAAATTTGTCTACAATTATTTCTCTCTTCATTTAAATGTTATATCAAAACGACAATAAGAGATAGAAGGAATCAGACGAGCTTTATACGTATATTTACTATAATAATTACATAAGTATAGTATAATTAAGATATATATATTTATAATAATAATAATAATAATAATAATAATAATAATAATAATAATAATAATAATAATAATAATAATAATAATAATAATAATAATAATAATAATAATGAATTCTTTTTTCTATTTAAAAAAAACCGAGAAGAATAAAATAAATACAAAAAGTTGGATCACTTAATTAAAGTTTTAATACTCTATATATATATATATAATTGATTATCATAAAAGTATTATAAAAATAATATTAAGCAAAAAGATAAATAAGAAGAAAGCAATTACTGAAATAGATAAATATAAAAATAAATAAATAAAATTAAAATAATAATAAAAAAAATAATTATAATATAATTAAAAAAATACTTTCCAAACTGACATAAAAGACACAAGAAAGACATTGAGGAGCCATCAATCATTCTATAATATAAAATAAAGATAGATCAAATAAATAAAACTAATTAGAAAAAATAATTATATACTGAAACTATTTCTAACCAAGCTAAACCATTTGGGATGACACAGAACACGATTCTACGACAGACTGATTTGTTTGATCTTTGAAAGGCCTGATTCCTAAATAACAAATGAATTAACTAAAATGAAAATATAAAAAATACAACAAATTTGAAACGCGAACATTGTGCATAAATAGAAACTAATATAATTAAATCAAATATATAATCGTACGTCAAGTTCAGCATAAAAAATAAATAAAAGACCCAGTTTCAAGTTTTGCTTTTTTTTTTAAATAAAAAAAAAACCGTGTTACTCAAAAAATGACTGTCTGAATTTTTGTTTTTGACTATTTTTTATAAACATCATAAAACAAGTTTTTTCATTTATATTATGAGTTTAGATGGTCTATTGAAAACATATTGACAACTTTTTACTGAAAACAAGTCAACATTTCCAAACCACTGATGTTAAGAAAACAAACATAAAAACTAGCTCTGTCTGTCAGATAAAGACTCTATTGACCAAATATAAACTTAAAAACCTGATACTAACTCTATATGAGAAGAATAAAGGAAAATAGAAAAATAATATCGACTTAGAATTTATTTTTCTTGTTTTTTAGAAAAATTCCTTCTCTAAACCACTTTTTTAGAAGGTCAAATTTTTTAAGAAAAATTATTGGACTATTTTAAAATTTTGCCAATCAAAACTCTTAAATAGGCCACCCTGCCTCATAGTGCTATTATACGTCAACAGCTAGATTTCATCTTGATTGAATACTTAGGATCTTATTATGGAACTATTTGATCTATTTACTATAAAATAGATAAAAAAACACATTTTTGCTGATAAAAACCTGATCCATTCAGACTATCACCTGTAAATCTTTTCGAAATTCTTAAGAACTCAAGTCAGAAAATAGTAAGTTCCACAGAAAAATAGACTTTCGATTCGATGCTGTTTTTTATTTGGTTTGTTTTTTGTTGTTTTCTGCATTTATGTCCTATACTCCGGTAGAAATGAGTCTTGATCGTTGTATATATGAAACAACAAACACATTACATATATCTTGATATAGACATTGATAACGTTATAAATATAATTTGTGGAATTAAGTCTAGTGAACTTGTATTTATTTGCTTATAGTGAATGCTTTTATTATTTTATTATATAGAGACCATGGGAAGATTTCTTTGGAACAGTTAGTAAACCAAAATCTGAATGGGAACGTCTCAAGAAGAGAATGGATACGAATTTACTTTTCTACAAAACAAACTATGCTTATTTAGCTTGTCTTTTATATCTTGCTCTTTGTTTATTTAATATGAAGTTATTATTAGCCTCTTTAATAATCGCTGTTGTTATTGCGTATATATATATTCATCTTATATTATATTTGTTGTATTTCATATAGATTCTTATTTATGGAGCCTACAGGTCCCCTTGTAGTTATGAATAGAATTATAACAAAAACAGAAAAACTTTTCTTATCTATTATTTGTATTGTTATCACTACTAAACTCTTTGGAAGCTATACTCTATTCATGTTCACTGTTTGTGCCATTATTTCATGTATATATATATATTTTAGTTTATATATATAAATATTTTTTATTTTATTTTCTATAAATATATATTTTATAAATATATATTTTATATTTCATAAATATTTATATTTTATATTTTATAAATATATATATTTTTTTAAATATTTTTTTCTTAATGTTTTATAAATATATATATATATTTTAAAATATATATTTTTTATATTTTATAAATATATTTTTCTTTTAATATATATCTACATTTCTATATACATATATAGTGATTCTTCTTCATAGTGTGATTCGAGAGCGATCTCTTCAAGCGAAAATGACATTTACAACTGAAAACATTAAATCGAATATTCGACAAAATCTTCAAAGAACTACGGAGGAAGTATGTCTTATGATTTTTATATACTTTATTTATTATTTAATTATCACCAATTTAATAATGAAGTTAGAATACTATATATATATATATATATATACTTATAGATTCAAAGTGATAGTCAGATGGATGAAGATTCCTCTATTGGTTTATTTACAAATCCTATTAAAAATAGTATATTTATATATTATTAATATATTATTTTATTTATATACTACATAATATATAACTCTTATAGATGAACTCAGACAAAGAAAACATTAATATGAAGTTATATTGGGTAGTTTATTATTATTTCTATTATATGAATTTTTAGAATACATTTTTTTTTAACATTTAAAAAAATTTCCATATCTTCAAAATATGTTATATTAAATATATTTATTATGTTTTATAATGAATCATTGAAGAGAAATTGTTGTTTCTTATGAGATGTGAGTTTATGTGTTTATTTTTTTAAATTGCTATTTTGATAAGTATTCGCTTTTGTTTTGATTAATTGTTTTGTTTGCATCTCTATATGTTTCAGTTTTATTATCTCAGAGTAAGTATATTCTTGTATACAAAATGAAAACAAATAAAGACATTTTTTTTAAATGTGTATTCATGATATTAGACAATCGAATAGAACGAATTCTAGAACTTCTGAAATGTAAACATACCCTATTATCGTATTCTATAATATTCAGATGATTCTATGACAGTTCGACAGGATGTGATTCATGATCTATTTGAAATTATTCAAAATGATACTAAATTATTTTATGAAACAATGATAGAGGTATGATACGTAAATAGAAATAAGTATATTTGTAGATTATTTCAAATAATCTTTTTTCTGAAGATTGGAACACACGTATTGGAGCTTCAGAGACCATAGAATATGTTTTAAAGCAAAACAAAAGCAAGCATGAAGCTTCTATTCTATGTATAATCATTCATTATGCTGAAAAGTCATAAATATGCATTGTCTTACTATATAGTATCTGCGATGGATGAAAAACATATAGATGTATCCGAAGACGATATCTTTGATAAAATTCATGAATTAGGAAGTGGATCTACATTTGTATTTTTTGTTTTATAATGACTTTTTATTCTTTACTGTAGGAAACAAATACTATGAATCAATTTCAAAATATAAAAAATGCAATAAAAGAAGTTATAGTAAAAGATGAAGATGAATTATCGGAAAGTGATTCCGATTCTAAAGAAAATATATATACAAAATATAAGCATTTTGAAGATAATCAAATAAAAGATGGAATTAAAATGACTAGTAAAATATATATGTTTATATTAAACATATAATAATATATATAGTGAGTTTTCCTTCTTTATCAAAACAAGATTTTCAACTTATTATAAATGAACGTATATATAAATATATAAATATATAAATATGTAAATATATAGAGAATTCATTACTTAACGAATCAGAATTATCTAATTATATATATTCACTAAGGTATTCTTATATCGTTATATTCAATATAAGTATATATATAGACAACTGTTAGTATTACACAATAAAGAAGAATTATTGAATATTAATACGCTTTATATAGTATTAATACAATATCTATTTGATCTCTGTAAGAAAAAGTATTATTATATTCATAGCATGTAGTTTATATATATAATAGTAATTATAATATTTATTATTATTATTCTTTGAATAGTTTATTTGATGAAATCTGGTATAAGCGACATGGTGCTATTCTTGGAATAACCGCGATTATAAAGGTATATAAATAGTTTATATATATATGGTAATAATAATAAATATATATTTCTATAGACAACTTTATTAAATCAAAAAGTATATATATACATTATTTGATATTCTTCATATTATATCCTTTTAGATTCAATCATTTCTTTCCTCTTTATTCTTTATACTTCTTTATATGGATATATATGTGGATTGCTATACTGATAGAATGACAGCTCCTGTAGTACTGCAATTAGCTAGTGTATATATATATAAATATAATAAGTATTATAAGTTATTTTAAATATAATATAAATATAATAAATATAATAAATATAATAAATATAATAAATATAATAAATATAATAAATATAATAAATATAATAAATATAATAAATATAATAAATATAATAAATATAATAAATATAATAAATATAATAAATATAATAAATATAATAAATATAATAAATATAATAAATATAATAAATATAATAAATATAATAAATATAATAAATATAATAAATATAATAAATATAATAAATATAATAAATATAATAAATATAATAAATATAATAAATATAATAAATATAATAAATATAATAAATATAATAAATATAAATATAATAAATATAATAAATATAATAAATATAATAAATATAATAAATATAAATATAATAAATATAATAAATATATAGGTATTTCCGTTACTCTTTACTCCTTCCTCTTCCTCTTTAGATATATATATAAAGAAAATAGTGTCTCTATATAAAAGAAAAACCATACTAAAAATTGATGATAAACAATATTTATTCAGTTATTTATATAAATACAAAAGTTTACTTGTTCTGTCTTTCTTTATCAATCGATTCTATGTATTTATTATTATTAACAGTGATTCGAATGTTCTATATATACATATATATATAGACTGAATCAATTCCTTCTTTTCTTATGAATATCTACATTGATTCTCTTGTTGTATATATATATATGATTATATATTAGATATAATCTCAAAACAATTATTATTTTCTTTATTGACTCTTTATTATTATTATATCTATTTCATGTAATATATATATATATAATTAATGCTTTAAATGATAATATTAACTATATATCTTATCTGTATATATAGGATCGATGTGATGATGTTCGATCTAGTAGCATTCAAACATTATGTTCTCTCTTTTCTTCATCTCCTTCTCTTCTTCTTCCCTATCTCCCTATTATTATTCAAAATATATATATATCACTCTATCAGTATAATCCTATATGTACATATATATCTACTTATTTCTCTTTCCTTACGTATGTTATGAACTATATTATATCTTCTTCTAATGAATCAACAATAACATCTCAAGACAAGAATACTTCATCTATATACATAAAACCATCATATTCTATTGATATACCATATATATATATGAAAGGAAAAGAATTATATATTCTAAATAAAGAAGAAATACAAGAATATATTGTTGCATATTCATCCGCTTTTGTTACTATTGATGGTATATATATATAATACTAGTATTCTTTATGTATAGAGATTCTACATTGTCTGGATAAGTCTTTATTTCATACGTTATTTACAACACATCCTGAACTCTCGAATAACCACGGGAATCAATGTTTATCAAATAATACTCTATTTTCTCCTATTCTATATATATATCCTTTTTTAAAACATAAAGATATTCATATACGAACTAATACCGTCCAATATATATATACGGTATGCTTCTATAGTATAATTTAGTGTCATTTAGTTTTGTCTAATAATATCAATATATCTAGTATTATAAATACATTTATTCTCAATACTCAGTATGCTTAAATTCCCGTGAATATCCTGAATTCTTCCCTTCAACATTTTTATTACTTATTTTATCCGTTTTCATGGAAGAAGAAGAAGGAGAAATATGCATATATTTACATCAATTATTTCTACTTTTTCTTTCTAATTTATATTATAAAGTATCATTATTTATAAAATAAATAATTTTTTTTATAGTTAGTTTTTAAACTTATTATTTTTAGTCATTTTTTTGTTTCAATAATTATCGATATATAGAGCATTTTAACTCAGCTTTTACGTCTTCTTCCCTATTTATATACGTATCTTTACTCTTCTTCTTCCCTGTCACCTTTTAATATCTCTACTCCTCTAGGTATATAATATATAATATATAATATATAATATATAATATATAATATATAATATATAATATATAATATATAATATATAATATATAATATATAATATATAATATATAATATATAATATATAATATATAATATATAATATATAATATATAATATATAATATATAATATATAATATATAATATATAATATATAATATATAATATATAATATATAATATATAATATATAATATATAATAAATAATATATATAACATGTTTATCTTTAGATTATCCAAATATTGATGTGATCAAACAGTATATATACATATATTAATAATATAGTATATATATAGGAATATATATATGGGAGAAGACAAAGGAGACAAGAAGCGTCTATATATAAGTAATTATATTGGACTGATGTTTTATAAAGGTTATTCTATATATCAAGAAAGAATAGGTATATATAAATATTATAAACTATATATATATATGTCAATTTTTAGAAAAAGAGATTGATATTATTCTGTCTACATTTCCATTTTTGAATTCCCGTGAAAATACCAAAGAATATAGTGTAAATCATAATAATATTCATTGGAATCTTTATATGCTATCTCCTCTGTGTCTTCCTTCACTATATATAAATACATTTATTCAATATGGATATACAGATATATATATGACATTATATACTAATAAGGATATAGAAGAGAATAAGAAGAGAATGCCTATAGATATATATAATGAAATATATGCATATGTGAATATTGATGATTTTCAGATACAAGTTCTACAATCCTCTATATATATGAAAATAATCGAAACTGTATTTCAATTGTATCAATTTGATTGGTCAATTCAGTTGTAGGTCTATTTTATTATTATTATTCGATGTTAAATATTTTTTTTTATTCATTTGATATTATATAGTGTATATTTTGTTTTTTATTATATCTATTCTTTATAGATTCAGCCAATTTCAGCTTGACACTGATAATATATATCAATATAATTCATTTATAAAGAAACTAACAACATGCTTTTCTATCTCCAAGAAACAAGTAAATAATATATATATATATATATATATATATATATATATATATATATATATAGTTAACTACATTATCATTGAATAACTTCGTGTCAATAAACCCGCTAGAAACACTGAATATTCGTAAGAAATTCAAATCTGAACAAGGCATATATATAATAATAATATATATATAATAATAATACATATATAATAATAATATATATATAATAATAATATATTTATATATATATATAGATATTATCCATTTTGAAGAACTTCAAATTATGTATGAAGAACTAAAAACTAAATTAATCACTCGAGAAGTATATATATATAGATTTTTGTTAAAACCTTTATTTATTATTCTTATTATTATATATATCTATCCTTTATTTATAATAGTTAATCATGATTTAAACTATATATATAGGAATCTTTTCAATTTATAAAGAAACAATTATTGATACACGTGATGATTTTCTTTTTTGACCAATATATTTATTCAAATTCTCAATATCAAATTAATCAAAAATGTATATATTTATATCTGGATTAGACTAAATTCTTCCTTGTATATAGATATTCAGCCATTGTCAGCATTGTTTCAGCAATTATTTGTTTATATAAAACAAGCAGATTATTCTTTTTTCGCTGTATATTTCTTATATCTCTTCCATATGTATTCTTATTATAGTATATTATAATGAATATATTTCATTATCTTCCAATAACAACTTCTCTTGGAGACAAAATCATTAATAATATATCGTTATATATTTATAAGAATCCAAATCTTTTTTCTAGTATATATAGTATTAAACATATTATAATAAATAAAATATAAACTAATATATATGTTTTATAGTGTCTTCATTTATTTTTTCTGGTCTATTCACACAGTCTTATCATATAATATATCCAGAAAATTATAGTAATTCATGTATATATATAAGTCTCTGCTTTCCATATATATAATAATAATTATTATTATTTACATATATATATATGTTTATATTATTAATAGGTTCGTCTTTATATACATATCCGTCACTTCTTCTTTCTCTTTCTCCTTCTCTTCCTATTCATATAAACAATATATATATAACAAATGGAATAACTACTATATATAATCGTATTCTTCTCTCTCTTGAATGTACTACCAATGGTATATTTATATATTCTTTTTTCACAGAATATATACTTATATATTCATAACTTTAATTTTTGAAACAAATGATACATATATAACCATATATATATATATATATATTTATTAAAATAGCATATTAAAATATATAGCCATTGATACTTATAATTTCATATACATATATAATATTTATCTATAGAGAACATAGATACTAATCTATATATAACTACATATATTCTACCTATTCTTCTTTCTTCCTCTTCTTATCAATATATCTCTTCTATTCTCTTTAAATTAATCACTATATATACATCTTTACCCTGTATATCATTCTCAACATCACATCTACAATTATATATATATCTCTTTCAATATCAATCCATATATTCATGGCTTCTTCCTTGTTTATTATATCCATTATGCTATCAACCTCTTTCGGATTATATTTATTACATATTTCGAGAAGAATATTATTTAATGATGACGGACCATACGTCATCATCTGTTACAGCCAATGAAATCTCTATTCCTCAGAAGAAATCGTTATCTCTTTCTTATTCTATATATATAAATAATATATGTAATCTCTTATCACTATTATATAAACATATCTCTCTACTTCTTGTCCCCTATATCTATTATCTCTCCTTCTCTTTATTACCGTTACTTCATCTCCAAGAAAATCAACATATTTCAGAGTATTCTTTTTACTTTCTTTATATATATAGTATTGTATACATATATTTATCTAATGCTTTATATTTATTTAGATTTTTTGCAAAAATACTTTATATATATCCATCACAAACTATTTCTATATCTCAGAGACTGCTTCTTAATAATATACAGATAGAAGGAGAAACATACTGTGTTTCAGAGATCCCTCAACTTCTTAACGTACAAAAGAAAACCATTCAAAGTCAATTGGATGCATTTTATAACAAAGGTATATATATATTCATTATATTTTCTATTTGAATAAGAAAAGTAGTACAAGTCTTTTTATTTTGTTTTTATATGTAGAAAAATGTACTGATTTCCCGCCATTATTTGATATGATTGGGCAATTAAGAGAGTAATTATTTTCTTTAATATAATATAATATAATATAATATAATATAATATAATATAATATAATACAATATAATATAATACAATAAAATATAATATAATATAATATAATATAATATAATATAATATAATATAATATAATATAATATAATATAATATAATATAATATAATATAATATAATATAATATAATATAATATAATATAATATAATATAATATAATATAATATAATATAATATAATATAATATAATATAATATAATATAATATAATATAATATAATATAATATAATATAATATAATATAATATAATATAATATAATATAATATAATATAATATAATATAATATAATATAATATAATATAATATAATATAATATAATATAATATAATATAATATAATATAATATAATATAATATAATACAATATAATATAATACAATATAATATAATACAATATAATATAATATACTATAATATATATCATAAGACTGTTTTAAATAGTTACCAGCATAAAGGTGTTCAGTGGCTTCTTTCTCTATATCTTTATTCGTATAATGGAATATTAGCAGATGAAATGGGACTTGGAAAAACATTAACTACTATATATACTATTATATATACTACTATTTTACGTTATAAGTATATGACACATCCAACGTCACTTCCTGCTTCCTTTCTTTCTTATATCTCTATATCTCCTACAATTTCCCTTCCATCTCTATCTCTATCTCTTTCTATTTCTCTTCTTATTACTCCATCTTCTTTATTATATCATTGGAAATCAGAAATAGAACGATTTATTCCATCACAATATACTCATATATTCATGTATATATTCATGTATATATTTTTAATCATATTACTATTAGTTGTTCTGGGACTATCGCAAAACGTCATAATATCTATCAGGAAGTATCAGCTTTTCTTTCTTCTTCTTCTTCTACCACTCCTATGTGTGTATTCATTATTATTGGCTATAATTTGTTTGTTAAAGATAAAGAATATTTATTGTCAAATAATTATGATTATCTTATATTAGATGAAGGTATATATTACATATTATTCATTAATCTAAACTCTTTATACATTCAACAAATTAATGTATTTTTTAATTAATTATTTTTTTGTTATTATATATTATCTATAGCACATCATGTGACAAATCCATCGTCAGTACTCTATACATCATTATCCCTCATTCAAGCGAAACATAAATTATTCTTAACTGGAACACCAATTCAAGTATATATTTAATTGTTTTTTATCCTTAAACTGTTAAAACTAGATATATTATTATTCAAGCATTTTTCTTTGATTATATATATATATATATATATATATATATATATATATATATATATAGAATTACATAGATGATATATGGGTTCTATTTTCTCTTCTTCTTCCTTCCTATTTATCTTCTTATAATAATTTTTATAATAAATATACAAAACCTATATATACAGCATTCAAAACAAATAAAAATAAATCAAAATGTATTTATATATTTTGTTATACAATATCTGTATTTATTTTTTTTTCATTTATATAGCATGCTATTTATTAGAAGATTTGAATAAACGAATTTCTCCATTTATTTATCGAAGAACAAGATATCAAGTGAAGTTAGAGATTCCCGCGGAAATTGAACAAATATACATTTGTCCATCAACATCTATTCAACAAAAATTGTATATTTATGATTATATATGTTATTATTAATATAAATATGATAACAACTGCTTATATAGAAATGATATTATTGAGAACAATTCAAATTTTATGTTTCTTTCTTCACCATCAATAAGTGAAGAGAATAATATGATTATTTCTAAAGATTCTCTTTCTTCTTCTCCTTCTCTTCCTAAAGAGAAAAATGCATTATATAAGCATCAGTTACTTCTTTCTCTCTCTACTCATCCTCTGCTTCTACCCGATTCTTTATTAAATTCATTAACTAAACAAGAGAATAAAACATTATATACATATGAATCAAGCGGGAAATTCTTATTTTTATATCAATTTATAGAGACTATATTTACTAAAGATGAAAATTCTTTAGTATTAAATAATGAAGATATAGAATGGAATACTATTAAAACACAGGATAAGCAGGATATTATATATGAAGAATCAATAAATACTGCTAAAGAAACAATACAAAGAACACAAAGAAACTCGATAAATTTATTGAATAATAATCAGAATGATAATACTTTTTCAAAGATAGTTCAAGAAAAGTTGAATGATTGTGGAACCTCTTTGAATCTCCCGCCAAAAATGGTGATATTCTGTCAGCGAAAAGATACTATAACATTGATTGAATCATTAATTATGAAGGAACTGCCTTCTATTCGTTATCTATCTGTTACTAGTATATATATATATATTATAAGAATCTATTTATAGTATATATTATTCTATTTATAATTTATTAGATACATTAAGTCAATTGGAACAACATAAACGAATTGATGATTTCAACGCTTATAAACCTTTTTCAGAAGATATTAATATCTTATTAATAACTACGGGGATTGGTGGTGAAGGAATTTGCTTAAATCATGCTAATATATTAGTATTTATAGAACATGATATTAATCCATTTAAAGATATACAGGTATATATATATTTTTTTTATAATTCTTAATATATTGACTATTTTATTATTCTTAATATATTGACTCTTTTGTTATTTTTATATTCTTAATGTTCGTATTCCCATATTTATTTCTTCTTGATATACTAAATAATATACTTATATATCTTTTTTCTTCTTCTTCTTAGGCTGAAAGTCGAGCTTTACGAATTGGACAAACTCGTTCAGTTTCTATATATAAACTAGTTTCCGATCTTCAAAAAGAACAAGATTTAATCAAATTACAACATTATAAAAAAGAGATTACAGATTCTTTATATAAAACAATAAATAATAATGGAAGTAATATTATTTCATATATGAAAGATAGTTATACAATAGATCAATCATCACTAAATCGTATATATTATTAGTTACTATTTAATATATTTATTTTAATAATTATAATCATTAATATGTTATACTATAATATATATATATATAGTTCTAGATAAAGATGATCAATATCAATCTTATTATACTTCTCTTTATTCTTCATTACCACAACTAGAAACATCAATTGATAAATTAATAAAATCAGAAAAACGTGCTATTTCTGAAGATCAGATTCGTTCCTTAATTGCTAGAAATACTATCGATATAGATAATGAATCAATTAAAAAATATAAAAAGACAAAAGTAGAGGATACTGATGAAGAGAAGAAAATAACTAGATCTGTTGAAATGACTGATAATACATCTATATCAGAATTAAAAAAGGATCAAGATATCTCCAAAGGCTTTGAACTTTTTTCTGATAGTGATAACTCTGAGTCTGACCATAGTTATTAATAAGTTTATTATATTATATGTTGTGTTTCGTTTCTATTTGAATGAGAAATAATGTATATGTTTTAGAAACAAAATATATGTGTATTAAAGTAGTTATAACAAATAAAAAGATTTTTTAATTTATATCTGTAACAGTTATCTTTCAGTTATTTGATAGCTGTGATCAAACCATACAAGTATATAAATGATAAAAATAAATATCAATAAATAGATTCAAAAAAAATATTCAAGTATAACTATATATCAGACATTTGATAAAAAAAGAAATGAAGTGAATAATTATTTAAAACATTATATTGCTGCATACGAGAGATGTAGAAATAATAATCAAATGAGTCTATATATATATACATATTCAATAAATTCTATGATAATAAAGAAATATACATGGTATATGGCATTCTAAATAATGTAATAAGGGTAATCTCCTATTGAATATACTGTTAATAATACTATCAAAAGATGGCTGGTCATAATCATTGATATCTATAATAATAATAATAATAATAATAATAATAATAATAATAATAATAATAATAATAATAATAATAATAATAATAATAATAATAATAATAATAATAATAAATATAATAATAATAATAATAATAATAATAATAATAATAATAATAATAATAATAATAATAATAATAATAATAAATATAATAATAATAATAATAATAATAATAATAATAATAAATATAATAATAATAATAATAATAATAATAATAATAATAATAATAATAATAATAATAATAATAATAATAATAATAATAATAATAATAATAATAATAATAATAATAATAATAATAATAATAATAATAATAAAACATAAATATAGACTTATAGTGAATATTTATATATACTCTAATTGAGGATGGTTTTCATGATATGCTATAGATGAATTATATTAAATATATACATTATTCGTTAAAATAATATATATACTATTATTATTATAATAACAAAAGCTAATATTTTTAAACGATTCTTTTCCACCATAACGCCACTTTTTGAGATTCAAATTATGTCATATTCACGTTTTATATACTCATGTTTATACTGACCTATATTTATGCATTATATTATTGTCGAGAACAATAATTATGGCAATAAAAATAATAATTAATGCAATCTATATATATACCATTTACATAATTGGATACTTGACAAAATTTAACTATAAATATTTTAATATTATATATATATATATATATATATATCGTAATGTATATCGAATCATATTTGGGAATAGAGCATGAATTATTGATGGATATATATAATCCAAGGGAATGCAATCATTATCAAAAAATTCTAAAACTGTATATTGAATATGAAATACTCTAAAAAGTGATGACATTGATAATAATTCTTTTTGAATGGATTCCGTTAATATTCCATGAATAACAAGGGTATTTTTAGTTCGTTTCATCATATTCAAAACTGGATATCTGCAGTTATCGATCCTATTCATATACTTAATTTTAATATGAGAATATGATTTATTCCAACTATATAATTGTTCTTCAAGGTAATAATTAAATTCTTGAATCAATTCAGATGCCTCATTTTGAAAATATTTATCCAATGTCTCATATACATCACAAGCTTCCTTAATTGTTAAAGCAGAATCTATGATTCTTTTCTTCATTAAAAATAATATGGCGTTCTTCATAGGATATGATGGGTAATCTATGTAATATTCATTGATTTCGTCTTCAACGGATAGTTGATAAATCTTATATAAAAAAGAATCTGGAAATTGAATAATAAATTTCTCAGGTATCTCAAATTTCACCTCATCTTGAAAAACATAGGATAC
Source organism: Blastocystis sp. Blastoise (assembly GCA_039096225.1). NCBI lineage: Eukaryota > Bigyra > Opalinata > Blastocystidae > Blastocystis > Blastocystis sp. Blastoise. The sequence continues at coordinate 99,349 of JBBPEB010000018.1, forward strand.
CATGTATTCGTGTATGTATAATAATAAGTAAATAGATTCATAGAAACAAATATGGAAATACTCATTTCATTCTTTTCTAATATTTCTTCTACAACTTTTGGCATCTTCTTGTGAACAGTGATAATAAAATAAAAATACACTAGAATTTCATGTAATGTCAAAAATAAAGATAGAAACAGATTTTTTTTGTGAAGCAAGTTTCATTCTTTTTTAGTGTTTTTTTTGTGAAAGAAAGATGATAAAGTCATATGATTCACATCATAATGAATCCAAGTCAGGCAGATATAATAAGCTATGAATATAATTATGAATAAGTCTTAAGTGAATACTAATTATGCAATATAGTATTTAATTATGTCTTAATATTGTGGTGTACGTGTAATACACTTATGGAGTTAAATAATTGAAATATCTTGATGATTTAAAAATTATATATACTGCATTGATAGAATTTATTATGAAATAGAATGAATTATATTATGTTATATGGCACGTGATATGCGAATTAGTTAATGATTGATTATTAATTCGTAATTAAAAAATTTAGTCTGTGGTATTGAAATGATAGAACAAAAATGTTAAGAAACGACTGAAAATATATAACTTAACAAGAATATATGAAAAAAAATGTAAAATAAAATGAAAATAAAAAAATTTGTAAGAAATCTTAATTAATATTTGTCATTTTAATAACATAGAACTCTTGGCAAGGAATTTGTCTTATGTTAAGACTAGGAAGAGTAATAATAATATTTTCTCCATCTAAATAATAATAATAATAATAATAATAGAAATCATTAACAATAAAATATATATACCTTGTTTATATTCAACAGGTTTATCAGATCCCATTAAAGACATTTTTGTATTTTCAGTGAGTTGAGGAGAAGAAAGAGTAACAGTATTATCAATAGGCCATTCAGTAAGAATAGCATAAATAGCATTTAAATCCTTACGTTCTGTGAAATATACTTTCTTATCTTCCTCTTGAACTCTCCAAGGTACACTCTTATATATAGCTTCACCATTAACTTTCATCCAATCACCAAGTTGTATTAAACGTTCTTGCATTAATGGCATTATACGACCATCAGCAGTAGGACTAACATTTAATAACTATAATTATATTAATAAAAAATATATAACATATTATTTTTCATTGATATATGATAATTAAAAAAATATGAATAATAATCATTTTATATATACCATATTACCACCATAAGCAACAGTAGGAATAAACTTAAGCAATAACTCTTTAAGTGAAAAATATTTATTAGTATAAAAATCTTCTCTTCTATCATACCCCCAAGCCCAGCTATCCTTTTGAATAGTCATAGCATTCTCCCATTTATGGGGTAATAAATGACCAGGCTCAAAACGATCTGGACCACTGTAATAACCACCATGTTTTTGAGAACAATCAGAACCCCAACGGTCATTTACAACGACTGTATCTTTTACAGGAGATTCATTATATCTATATATAGAATTATTATCAATTTATATTAACATAATAATAGAAACCACATATTTATAAAGAAAAAATATATATGTAATATAAAATAGATATAATCAACAATAAAAAAAAAAACATACAGCCAAGCTAAAAATTCAGGTGATTTCCAATATGATGAGTCAACTCTTCCATCTCCATCAACCCAAAGTAATTCAGGTTTATAAGTATTAACTAATTCTTTAAACATTGGTAGATAATGATTATTAACATATTCTTGAGTTTTATAACCATTCTTTTTATCTTCCAAATATATAGGATTATACCATTCAAATAAACTATGATAAGCGCCAAAAGTCATATTATGTTTACGAACAGCAGTAGCTAATTCTCCAACTAAATCTCTATGAGGATTTAAATCTTTTGAATTCCAATTCCAAGCATATTTTGTAGGAAAAAGACTAAATCCATCATGATGTTTAGAAGTTAAAACAACATATTTAGCACCTTTATATATATAATAATAATAATTTTTTTTTGAAATTATAATATATAATAATGAGTAAGAGAAACATAATAATAATAAAAGTTAATATGTAAAGTAATAATTTGATACCTGATTTTTCAAAAACTTCAGCCCAACGTTCAGGATCATACATTTCAGCTTTGAAATCCTTTACAAAATCTTGATATTTAAAGTCATGGCCAAAGGTCTTATTATGAAACTCATTGATATCTTTATCTCCTTCAGTCAGCCATATCCTATATATATAACAAAGAAATAATAGAAAAAATATTAACAATTGTTAAAAGAAATTGACATTATGAAATAAAAATGATATAATTATCATACCAGTACCACTCACTTTTGAATGCAGGAACAGAATACACACCCCAATGAATAAAAATACCTAATTTAGCTTCGTCAAACCAATTTGGAAGAGGACGACTATCCACAGATTCCCAACTGGGATCATATGCAAGAACTAATACAATAAACAATAAAAACAAAAACTTCATGAACTTATTTTAGATTAATATTCTTATGAAATCATTGACAAAAAGAATAATACTATTTTTATATTGTTCAAAATAGAGAAAAAGTGGAAAGTCTGAATATCATTGGCATTTTCTTAATCAATATAGGGCTATAGTTTGTTTTATATACCCTAAGTTTCCTCATAATCCATAATTATTTCTTAAATAACTTCTGATTTTGGACCCTATCTAATTATATTTTGAGTTAGTTGTTTTAATATAATTAAATACAATAATTCATTGAAAATGTTCATTGATTTATTCTCTCACATATTCTTTGATATAATTCGTAATTGAAAAAACTAAATTATTATTCATTGGGTTTGGCATGTATTCTAGTTATAATAATGCCTTTTTAATTGGTAAATTCTAAATGTGCCATATTTTGTTTTTCATAAGAAAATTAACTTTTGTTTTTGATTTATAATAATATATAAGAAACAACTAATTTCATTCATGCATTGATATAACATATGCATGAAAATTTATGAAAACTAATCATGATTATCCTTGTAAATAATTATATTTTTTATTAAAAAACATTCAGAAACTGATCATCATGAACTACAACGCATTTTAATAACATTAAAAGAAATATTTCTACTGGAAATGTTCGTTAATTTGCAAAAGTCTTTTCATTTCTCAATCTAAAGAATTGCAATATATAGATAATTACACTGATACTAATTCTATATATAAAAAATCAAGGATAAATGAAATTAAGAATAATCAAAATACAACAAAAAGGTTTATAATGTCTTTCAATGCTATAATTGATATATTTTAATTTGCTCTATTTATTTTACACCCTTTAAATCATAAATTAGAGAGTATTTTTATAATTAAAATAACGATTTCTTTTTTTTATATAATTTCTCTGAAAGACAATCAGTCGTTTTCAGTATCATAATCAATAGGTTCAAATTAATTTTTTCATTAAACATCTATCTATAACCGTGATTATTGCGAAGCCATTTTTCTGATATTTCTGAATTTTTCAACAATTTTTTTTAATAATCTGTTTAATACTATCTATTGAAAAGATAACTCAATTATTACAATCATGGTATATCATAACTTCACGTACGTCTTATGTATTTAGTTACCTTTATCTTTACTTCGTGCTGCTCAAAACAAAGATGTTGTATGTGGTTTTATTTTATATTATCATTATATAAATATAGTTGATTGAATTAAAAAATGGTGAAACCTATAATGGTAAATTATCTAATTGTGATTCTTGGATGAATGTCACTTTAAATCAAGCCATTTACACATCAAAAGTATTTATTTGCTATTTTTAGATGTTTGTCTCATGTCTAAATTTATTTTTATGAATCGATATTAATAAAGGATGGTTCTCGTTTCTTTGAAATTTCTGAATGCTATCTTCGTGGTAATACAATCAAATATTTACGTGTCTCAGAAGATGTATATGAAGATTTAATAAAATATATATATTAATAATGATAATTTGGATAACGAAATTAAATATATATATATTTTTTATAGGTTATTAATAGTGTATCAGAAGAAGAATCTAATTCAAGTATATATTATATTTATATAATATTTATATAGAATATATATATATATATATATATAATAAATATATAATATACAAAATAAATTATTTAGAATATAACAAACCTCAGTCTTCTTTCCGTCGCCCTACCTTTAGAGGTGGTCGTGGTGGTCGTGGTGGTCGTGGTGGTGCTCCTGGAAATCGTGGAGGAAGAGGAGGTATGCCTAATAGAGGAGGTCGAGGTGGCTCTAAACAGTATGTTCCTCGTGGAGGTCGTGGAGGATCCACAACACAAAATTAATGTATATTATTATTATTATTATTATTATTATTATTATTATTATTATTATTACTATTATTATTATTATTATCATAATTATTATTATTATTATTACTATCATAATTATTATTATTATTATTTTTTAACATCTATCAAACAATAAACATATCTATTAAAATAATAATGTTATTAACTATCATATTAATAATTTTCTTTTTTATTTACTATTTATATATTTATTCAAAAAGAATAATAAGATATATATATAGATAAAGACTATTATTCTCGTACAATAATCTGTAGTTGTTGGCAAGAAATAATTATATTGTTGTTGTTCTCCATTTTATTTTTGTTCTAGCAATCTCTTATTCATCTTGATATTTTGGTTTTGTTTTTCATTCTCACATATATTAGTAGAAAAAGAGTAAACTATTCATGTTATGATTCTTTAAAGAATATTCTTTATATATATATTTTCTTTGTTTCTTTCATGCTAAAAACATAATATTAACTTCAATTAACTCTAAGAGAACGCAAAAATGATCTGTAATATTTTAAATAATTGTTAACGTATTTTAAAGCATGAAACACAAAAAGGTGTGAATTGTCCATAAAAAAATATACATCATTATTATTTTATATATTTTTCTTTATCCTCTTTAAATAAACCCTATATAACTTTATTTATATAGGATATGCTAACAAAAAACATCGTATAAATCTATACAAATTGATTATTTCCTATGCTAAAATGTATATACCAAACACAGCAATAACTAATTAAGCCATCATTTATAATAAAACAGCTAATACGATCTCTACTTTATAATAAATTCGTTTTGTTCTTTCGTTTTTCTTTTTTTAGAAAAATGTGTCAATCCATAGAGAAAATAATAGAATAGTCACAAATAAATAACTTTCTTTTTATTATTATAATAAACTAGAATTATTGATGAATAAACTCATTAGTCAAGTTCCTTTTTTTGCAAAGTCCTTCGCACTCTCAGATTCAAAATCTTTTTCTACGGGTATCGTAAAGTCATGGGGTCGTGATTCCGGATATGGATTTGTGCTTATAGATGGTGACGATACTTCCAAAGTTCATTTAAAATATCAAAAACGTTTAAATGTATATGTTCATTACAAAGATATTGATATGCCTGGATATAAATATCTAACTCCTGGAAATAGAGTATATTTTGATTTAGTACTAACAGATAATGGACCGAAAGGTGTTCACGTTCAAGGTCCTGGTGTACCAATCATATCTTCTGAATATAATATGAATAAAAGTACTATGAATAAAGTCAATTCTTGGATACCTCCTCCAGATAATATTAATGAACTTTGTCGTAATAAAAAACTCAAATCAAAGAATAAATTATATTTTTAAATTCATGTTTTTCTTGTCATTCTCTCTTTTTCACTTTTCTATTTTTTCTTCTTCTTCTTTTATAAAAAAAAAATTGTTTTCAAGTTAATATATGTTATAATCTTTCTATGATCTATCTTTATTAGTTTTAATCTTATTAAAAATGAAAATTAACATAACAACATACAATTGAACTAGAATGGAACAATGATAAATCAATACAAACCAAGAAAAGAAGAAATCAAAAGTGGAAAAGATAAAATAATAATACAAAGTGGAGACTACAAAGAGAAAGAGATCTAATAATAATAATTTACAAAAGTTTAAATCTAATAAACAAACAAGTACAAAGTATTTATAGTATATTTCATACTATATTTTTTATTCATTTCATAACGACATTTAAGCCATATGTAAATCTGGGGATACTCTAGGAGTGAAACTTTCAACAAAAGAATCACAAACACCACTTGCAATTTCTTCCATAACTTTGAATCCATTGAAACGATTTGCAGCATCTACAGACACACACCAATCTTCAATTGTTGAATCCATCCATCTGTTCAAGTGAGCAGAAATTTTTAAATCTTTAGTATATAAAGAATTATTCTTACCATGAGCAGTATAACGACATAATTCATCAATAGTAACCATACAATTCATAGATAAATTAAGTGTTTTCATAGTAAGAGTTTTATTTTGAGGGTCTACAATAGATTCTTCACCTGCATAAGATACAGGTGTTCCTACGATTGCTCTAATATAAGAAGGAACGTCTTGAGATATCACATGAAGTCTCTTTGTAACCAGACGATTCTTATCATCTAAATATCGACTAGTTACAAAGGCTCTGGAATGTGCACACTTTGGATGCCAATATTTGCTCCAAAATGTTGTTGTTATTTTATCCCATGAGTAATCGTATACTTTTTCTAAAGAATCGCTTTTCATTTTCTTATTTAATTAAAAATAAAAAAGATGATTAAATATTTTTTTGACAAAAGATGATTTGTCAACAATTCATTTGAGGTGAAAAAAACAGAAAAGTGATCGATTCTTAATCAAAAAAACTTATACAAATAAAGGAATAGAACATATCGAATTCGTTACTACTTTCCATGTTTTTCTATGTTTCCATTAAAAAAACTCTGTTCTTCCCTCCTTTTTAATTTTTTATTTTCCAGGGGAATCTTTATAGAAATAAGAATAAAATTGGAAAGAATCATGAATATTTTATTCTTATCGTAATTTTTATTGAGTTTTTCTTATATTCTAATAAAAAGGATTCTTCAGTTTTTATTGGAGAATTCGTCCAGTCCGTTTACTAAAATCGATGAATAACGAGTCAACAAACGAATTTTAGTTTATTTTTTTATTCATTGGTTCTTCTATTCTACGAATCCCACCACTTTCTTATAGAATTCGATATCCACAAGTGTTTTCCTAAATACTTTATAATTATTATCTTCTCTAATTGATCTATTGACAACTTCTTAGCATAGAAATCAACACCCTTATCGGATTTATATCAATTTGAGTACAAAAAACGAGAGATAAAATGAAAGAAATTTTTTTTTGAATAATCAATAGAATCAATTAGTTCTTTTCAAATTCAATTTATTAATTAAACACCTGTAGGTGCATGAACACATTTTTAAATATATTAATGTAAAATGATGCCGTAAGTTCCAAAACTGAACACATAAAGAAACATTTTTAGTATGTAAAGAAGCATATAATAGTTTATGATATTCTGAAATAAAAAAAAAGGAACAAGATTCATAACTAAAACAAATATTGACAGTATAAAAAATGTATCTCAATAAAAAAGTGAAAAAAAATATTAAAAGAATAGAAATAACATATTGATATTTTAAAAAAAGAATAGAAATAACATATTAATATTAAAAAAAGAATAGAAATAACATATTAATGCATAAAAAAGAATAGAAATAACATATGAATTCATAAAAAAGAATAGAAATAATATATCTCCTATAACACAATATATTAAAGAAGATTATTTTCATATATAGTATCAATTAATCTATCTGGGCCATTTTCTTCGTATGTATAATTATAGATTAACTAAAGAATAAAAGTTATAATGCAAAAGAATGAATAGGATTGTAAAATAAGGATAAGAAGAAGAAATAGGATTCAAAATAATATAAATAATAACAAGGATTTATATATTTAGTATAGAATACATAAATAAGAACATATAAATAAATATAAAAAAAAAAATAGAATGAATATATGTACTTGGTCTCGAATAGTTTGTGTAAGTGCTAAATCAGAACCTCCTCTCCATGGATCTGAAATAGGACTATATATACATATTATATATACTATATTAATAATAATATTATATATTTATGTATATACTCTGGAAGAAAATAACATTTTGGATTCAATGAAGAAGGCAATAATGATTGTATTTCTGATGTTCATTAATTAAAGAAAAAATATATTTAAAAAAAATAAAAATATTGTATAATAAATATTTATATATATAAACAAATTAAATAAAATAATTTCTATTTGAAATGTAAATTTATATAATATATATATATAATAAAATAATTTTTTTTGAAATATAAACATATATAATATATATTTATAAATATATAAAAGATATTGAACACGAGTTGAGAATCCAGGGAATAAAGTGTTTCCTCCCGTGAATAAAATCGATTTCGACATATATTCTTGTATAATTTCTGGAAAGAAACTAATACAATTACTTATAGTTTCACATATTCCTGATTGTTTTAATCCTATATATTATATTTAGTATCATTAGTATCGATGATTATTTTTAAATAAACATAATTATAGAACATAAGTAGTATCAGAAAAAGAGAAGTTTAAAAAAAACAATTAAATAAAGATAAGGATAGATATATATTTAATATATACAATATCTATATATAATAAATAATATATATATAATATATCTATATACCCATATCGGAGGGATGAATTAATAACTCAGGAATAGCAAAACGTTCTGTAGATAATGGAATAAACTATATATATATATATATAATTATTATTGTTATATTTTATTACTTGAACATTTTCTGCAGCAAGAGAAGCAACTACTTTTGTGTCACTCTATATATATAAAGAAATAAACACCATAATATACTGTTGAATAGCCTTTCATTAGAGATATATAATCTGGTAGTATATAATATTTCACATGTTCTCTAATATTACTATTAATATCTATAAACAATGAAATAATAAAATTTATTTATATATATATATATACAAGAAAATCATATACATTACAATAGATATAAAGTAGATACCTTTATTAAAATCCTTAGACATAAAACACATTGTTTCTTTCATTTCATTACATATCATTGTATTAGCTGATAAATCAAAATAACGCAAAGAAACCAATTGCTTTAAATAATTTGTTAAAACCTTCCCTCCAATATCTATTCTAAAATATATATATACATATATATATATTATATATTATATATATACCTTCGTATACATGATGTAACTAATTTATGATCTACATAGGGTAATATCTATAATATATTTATATTAATTATATTACTTTTATATAATAATAATAAAATATAAATAATATATATCTACTCTCAATAAAACCAACATATATATATTTACATAAATTATTTATAAATAATAATGAATACATGTGTAAAAGAGAATCCAGAATCAACAACTAAATACGTTCCTGTCGCTTGACATTCTTCTGGAAAGAAATGAAGCATATTTCCTCTATGAATAGACCATAAAGAAGTAGGAGAGGATGCAAATGCAGGAAATTGAAAATACTCAAAAATAGTCTCTAAACCTACTTTCTAAAGTATATATAAAATATATTCAAAAATTAATTATTATATATATAAAAGAAGAATAAATGATTCCTTTATAAATACAAGAAAAATAAATTATTCTTATTATATATATATCATTAATATATATATAATCACTATTATATAAAGAAAAAAAAAGAATAAAAATTACGAATAAATAAAAGAAAATAAATGATTATATTTATAAAAAACCAAATAAACATCCTATATACTCTTAACTGATACATATTCATCGGTGGATCATTCATATATAAAGAATACTCATGAGGATCCTATATAAATACATATAAATATAAACATCAATACTCCTAAAATATATATATATACAATATTAAGCCCTGTTTCATCAAACATCTTTTTCCATATTTTAGTCTGTGTTTCCCAATCAACTACGTATCCACTAGAAATATCAAAACATCATTCATACAAATAAATAGTAATTACCATTGAATAGGACGCTTGTAGAATAACTGTGAGTAATCGTTAATTTTTGTTACAGTTTCATTACCAACAAGTTCATGCATACTCTTTCGAATTCGGGCAGTAGTATTTGATATAATTCTAATAAAAAGAGTGATTATCTTATGAATTATTCATTTACAATGATGGATTCTCTTGGCCTGCAAAACCACAGCGAATACTAGAACCGCCATTATCTATAATAACAGTAGACTTTGGATCTAAAACTCCAGGCATTCTATATTATTCTTTCTTTATTAAAATATCTTTCTAGCAACTTTCTAATTTGAAATTATATATCGATAACAAATATAAAGCTTTCCTGAAGTAAAATTCAACGATTGATAATTCTATAACATATTTATGATTATTTTCGAATGAAACACAGAAATTTCATATTTTTTCATATTTCAAATTATTTATAATTACTTTTTGCTTTATTATTTTATTTATTTAGTACCAATTTCTTACTTGGATCTATTTTAAATGTCAGGAAGTATGTAAAGAAACCTATATGAATTATAAAATTTGTCAATTTAGTCGGCGAAGGAGAAACTTTAACAATATTAGTCGACATAAACCCTGTATCATGGCTAATAAGAAAATCAAACACTCAACAAGGTGAAGTTGAATTCAATCAAACTATCGAAGCTTTACTTGCTTTTATGAATTCATTTCTATTTTCAGATTCCTATAATAAAGTATTCTTTATCACATATGGAAATGGACCATCGTATGTATTATATATGTATTGATTTCATAATTATAGTATAACTGTTTAAGTATTGTTTTTATTCTTTTTTCTCATTTCTTTTATTTTCTTCTTATTCTAACCTTTCTTTGATTATATATATTTCTATAGACAGTGTATTTTTCCTATGCAAGATAATTTTGAAGAGTCTGCAGAGAGTTATTCAAGACAAGTTTTTGTTCTTAATAATCACATAAAAAATAAAATTATCGCTGGAATTACTAAGAAAGATGAAAGTATATTATTTATTATAATTTTTTTATATTTATTATATTATTATATTATCATGTAAGAATATATATAATAATATATATAGAACCATCATCACTAGAGCAAGCTTTATCTTTAGCAATGTGTTGTATATATATATATATATATATATATAATAAAATTAAAATCGTACATATTATTTTTTATTATTTTATTTTTCTAATGTATTAATATATGTTTTTGTTTAAAAAATATATATAATATATTAAACAATATATATTTATATATAGTAATGAATCGATATCATCATATTTCAAAGAGTCAACGAATACTTATATTCAATTTATCACAATCACCTATAAAGAATTATATTTCTTTTATGAATACTATATATTGTTCAAAAATACGATGGGTTATTGATGTATGTACAGTTTATCCAACGACACCCTTTCTAAGTCAAGCTAGTCAATTGACACAAGGAAAATTTGTTCGTTTACAAAATTCTATAGATTTATATTCTATGTTATTATATTCTATTCTTCCCAATCCTTCTATTCGAGATCAAATATCACATCATGAAAATCAATATTCTGATTGTAAAGCACCTTGTTCTTGTCACGGTAGACCAATTACTAAAGATATTGCTTATGTTTGTAGTGTCTGTCTTGCTATTTATTGTGAAAAAGTTGATCATTGCGATCATTATAATATGAAGTAAAAAACAGTTTTTTAAAAGAAGTATTTCATTAGCATCTCCCTTTTTCTATTTTCTTTTTTTTTCTAAGTTATTATTTTTTGTATTGTTTCGTTTCTGCTTTTATTTATCTTTTTATTCAAAATCTTATTCATTTATAATATTATATTTGACCTTTATTGTTCATATTGAATAATATTTATCATTTCTATTTGAAACCATTCTTTTTATTTCTCATTCTTTATTCAAATAATATTTTTATATCAAAAATTATTAGCTGAAATGCTTCTAATTCATGTTATATACATATATTGGCAAGAAATAAGAAAATTAATGCAAATAAATTTCATGACTTTTTGTTTGCCTAAACCTTGCTACTCTTTATGATGATACATAGTTCTATAAACAATCTAAGTGATGAATTACTTGTCCATAAAGGCACAAACATATTCTTTCTATTATTTGAAAAATGAGAATGAAATCATGATTATTCACAATTAATGCGTTATTTTTGCATTTTTCACATTATTCTCAAATGAACAATCATTTTATGAATTATTTTTTGTTGTTTTGCCATTCAAACTAGTATTGAGGATCAGTATGGTTGCTACTCTTAATTTACTTAAAAAGTCTTTTCGTTCTGACAAAGTATTTAGTATTTCTATTTCAATATTTTTTATGATGTAGATTCGTGTCTTATTAAAAGCTTTAAAAATTGAAAACATTCTAGTTAACGACGTCGAAGAACAACCTGTATGTTGTATAAATTTATATATTCATAAAAAATATTAGTCAGTTATTTATTCAAATGATAACGAAGAATTAAATGATACAAACGAAATTCTTAAGTAAAAGATATCCTATTGATCTTATATATATATATATATACTATTTTTCTAAAGGAAATTAGCTGTGAATTCAGAATTCGATTGTGAAGAAGAAAAAATGAAATCTGTATGTTTTTATTATAATACAATAATGTTTGAATATTCTTTGATTTCTTTAATTTTATTTGTTATGCTATTTATCAATTGAATACCCATAGTGGATTGAACTTAATAATACTGTTTTTGAAATTGTCTCTGCTGTTCTCAGTTTTCCTTATATGGGTCTGATTCCCGCAGAAGATGTTCCTGCTCTTGTATATATTATAATATTTATTATGATTTATATATATACTTATTTTTGTTCTTTCTTGTTGTTTTATTTATTCTATTTGTTTTGTTATTTTATTAATTATATTTATTATAATTATCATTATTTTATTTATATTTTTTATACATTTTATTGAATACTATGTATATAGGCTGAAAAGAAGGCTCGTTCTGATATTCTTCGACATATTCGAACTTTAGAAAATCAATTAAAAGAAACAAAATATTTAACTGGAGATCATATTACTATTGCTGATATACTTATTTCAACTACTCTCCGTCCTCTATTCCAATATGTATATTATTATGTTCATTATCTTTATTATCTTTATTATTATTATTATGTTCATTATTATTATTATGTTTATTATTATTATTATCTTTATTATTATTATTAACATATAGGTATTAAGTGAGGTTGAACGTAAAAATATTCCTCTAGTCAATACTTATATGAAAGACGTTACTAGTCAAGTATATATATATATATATAATTATGAATGAATAGTAAATTGATATATTATGCTTCTATAGTCTTATTATGTTGAAGCTCTTGGTGAAACAGTGTTTTTTGTTGGTGATAACAAGAAGAAATCCAAGTAAACTAATGACTTTACATACAATTCAATTTCTATATATTCATTATTTTTTTAGATTGTATTGGTATTTTTTACATGATTAATATTTATATTTTTATTATACATATCTTTATTTATTAATATAAAATAATTTAATAAGATCACAATAAAAATTGTAAAGAAAAATCATTATCTTTAACAGTTTACTAAATCAATTTATATTCCTCAAGAATCACCATGTTAAAAACATTTTGTAATTTCTGACTAATAAAATTAACAAAAAAAGAATGAATTCAATATCAAACGCTTATTAGAAATAAAGACTTGAGAATAATAATTTTAATAAAAAGTACTTACATGTATATATATAATATAAATAAGAAATGAAATGTACTTTAAATGAATGTATATAATACTATTTATTGGAATAAAGCAAGCATCATTTCATTCACATTAGAACATGAACAACGAATAGATACCTATATATAGAGTATTAGTATTATTATTATTATTATTATTATTATTATTATTATTATTATTATTATTATTATTATTATTATTATTATGATTATGATTATGATTATGATTATGATTATGATTATGATTATGATGATTATTATGATTATTATTATCATTATTATTATTATTATTATTATTATATATTATTATTATTATTATATACTTTAAGTACACATCCTAATTCTTTAGTCATAACAATTTGTCCACGTAATAATATTAATAATTGACCAACCATTTTACCTCCTAAGATAAGATTGTGACTATGTGCCTATAAATATTATATATATATATATATATAGAAAACAAAGAACAATATAAATAAAAATATTTAAAAAAAAATGCAAAATCATAATTATTAATATATAAACATAATAATAATATACTCCATTAGGAATAGTACCCGATCCTTCTAAAGGACTCAATCCAGTGATATTAATAATATTAGTAACTGCTTCTTGAAGATCAGTGAAAGGAAGAGTCAGCTTAGAGCTTAATTCATTTTCAGCACCAATTTCATTCCATTCACTACGATAATCAGAAATAAGTGATTTACCAATATAATCAACAGTAGTAATAATAAAAGATTCAATAGGATATTCTTCATCATAACCCTCATCATCTTCATCAGGTTCACCGTTATTATCCACTTCTTTTGTTTTACAACGTAAAGTACAATTAAAACTAGCTTCAGGAAGTATATATTCTTCATCATATGCATAAGCATAAGAGATATAACAACGACCAACTTCATTAAAACGAATAATATCCGCGGGAATTTGATTGGTAAGAACCCATTCTTCACTATCCCCTTCATTTATACTCATATCAATAAGGGCATTCTCTAATAATTGATCATCAACAGTATTCTTAATTAAGAATTCAAAAACAATCATATTATTAAATATATGTTTGTATACACTAACAACATATTCTGTTTCTTCTTCTGTAAGTGCAAGAGGAGCACAAGTATGTATAAGAGGGCCAAGACCACTAAATTCAGGGATCTTATAAAGATTCATTATGGTATTCTCTATAGCAGGAGAAGTAGAAGAAGCAGCAGCTACAGGTGTAGAGAGAACACCAGAATCAGTAGAAGGAGTTGTTGCAGGAACAGACTATATATAATATAAGGAAATATATGATATTAAATAATAGAATATGGTATTTAATACAATAGTATATAATATATAATATAATATAATATAGAATATAATATATATACAAGTGTAATTTGAGGTAAAACATCCCATTCAATATCACCTTCAGTTTGACTAACTTTATATACATCTAAAGAAGCCTTTAAATATTCAGGAGAATAAGAAGAAGGGAAAGGAGTTAATAAAGCAGTAGATATAGAAGCAGAAGTAGAAGAAGTAGAAGAAGAAGCATTTAAAGCTTCTAAAGCTAAAATAGAACGATCACGTACCTATATTTTATTATTATTATTTTTATTATTATGATTATTAGTTATTTTTATTATGATTATGATTATGATTATTATGATTATTATTAAATATATATACTTCATCATCTTCATCTTCTAAACATCTTTTAATTAATAACTTGATAGAATGAGCAAGAGAAGGAACTTTTAAGCCAATTATAGTAAGAGCAGAAACAGCAGCTCCTATATATATATATATATATATATATATATATATATATAATATGTATAATATATATACCTCTAATAATAGCATTTTCAAGAATAATTCTGTTATATATAAAACGAATATATTTACTAGGACGAGAAGTAGTAGGACCATATTCTATATATATATATAAAATAATAATTATTATTATTGTATATACATACGAGCTAATAAGTCAATGATTTTAACATTTAATTGAGTAAATTCACAGTCTTCAATAAATTCACATAATATACTTAAACCAATTTCTAATGAAATAGGAATATCAATAACAATATGAATAATAGTATTCACAACAGCTGCTTTCATATCATAACTACCTTCCTCTCTTAAGAAGGAAGCTAAGAAGTTAAGTAAAATAACGTATTTATTAGTATATTTATTACATAATATATAAATAGCTTTAATAAGAACTTGCTTGAATTCATCATCAATTTCATTCAAACTAGTAGTAATTTGCTTAATAAGAGACTCAACTTTATTTTCATTAACAGTTTTAAGTAGAGTAGAAATAGCAAGAGTAGCAATAGCACGATTAGGGTCGTTTAATAACGTTTCTAAATCATTATTACAACCAGTTAAAATAGAAGGATGATCTATACTTAACTATATACATATATATATAGTATTCTAATTATTATAGTATTACAACAATAAATATATATATATATATATATATATACTTGATTAAGAGTACGAATAGAAGCAAAACGAGTAGCAGGTCGACAAGAAGATAATCCCATTTGAAGCATATTAACCGCGGGAATAAGGTCATCTTCAGAAGCATCAGGTAATAAACATATAGCACGTGCAGCTTCAAGAGATACCATCTATATATATATTTGTATATATATTTATATTAATTTATAAAAACGAAAAATATATAAAAAATTAAAAATAATAATAATATTTATGATATAATATATATATATATATATATATATACTTCGGAGGGATGACGAAGACATCTGATTAAATAATCATAAATATCTTTATATAAGTTGCCATTACTACCACTATTCAAAGAATTCATATTTTCTTCTTTATTTGTAATCATAAATTGTACGGTGTAACGAATAATAGTACAAATAGATATAGCAGAGTAACCATCAGTAGTACGTAATTGATTCAATAACTATATATATAGTGTTTTATATTAATAATAATAAATATAATAATAAATATAATAAATATAATAATAATAATAATAATAATAATAATAAATATAATGAATATAAAATATACCTTATTTAAAGCAAGTTTATCATTTTGTTTAATAAGATATAATAATAGAATACTATGATATTGAACAAATTCTTCTTTTGAGGCTAATTGTTGATTAATTTCATTAATCCATCGACGAATAATATCAGGAGCCTCAGAATATAAGTATAAACCCGATAATAAAGAAGCAGAAGATACAGCAGGATTCTTATGAACAATTGCCTATATATATAATAATAATAATAAGCTAATAATAATATAATGTTATATATACATACTTGTTTAATATAACGTTCAACTTGTTGTAACATATTAGCCTATATATATATATATATATATATATATATATCAATAAAAAAAAACCATATATAAATAAATAAATAAATAAATAATATATATATATATATATATATATATATATATATATATATATATATATATATATCAATAAAAAATGCCATATATCAATAAAAAAAAGCCATATATAAATAAAAAAATAAATATATATATATATATATACATCAAGAATTCTAGATAAAACACGAACAGCATTACTTCTGAATAATTCAGTTTCACTATTTAAATCTTTTAATAAAGTAGAAACAACAATGATAACCTATATATATATATTAATAATTGAAATGATAGCTCAAACAAATATAGTAAAAATATACTTCTTCTGAAGAAGTCTTTTCAGCAACTTCTTTGATAAATAAATAGGTCATTCTACGTAAGTTAGGCTATAGATAAATAGATTCATGATTCATAATTATTAAAATTAATATACATTTTGACTTTGAAATAATTTTGTAGAATTGAAGAAAACATCACTAATTTCTTGACTACTGAATTCCTTGCCGTCGTTGTTCATCAAGTAGAGTAATTTCGCAATAAGAACAATGCATTGATCAGGTTTTTGAGTAACAACAGAAGCATCATTGAATAATCTGCATTCTTGTAACACACCAGATACAGTCAAATTATAATATTGAGAGCTTTTCAAATCTTCATCTTTATCTTTTTCTGTAATATCAAAAAATTCCTTTTTGATCAAGGCCATAACTGACTCTTGAGGAGCTTCAGCAGGAGTTTGATTATCAGCGGGAGTATTTGATGAATTCATAGCAAAAACAAGTCTTATACAGAAAATGATGAAATCATTATTTCATGAAAACCTTTAGAAAAAACCGCAATTATTTTTAAAACAAAAGACTTGAAAGAATACATTTTCATGATAATTTTTCTTTATGTTTGTCTTGCTTTTAATGATGATTATGATATTTTTTTGTAGCTTAATACACTTTCATTAATTTATTCAACGTAATGAGAGTCATTTAAAAATTTAAATGTTTAAGATACTATAGTAATAGTCAATTTAGTAATTAATTGATACTTAAGCTCATTTATCTAAGTGCTTTTTCATATAAAGACATTGAAAAAAATAGTTTGTCTGCATAGTTCATTCAATTTAACTGATAATAATGAAAACACTATTCCATTTTTGTACTTTATACTATGAAATAGTGTAGATTAACATCTCATAATGATAAGTGATAGATATAGAATTTTATTTCTTAATAATTTTTACGATATCAAAAAAAACAAATGTTTTATAATTACAAAAATTAATTGAAATAATAATGAAATACAAGAGAAATATGATGAATAATAAATAATTGAATAAGTATAATAAAAGAAGAGTTAATAAGAATGATCAAAAGGAATAGTTTGTGGATAAATCACATCTTTCATTCTTTGATATCCCTTAAGAGTATTTTCATAAACCCATGAGAAAATATCATAATTAAAAGAATCCTTATAATTTGAAGTATCATTTTCTTTTGTTTGATCCATGTTTTCTTCATGATTCTTATATAATTCTTCCATCATATGGAAAGCAGAAGATAGATCATCAGAATCATCATCACTATCTTCTTCCTCATTATTATTATTCGATTCATTATCATTATTCGATTCATTATCATTATTTGATTCATTATTATTAGTATTATTAGTATCGTTCTCTACAATAGTATCTTCAGTAACAGTAGTATTATTAATATTTATAGATCCCTCATCATGATTATTTATAGAAGAATTATTCATATCCATACTAATGTCTTCTTCTTCATTTTCTCCTTCTCTTGCTTCTTCTTCATCTTCATTACCATTTTCTCTTTCTTCTTCTCTTTCTTCTTCTCCTTCTCCTTCTTCTCCTTCATTTTCTCCTTCTTGCATGGGATACATTTCTTCAATCGATGGTATAGGGTTTAAACTAGGATTATAATTAATATTTTTTTCCCATGGGAATGTATCGATTTCATTTTGTTCTTTATATGTCGATATAAGTGTATTATATTCATCTATCCATCCACATTCTTTAATAATATATATGCAACTTTCTTGTATATCCTGTAACATACATGCATCATTAAAACTAGAAATATATCAATTTATTAATATATATTATATATAAAAGTTAATGAAATGAAAAATAACATATAATTATAAATTGATAGTATTAAATATATATATATATATATACACATCTAAATGAAAAAGTCCTACTCTTTCTTTATTAATAAGAAGACGTGGAAGTGATGGGGATGACATTAAAGGAATCAATCTATATATATTTATTGTATATATAATAATCATAATCATTATAATAATCATAATAATCATAATCATTATAATCATAATCATAATCATTATAATAATCATTATAATCATAATAATCATAATCATTATAATCATATATACATACGCCATAGGTCGAACATGAAGTGATGTTCCCATGACGAGTAGCGCATCACTACTATCGATATCTTGAGGTAATTGACGATAAAAATCATCACAAAGATCTTCGTAGAAAAACACAATATCAGGCTTTAGAGAAAATAATAGAATAATTGTTGTAAATATAAAGAGAATGTATATTAAATATAAACATATATATAGAAGAAAAAATATATGAAAAAAGAAATATATGTATATATAGTAATAAAAAGTAAAAGTATATATAATATCTAAATATATATTGATATATATACCTTAACATAGGATTCGCATGCTTCACAAACTGGAATCACATGACGATAAACACATTCCTTTAATCTATATATATATAATATATATATATAATTATATATACTATTATGATTATAATTAGATATCAGTTATATAAAAATGAATGACTATAAATAAGAAGAATACCTTTCAATATTATATGGTTTTTTGCAATTAATACATTTGGCAGAAAAGAAATGTCCATGGCCCATTGTACATAGAGAAGGAGATAATCCAGATTTAAATTCTAATCCTGTATATATATATATATATGTTAATAAAATAATATTATGAATAAAACCATAGTATTTTGATAAAGAAAATATATATTTATAATACATTTAATAATATATATTAATATACCATCAATATTTTGAGTATAGATTCTACGTATGACTTGATGTTCTTCTAATAGTTTTAAGAAGAAATGAGCAGGAGTAGGATGAGGAAGAGATGCTTTGTTTTCATTATAAAATAATTGAGAAGATAAGATATAAAAGATAACTAGAGAAACAAATAGAATGAAGAATAGTATTATAAATAATAAATTCCTAGATTATGAGAAAAAGAAAGAGATTAAAAGAGATAATTTATGTATATATTAAAGAAATAACAATAAAATATACCTGGATACACTTTAAAGAATCTTAAATCGAATACAATCGATGGATCTTTGAAATGAGGTACATGGTAATTCGAAATTGTATTATAAAGACCAGTAGGACTTCGAAAATCAGGTATACCAGCTCCTATTAAAATATATAGAATTTTAGAAATAATAATGTATTATGAGAGATTCTATATCTCTTTATAGGTACAATTAATAAACATATGATAATAATAAGCATATGATAATAATAAACATATAATAATAATAAACATATAATAATAATAAACATATAATAATAATAAACATATAATAATACT
Source organism: Blastocystis sp. Blastoise (assembly GCA_039096225.1). Classification (NCBI taxonomy): domain Eukaryota; class Bigyra; order Opalinata; family Blastocystidae; genus Blastocystis; species Blastocystis sp. Blastoise. The sequence continues at coordinate 120,123 of JBBPEB010000018.1, forward strand.
AAACATATAATAATAATAAACATATAATAATAATAAACATATAATAATAATAAACATATAATAATAATAAACATATAATAATAATAAACATATAATAATAATAAACATATAATAATAATAAACATATGATAATAATAATGTTTATAAATAAAATTATACCTGTTGATAATCCTGCTCCTCCTAAAACAATCATATTTTTATAAACACCATTCTTAATATTATTTATAAATTCTTGAACTGAAATATTATTTCCATTCCAATAATGAAATGTACCTAGATTCTTCATGTAATTTAATTCATTCATTGCAGAAAGTAGCTGAGAATAAGGCAAACGAAATAATCGACTAAGTGTAGTTGTTTCACTATTATCATTATATTCTTTAACAATATTATCTATAACATCACTTTCATCATCAGATCCACTTATCTGATCTAAACGATCCGCAAACGCCTGAGCTTCTTTTGAGTGAATTTGCATATCATCACTTTCTTCACTACTTGATTCATTGTTTTGATCCTCCTCTGATGACATCATTTGATCATTATCAACTGAACTCTCCTGATATCTAGATCCAAAAGTTGGCATATCAGGATCAACAATAATGTTCGATGAAACATATGGAGAATAAGCTATATTTATATTATTCTACATATTTAATACTAATTTCATACAATAGGCATCACTGAAGCTTGAACCCATATCTAAATCATCCTTGAATGAAACCTCATCCAAATTATTATTCAAAATATCTAGATCTATATCTATAAAATAATTATACTATCAATATATTATTTATTATATACCCTGTGAGTCATTCAAATATTGATTTATATTCAAATCAGAAGAAGCATTGTCATCACTTGACGTTTCTAATGATTGAATCACTATATATCATATGTAGTTATGTTTCTAACCAACTTGTCATACTCTTTTTTATTGCATCTTTATCCATTGAGTGAATGAAAACAAAAACACTTTTGTATTCTGTTCTATTTATGTTTTCCCTATGTCATATATTTCGATTTCTCCCTTATGAACTTATTTTTCTTTCTTTATTTAAAAATATATACACATTACTACAGCATCGATTATAAAAAAAAAGTCTTAATCTATACATCTATACGTTGTCATTATTCTAATGATACAAAATAAACAAAATAATAGCATAAATAATTACCCAATGACTTTAAAATAGTAGTTTACATATCGAAAAAAATGAAAAAGAGATAAAAAAATAACAAAAGTAAAAAGTTTAGATTAGATCCGCCTGTTAAAATGTTTAAACACTAAAGTTAATATCTTTAGAAGAAGAAACCAAGAATCTTACCACCAGTTCTTCTCTTACGACATTCTTCGTGATCAATAATACCATAGGAGGTAGTAAGGACGATGTGTCCGAAACCACGAGCGGGGAGAATCTTGTTGGTCCATTGTTCAATTTCATCAACGGTGACATCAAAACGGGGAGAGATACAACCACACTTGTTAAGACGACCATTAAGTTGGACAATAACCTTTCCAGCTCTGTGGTTATCGACAATTTCGATTTCATCGATGTAACCGTTCTTTTGCATGACGGTGAGGAACTTAACAAGAACCTTAGAACAAGGTCTGACGAGAACTTGTCTCTTACCACGTTTTTCAGCGTTGGTAATGGTCTTAAGGGCGTTAGCTAAAACATTCATAAGCATGGTGAAGAGAATAGGACAAAAAAATAGATTATTGAAAATAAGTTATAAAAAGACATATATGAACATCATAATGTATATATAAGATAATAATAAGCACATACGAAGAATTGGGCTGTAAAAAGAAACTTTAAAACAAGCAGAAATATGTGAAATATGCAAAAAGAAAAATGTGGTGGTCGTAGTGGAAAAGCTGACAAGTGGAGTTTTAAGCTTGAAAAATTAATGGTGGAAAATTTCGGATGGTGATTTTCGTCGTGGACATTTAAAAAAAATAATGGAAATCAAAAAAAAATTCATTTATTTTGGTGTTTTGCGTAATAGTAGGGGATATACTCATTGGCCTATACTAGAGAGTATTCTTTATTTGATGAAAAATGGTTTTTATATGTTTTTCTTTGTTAACATAATGTAGAGTTGATTTATATAAAACACAGTGATTTATTATTTTATTAGATTGAACAATGAGATTTTTTACTATTTTTAAGAAAAATTAAAGTTAAAATTGATACTTAGTTAGACTATTCCCTTGATATGAATATATTAGAAACATCTATTATGTAGATTTATTATCTAACATATTTTAGCATCATATCTATCTTTTAAATACAAAAAAAGATAAATCACTTTTATGATTTCAAAACTGATAATCATATTTATTCACTGAATTTAATGTAAATATAATTTATTTTATACATTAATGATTTTGAGAATAAATGAAATACATTTAGACAGCATTGTTATTATCCTAATGACCGTTCTTTTAGCTATTGAATGCATATTTCTAATATCAATATCTAATTAGATTCAATAAACCATTTTCAGACAAATTGAATACAATTATCATTAATTTTGAAACTATTGATACTAATTTTTCTTTTTTTTCTTCTTTTATTTTGGTTTGTTAGAAGTATCTAATCTTTTGGCTCTCTATATAGAAGCATACAAGCATTGAGATAATACATTTCATAAATCACGTCCAATGACTATTACAGTTCCTTCTTTACAGCGTGTATTATACATTACCAATAAACTGTATAAATTAATTTTTTAACAAAAAATAACAAGTAAATCTTATAACGCATCAGAAAATGAATGTACAGAAAACTGAATAAAAAAAAAGAACCGTTTTTCTTCACAAAAATTATTGTTCCTTTTCTTGTGCCTATAAACATGAATCAGACTCGTTTTGATATTGATGATCTTTGCAAAGAGGCTTTGTCTGGAATTGGAAAAGCAGAGCCCCACAATCAGTCATTACATAACATTGAAATTCTTTTACGTCGAGATCCTGAGATTGAAACACATGCAAAAATTAATATTGGCTATACAGTGCTTACATATCTTCGTTACTTTGGTCGTAAATATGATTCTGCAAGGTTATGTCTTAATGTCGTTCTGCTTATAATTGATGATCGTATGCTTATTCCCTCTTTATATTTGTTTATTTCGTGTTTCTAGCGTACATTGCTACCATGATGGTGAACCGTAATATATTAAATTGTTTAAAGATCGTTATGGATAAATTTGATCAAGATAATGTTATTGTTGAGTCTTCGTTTAATATTATCGAAAAATTAATGAATTCAAGTATTTTTTCACTTTATCAAATAATATATATCATCAATTATAATCATTAATATTGAATATAGATGAATCTTATAATGCTTTAATGGAGCGAGGTATTATATATTTACTTGTTGCTCGTGTAGATACAAATCGTCGTTCTGAAAATGTAGTTCGACATGGACTGAGTTTATTACGTTCACTTATTATTCAAAAACGTATATTTATAAAGAATTATTATATACTAAATAATAATTATATTTTGTTATATATATGTTTTAGTTATATATTATTTTTTATTGTTTTATATATGTCTTTTATTGGTATTTTATATACTATTTCAATAAATATATTTATATATATGGAATGATATTATTATATTTACTATAGATATGGATGAATCTATATTAACACATGAAGTGTATTCCCAATTAATTGATAGTTTATATTCATTTTTATTAATCTATCCTGAAAATGCATTTATTAGTTTACATGCTGTTTATATATTCTCCTGGATTGTCGAGAAGAATGGTATGCTATATGTTATATATATATTTTATCTATATACTTATCTATCTCTATATATATATTTTTATCTATATATTTGTTTTTATCTATATATTATCTATCTCTATATATATATTTTATCTATATATTTGTTTTTCTATATATATTATCTATCTCTATATATATAGATAAATCCTTAATTGAATTATTATTAAAACAGAATATATTTCAATATATCGATTTAATTGTAGACAAACAGCGTGAAGATCAATGTGTCTCTGCCTGCTTTATTCTAGCCAATCAAGTTGTTCGTTGCTATAGTATTTATGCTTATATTTATTCTATTTATTATAATAATTTTATTTATTATGATAATTTTATTTATTATGATAATTTTATTTATTAATATTAATTTTATTTATTATATATATTATATTTATTAATATTAATTTATTATTAATAATATACAGCATATCTCATATATATACTATACTATATGTTTATCTAGATAAGAATAACGGAAGTAAGGAGCGTCTTTTTGAGTTTATTTCAGTATCTCAAATAATCCGGTCGACAACATCACTATTACAGAATGTATATATGTTTGATAATGGAGAAATGAGTACATATATGATTCTATTCCTGTCAGAAATATCAAAATCATGTATATATATATATATATATATATATATATTTGTTCTACTTATTCTTAACATATTCTATATACATTATATTCTATTGACCACATACTATATAGTAAATATGACGTCGATGTGTGTCTCCCAAGGGATTATACCCATTCTTATCAATATATATACATCTCATAAGAATAAAATCACTCTCCTTACGGCCTGTCTCTGCTTCTTAAATACTATTGCTTCTACGGGTATTTTATATTTAATTATTCTGTTTATTATTATATTTATTATCATATTTATTATTATATTATTATTATTATATTATTATTTTATTATTATTTTATTATTATTTTATTATTATTTTATTATTATATTTATTTATTCATGTATTATATATATAAATAATTCATATATATTCTTTAGATACATATTATTCTATGGTATATAATCAGGTCTTCATTAATTCCTTACTAAGTACACTTCTGCTCTATAAAGAAGATGAGAAGTTTGTTATTACATGCTTAGGAATGATACAACTATTAGCTAAAGATGGTATATATATATATATATATAGAATTATGTGTATTCATAAAATAATAATTTATATATATAGAAGAGATGAGTGATTATTTATTTAAAAAAGATATATATTCTTATATAAATCCTTTGTTTACTTTATATATAAATAATAGTACTATATGCCAAATAATTGTAGGTATACTTATTAATATTGTTACTAAAGGTATATATATAGATCATAAGTTATTATTATTTAAATTATAAATTATAGATTACACATATATATTATATTATAATATTATAGGAGATAAATATGTTCATTACTTCTTGGATAGTGATATTATTAAGTATATATCGTGTATGCTCTTCAATAATGAAAACAATAACCCTCTCATCTATAACTGCTTATCCTTCCTCTTATTCTTATCTTATTCAGGTATTATATTATTATTATATATATTTATTTATTATTATTTATTTATTCTTCTATAACATATAATAACTCTATTAACTCTTTCTATATATATATATATATATATATATATATATATATATATATATATAGAAAAAGGTGTTCGTGAAATCTTACAAGCAGGAATTGAGCCATTTTTAGAGGATCTTCTTCCTGACTCTATAGGTAGAGGTTGCTATGAATTATGCAACGCATTATCTATAAGAATCGATATGAAGAAAATCGATAATATTATTATTTAAATATATATATATATTTATTCTTTATTCAAAGTTGGTTGTATTTACCTGTATATATAATATAATTATTCATTTTCATTCTTTTTTTTGGTAGTTTTAACTATAATAAAATAGTAACATTTATTCTTTTTCAATTTTTTTTTTTCTTCTTCTTCTTCATGTTTTTTCATATTTTATAAGTTTCTTTATAAGAACTTCTTTTCAGATACTTTTTTTTTGAATTCATGTTTTATATAATTTTTTCTTTATTTTAAATATATATATATATATAATTTTTTTTTGAGTATTTGTTTCTATTCTCTTTATAATTTTTATTTTGTTATTCATTTTTATTCATTTTTATTCATTTTTATTCATTTTTATTCATTTTTATTCATTCTTATTCATTTCTATTCATTTCTATTCATTTTTAATAATTTTTCATTTATAATAATTATTTAATATATAACATATATATGAGTTTTTATTTCTCGAAGTTATTTTTATATACTTTTCTTGATGTGTTTTTATTTCATATATTTTTCTTTAATATTCTATATCTTTATTTTTCTATTTTAATAACTATTTTCATAAACAAAATATCTATATTCTTTTTCTAGTATACTTGATATATATCCCAAAAATATATTTTATGTTTCTACTTTTTGTGTGTGCGCTCTCTTTTATTTTCTTGTGTTTCCTATTATCTGTGAATAATCTCCTTTATTCTCCACTATGTTATTATTTTTACTTGAAAGAATCCTTCTTTGGAAGGTCATCATTGTTTATTATCGTTTGTTATTTTTCTAAAACATTCTATTTTATATTATTATGATTGTTGTGTGTAACTTAAAATTTTTATATATAAATTTGACTTATAATCAGGAAATGTAACGTAAAAGTCTAAAAAAAGAATAGAAAAATTGAAATTACTTCTTAGAATTTCTCAGCCAATCAATTCGCATTCATATGTTTTAGAAAATATCAGTCGACTTGAAGAACACGAAATAGAATTTGGAATTTTTAAAAGGATTTTTTTTATAATTATATATATTGTTGCTTATATATACATAAATGAAGACTGATATCTTTGATTTAGTGTCTATTATTACTGAAGCTATTGGAGGCGCTTTTGCTACAGTTCTTGGTTGTGTTATTTCTATCATTGGATGGATCCATTCTTTCGTTAAGGGAGAAACTGTCCCTGAACCAAAGAGTGTACTTATTACTGGTGCTACAAGTGGTCTTGGTGAAGGTTTTGCAAGAGTTTATTGCAAGACTTGTGACAAAATTATAATTACTGGACGAAATACTGAGAAATTGGAGAAGATCAAGAAGGATCTTAAGGGAATCAACTCTAAATGTGAAGTTGTTATATATAGTGCAGATATTACATCTTCCGCCTTCAAACAATGGATTGAAAAAATAGCTTCTACTGAAAAGATTGATATGGTTATTGCTAATGCAGGAACTATCTTATCAACAAGTGGAACTGAGGGTGATATGATGAAATATGCTGATATGATATGTGATATTAATATTCATGGCGTTTATCAAACTCTTATTCCCTTTATTGCACCTATGAAAGCACATTATTCTTATTTATTTATTTATTTATTTATTTATTTATTTATTATAAATAATTATTATTATATAAGCACGTGGTTGTGGTCAACTTGTTATGGTTGAAGGAGCAATGGGTAATGGAGTCTTCGGTATATATATATATATATATATATATATATATATATATATATATATATTTATTTATTTATTTATTTATTTATTTATTTATTTATTTATTTATTTATTTATTTATTTATTTATTTATTTTTTTTTTAGGTATGGATCCTATATATGAAGCTTCAAAGAATAATGTTCGTGTCTTTGGTTTAGGTATATATATATAATAATAATAATAATTATTATTATTATTATAAAACTATAGGAATGCGTAATATCCTTCTTAAATCTGGTATTCATATGAATATTATTAATCCTGGTATATATTCATATATATATCTACACTATTTTATTCTATCTATTATTTCTCTCTATATATACTATATATATAGGTTATATGTATACAAATATGACTGTTGATAAGAAGAAGAGCATGCCTTTCTGTTTATATCCTGAAGAAGTCGCTTCAAGAGCTAAAGAACAACTCATTCGTGATATTCCTCAAATTAATATTCCTTTACCGTATATATATGTACTATTCATATTTATTTTACACTCTTACATTCATATTCTTATCTTTTTATAAAATTTTTTTCTTTATATATATATATATATATATATTATTTTTTATTATAATTATTTCTTTCACATTTAATTTATTCATTATTACTTCATATATATTTCATAATCATTTGTCTTTATTTATAGTACTTATATTCTTACTACTTCTGTTGGTAAAGTCCCTATGTTTGGATTCTCCTTTGCTTATGAATTCTTAGGATTTCTTTCCAAAAAACCTAAGGCTGAATAATCTTAAAACATTCTATTTATATGCTTTAAATCTATAAATTCTACAGATTTTGTATATTTATAGTGTTTATATCTACTTACTTTGACGTTTGTAAGATTCCAAAAGTATTGATTTGTTTTTTTCTTTCTATTCATAAAAATTATTCTTGCTTATATCATCTACAGTTGTTCGCATTTATTTTCATGGATTTCAAGAAACAAATTAACAAAATATTGAATAATGAAGAAAAGACATTTATGAAAAGAACATCTTTTTAATAGTACTGTTTCCCGAATATACAATTTAGTCAGCAAACTGTATTACAACTAAAACTTAAATCTAAAAGGAAAAAAGATCCTATTTAAAAAAATAATGGAAATTTTATTAATTTAAAAAGAAGAGATACCTTTTAGCCATTCATATAATAGAGTTCATGAATTATCCAATAATATTAGACATGTATCATTATCTGATTGGTTGAACCAAATACTCTCAATATGTTCTATAAAGAATGATTGTTGGAAATAGATTTTGTGGAGACTGAGTCATATGTAGAAGATGGAAACCACTCTTTTTTAAGGTGTGGTTTTAGAAATTCCCTTGGTAAAACCGTGTTTGTATTTTTTTCTCTTTTTTTCTTTTTCATCGAAATAGAATATATTCATTATCTCATATCTATTCGTCTTATTCTAAACTATTTTCTATGAAACACCAGATCATTCTCACTTCTGTTTCTTTAGCCGCATGTGGAATAATCATATATAATTTTCCAAAGATTAAAAAGACTTTTGGCAATTTCTTCTTTGGTGATCCTGAATTACTTTTACGACAAAGAATCGAAACTCAATTACAAATTTATAAACAAGTGGATGATAAATTAACACAATTAGAAAAGGAGAAGACTAGAATTAAAAATGATTTAGTAGCTTTAGGTATTGATGTTGATGTACAAATTGAGTTGAATATCGACAGTGATCTTTCTCTTGATAGTGGATGTGATTCTTATAGTATGAGTCATCCTAAAGAGTGTGGTAAATATATATTCATAATGAACTTATTCTTTTCTTTCTCTTTGTTTTAATCAAAACATTTTTTTTTTGTTATTTTAGGGTATTACTTCTTTGATAGTAATGGGAAAAAAATTGCTAATAAAGTATATTTGGATTCATATAAAATTATATATATATATAAAATTATATATATATATATATATATATATATATATATATATATATATAGTGGGATCATTTTAATGCAGAATTTGAATTAAAGAAATTAGACTTAGATATTGATCGTATTAATTTATTAATTAATTAATTTATTATATATCATATGAATATATAGAGATTCAAAAGTTGAAAGATAATTGTGTTTATGGTTCAAAACTTGTGGAGCATTTACTTATAAAATATATTGATAATTCTTTGCCACCTGAATATAATGTTGAAAATATTATTAAAATGAGAAAAGATATTTGTGCACATTGTTATATCCTTTTAACTACTATTATATATATAGATATAGTTTATAATGTTTCTTTAATTAAATACTAGCCTTATGTGATCAATTTGACCGTATACAAGAAGTCATTGAACCTTATTTATCATAAATGTTACAGTTTCTTTATTCATTCTTTATCATTTCATTTCATAAATTTTCCTTTTATACTATTGAATGTTCCTATTTTATTTCTATAATTCATTTTGTGTTTTCTGAATTTTTCTTCTTTTCTCTTTTTGTCTTGAAGGTATTGGAACATTTTCTCTAATTTCCTTCGTTATTTCCTTTTTTTCACGATTTTCTAGTTGTCCTATCATTTGTGGTTTGCATGAATACGCTTGGTTATAATTCTGTAACTTTAGGATATATTTCACACTATCAATCATTACTTATTCTCTACATTCATAGCGATAAAAATAAATTTATAATCAGATAGACTCATCAACAACTACTTAGTCATCTAATAGATCTAAATTAATATATGGCTATCAGGATAGAAATATATTCGCTTTCATAATATAAATGATTAATGGTCTTCTACACAAATAAATTCAGTTTTATAAGTGTCCAATCAATTCTTGATAATATAGTCGTTTCAATTCATGATTCCATGGATAAACTCACTGACAAAAAAGAAATAACCACGGGGAATAATTTTATAAAAAAATATCGTATCTTGGTTTAACGAGTGTTTTCTTGCAAATAACCACGAGAGATGACGCCTGTCTTTCGGGAATTCCTTTGAATCCATCTTCAAACAAGAAGAGAGCTGGTTATCTTTATATTTTTCAAGTCTCCTATCAAAATAATCTTTCTCTCCTTATTTAAAGTATAATATTATCTTTAAGAAAAAATGAGTGACTATTCTCATGATGAAGATGCTCTTTATGGCTACATATTAAAGGTTTCTGGTCCTCTGGTTGTTGCTGATCATATGTCTGGTTCATCCATGTATGAACTTGTTCGTGTTGGTTATCAAAAACTTGTTGGTGAAATTATTAAATTAGAAGGAGACACTGCTTCTATTCAATGTTATGAAGAAACTGGTATATAGATTCTAATTATTTAATTTATTTTTCATTATCTTTCTTTTTGCTCGTTAGCCTTGTCTATTCATTTACTTTTATTTTTTTTATTGCGTTTATTATTTTTATTTATTTTAGGAGGTTTATCTGTTGGTGATCCTGTCTTAAGAACTGGAAGTCCTTTATCTATTGAATTAGGTCCTGGTATCATGTCTAATATTTTTGATGGTATTCAAAGACCTCTTGAAACTATTTATAATAAATGTCAATCTCCTTTTATTCCTAAGGGTATTGATGTTCGTTCCCTTAATAAGTATATATTATTGTTATTATTAGGTTTATTATCATTATTTTCAATTATTAATATAATTTTTTTTCAATACTTAATACAAAAAAATATTTTTTTTTAAATATCCATATATATATAGTACAAAGAAATGGTTATATAGAAGTTTAAATTTCAAAGAAGGTGATATTATTAGTGGAGGTGATATATTTGGTGTTGTTGAAGAAAATAAATTAATGCCAAAACATTTTGTTATGTGCCCACCAAATATTAAAGGTCAAGTATGAATATATAATCTATTTATATATATTTATTATATTTTTATCATTATATATATATATGTATATATATTATTATTACAGTATGAATAACTATTCCCTGTATATAAGTAGTTAAGATTTGGGATTGTAATACTGATAATAATGAAGAGTATACTTTAGATGATCCCTTAGTAGAAGTATATGATGAAGTTACGAATAAGAAACATGTCTTGAAGATGTCACAATTCTGGTATTTATTATTGTTATTATTATTTTTATTATTTTTATTTATTTTTATTTATATTTATATTATTTACATTATTATTATTATTATTATTATTATTCTAAGTATGATTTTCATATATATATATATATAGGCCTGTTCGTAGTCCCCGTCCTGTTGCTGAAAAGTTACCTGGTGTCAAGCCTTTAATTACCGGTCAACGTGTTATTGATGCTCTATTCCCTTCTGTTCTTGGAGGTACCTGCTGTATTCCTGGAGCTTTTGGTTGTGGTAAAACTGTCATTTCTCAAGTATATTTTTATTAGATCTATGTTTATGTTTTATTTTACTAGTTATTATTATATTATTGCTTATTTTAATAATTAGTATATTTGATTAATATTATAATAATATATATATAATGATAAGGAATAAGATTATCTTTATAAATCTCACTTCTCTAGGCTTTATCCAAGCATGCAAATACCTCTTGTATTGTTTATGTTGGTTGTGGTGAACGTGGTAATGAGATGGCCGAAGTTCTTGCTGATTTCCCTGAATTAAAGACTACTGTCAATGGAGAAGAAGTTGGTATTATGGACCGTACTTGTTTAGTTGCGAATACTTCAAATATGCCTGTTGCTGCTCGTGAAGCTTCTATATATACGGGTATTACCATTGCTGAATATTTCCGTGATATGGGATTAGATGTGGCTATGATGGCAGATAGTTCTAGTCGTTGGGCTGAAGCCTTAAGAGAAATATCAGGTAGATTAGGAGAAATGCCTGCAGATGGAGGGTAATTATTGATTTATTAACGAATTGTTTTTTTATTTATTTATTTATTTATTATTATTATTATTATTATTATTATTATTATTATTATTATTATTATTATTATCTGAGATATTATTATTATTATTATTAATTCTATTTTATTATTATATATATGCATATAATTCATTGAATTATAATTAATCCTTATTCTTGATTATGTCTGGTTATCCTGCTTATTTAAGTGCTCGTTTAGCTGCATTCTACGAGCGTGCCGGTCGTGCTCGTTTATTGGGTAGTCCTAACAGAGAAGGTAGTGTGACTGTTGTGGGTGCTGTCAGTCCTCCTGGAGGAGATTTCTCAGATCCAGTCACTTCAGCTACTCTTGGTATTGTACAAGTATTCTGGGGATTAGAAAAGAAATTAGCTCAACGTATATCATTATTTTTGTTGATTTTTTTTTTTTATTTTATTATTATTATTATTTTTTTATTTTTAATTTTTATTTTTTAATTATTTTTATTATTATTTTCATTTTTTAATAACTAATAGCTATTTAATTATGTTTGTTATTCTATAGGTAAGCATTTCCCTTCTATTAATTGGTTAATATCTTATTCTAAATACGATCGTACTCTTGAGCCTTTCTTCAATACTGTCGATGCTGATTTCATCCCGATGAGAACCAGAATTCGAGCTATTCTTCAAGAAGAAGATAATCTTCAAGAAATTGTACAACTTGTGGGTAAAGAGTCTCTTTCAGAAGATCAAAAAGTTGTTCTTGAAATCGCTAAGATTATTCGTGAAGATTTCTTACAACAAAATGCTTATTCTGAATATGATTATACTTGTCCTCTTAACAAATCTATATGTTATTATTATATGTTAATTTTGTTTTATGTATTTATTATATTTATTATATTTATTTATTTATTTGTTTATTATATTTATTATATTTATTTATTTATATTTATATTTATTTATTTATATTTATTTATTATATTTGTTTATTTATTATACTCTTTAGATGGGTATGTTACGTGTAATTACTCACTTTTATGATAAATGTATGGAGGCTGTAAAGGATACTAATGGGGATAATAAGATTACTTGGGCTCAAATCAAAGCTTCTCTTAACGATCTTATCTATAGAATTACTTCTATGAAGTTTATTATTCCTACAACTCCTGAGAAAGAAATGAAACATATGTTTGATAGTATTATTATGGATTTAGATAAAGGATTTGCTTCCTTATCTGAATAAATCAAATAATAATTACTTTTATTTTTTATTCCACTTAAACTATAATTTCTAATATATATATATATCCTCTTTATTTATGAGTTCGTTATAAAAAATAAAACATATATAATTATATATGTTTCTATATTCTTTAATATTGTTTAGATGATTTCTTTTATATCTATTTTACTATATCTTCTTCTTCTTTTTTAACTTTTTTATTTATCTATTCTTAGTAGTCTTCCCTTATTACATATATTTATTAAAATATAAACATATTGTATGATATATATAACTTATTATATATTATACTCTCTCTCTTTAATATATAGTTTATATTTTTATATTTTAAATTTTTTTTTGTGAGTATCTTCGTGAAGTCTATGATGTAGTCTATTCTTCTTATTATAGTTTTATATTTATTTATTATGTTTTGTTTTCATATCAACTAAACTCATTTATTCTATTTACATGACAAAATAATAGTAGAAGAAGAAATCATTGATTTTCTAATATACATAACAGTAAAAATACACAGTGACTATAATAATATTTCATAATAATAATAATAAACATATTGTTCTCAGAGTTTATCCTTTATCTCAATTTTAAAAACATCATTTTGCCAATAACCATGATGTTCAATAAATTTTGGTTTAATTTGTGGACTATTACTAACATGAATTCCAAGCATAGATTCTATTTCTTCTATACTACTGGGATCCTCAGTTAAATCCACTTTCTCCTTCACATTTTGCTTCTTATAATAACTTCTTTTTGTAGGATCAAGACTTCGTGTACTTAATGACCGCGAAGATGCTTTGTTTCGTGAAGAACCACTAATAAGACATTTAGTTAATGAAAATAGTATCAAAAATACAACAATGACTTTTTCGATTGACCTTCTTTTAAACTTTTTTGCTTTTTACTAATATACAGAAGATGATACTATTATTTTTAAAAGTCATACAACAAGCTAGCAGGCCCACCAAGATCTAAAGAAAAAATAACTTTACATATATATATTCAAAATACACTCATTTGAATCGTCTTGACTTGTCTTCTTCGAATAGGATGACCTAAATAGATTCATCATATTATTAAATTAATTTAGTAAAATCCGTTAATCAAAGAAAAAATGAAGAAATTTCTGTTTAGAAAAAGAGACTTTGTTTATTCTTTGTGAATTACTTTTTAAAACGATTTAAACATAATTTTTGATAAAGATTATTGTGTATATCATCTTATTCTTCAAGTGTACATTTTTTATGACAAAGTCTTAGGTGCATAGCAAATGTAAAATGTAGTCGTTTTGATATGTGAGTATATGGATATATGTGTATCACAATTTAATAAACAAAAACAATAAATACATAAAACGATACTTAAATTATCTACCATTCCAACTTTGTAACAGGCGAATGTCTTCTGATATACTATCCATATCTTCGCTTCTTATGTTATCAGAATATATATCGTGGCTTATAATTTCTTTCTGACTTTTATTAGTTTTAGACGTGGAATTAAGTTGAGAGTTTTGTTCATTGTTTATATCTGAAGACTAAAGAAGTATATATTTAATAAAATATATATAAAGTGATTAAACTAATGAAAGTATGAGTAATATACAATTTGTGAAGTTAATGGAGTATTATCATTTGAACTATACAAGAGATAGATTCATGCGATTAAAATAATAAAAACCGTATATAGAAAGTAAACAAACATTTTAAATATATATATTATACATTTTATTATGATATGTAGCGAGATTGTATGTATTGTGTGAATTCATTGAAGAAAACGATGATAATTGTTGACGAAGACTTAAACTATTTGAAAAAATATAATTCATGTTATTTAACTCTTTTTGTTGTTTTTCATATTGCTTTAATAATATCGAATAGATATCGCTACAAATATCTACATTCATCAATACACTGTTTAAATGATTCTCTAATACGGATCTCTATATGGGATATCATGAATGTATATTATTAGATATATATATATATGTATATACAATTTGTTCAGAATTAGGTTGATTTCCTCTGTATAAAAGAATATAATAATATATAAAGAAAACATATAGAATATATATAGAATATATATAGAATATATATAATATATAATATAAAAATGCAATACTAATAATTAATAGAATAATATACATATCTTTCAAAATACAATCAATATCCTATATATAGATATAAAAATTGTTAAAAACAACGAAAAAACTTAAATATAATATATAAATATATATACAGCACTCTTTTTAATAGTATCAATACATTCTCTCATAATAGTATTATCTATATTTATATCTATATTAATAAAAAATATATTAAGTAAAACAACATTATAAATAGAATTGATATATGAATATAATTAATAGAAATAAACATAATATTAATACTCCTTATATAAATATATACTTGAATTAATATTATTTTTATAAGAAGAGCTGCTATTACTATTTTCATTATTAGCCTCATTTCCATATGTCTGATCAATTGAATCACCGACTACAGTCCTATGAATATCTCTTATAACATTATCTACAGAATTATTATTTATTTCTTCTTTCTCTTGATCTTTATAATCCCTTATAATTGAATATTTTTCAGTATTAACAGATGACAAAGACTCGGTTTGACATAGATATTGTTGTATGTCCTGTGAATTGCTATCTGTATTGTTTAAAGAAGGAGAAGGTAGTTCTTTAGATGAATGATGAAGAGATAATTTAGTATTATTTGACTTAGAAAACATATTTAAAGAATTTGAAAGAATAGACGTTTGAATAGATGACGGCTTAGATACTTCATTTGATATTGAAGAGGGGATAGATGCTGATGAAGAATAAGAGGATAATTGTATAGGAGATGAAGAAGAAGTTTTAGGAATATTTATATTTGTAGAATGTTCATCATGATAAATTGTGGAGTCATTTATTGTGTTCCATAGAGAATCATCTTCATATATTGTATTCTTGGTATCCACGACTGGTTCCTTATTTATATTATTATTTTGTATAGTTGATATATGATGAGAGGGATATAAAGTCTGTGGAGAAAACATAGAGAAATTCTTAATAGAATTGTTATATATATGTGAATTAGATATAGAAACAGAGTCTGAAGATAAACTTTCTTGTTCTTTTAAATGAAAAACAACTGATGTATTCTTATCAGGATATGAATTTGTATGTGTAGTTATTGAAGGATTTGTTGGAGTTGATAGAAGAGAAGATTTGTCAGGAATATTAATATTATTATGTAGTATTTGATTAGATGTATGTTGATCATGAAGAATAGAATTTATATTGTTATTTGTTAATTGATTTGATGATAATGTTTTTGATAGTGATTTTTGATCATTTATTACTTGTTGTACAGAAGTATTTGAAGTAGTAGTAGCTTGAATAGGAATAGTATTATTTTCAATAGGAATATTTTTTTCAATAGGAATAATATTATTTTCAATAGGAATAGTATTATTTTCAATAGAAATAGTATTATTTTGAATAGGAATAGTTGTATTAGAAATAGTTGAAGGAGGAATAATAACAGTAGGAATATTTGATGGAATTATAGAAGAAGAAACAGGTGCGGAGACACTAGTATCAATAGTAATAGCATGTGTAGATGATGATAAAGAAGAAGAATTATCGTTTTTAAGGAGATCTGTAGTTGTAATAATGGAATGAATCCCATCATTATTCTGGATAGATTTGTTTGTAATGATTTGACCTGTTAGTATGGATATATCATGTTTCGAGTTACTATCTTTATTAGTAGAACTGTTTAATATAGAATAAGGTATAGAATCGGGTAGTTTTGTTAAAGTGACATCAAATGATACTAGAACACAAGGATCTACTATGTCTATAAATAATAATATATAAAAAAATAAATGGTTATAGTATATATATTACTTTATACAAATATATACATATATACCTGTTGAATCTTGATATACAAATGTATTTAATACAAATGCTGATTTTATTTTATTTGTCCAATCTTCACTCATAAATATATTTGATATATAATCAACATTTGCATACGATATATACTGTTCTATATAGAAATGATTATAACTATAAATATACAAAATAACATTATATACGTTGATTCGAAGCTTTTAGACTTAGAGATAGAGGCTCAGAATTCATCAAATAGTTGAATAGTATATATATATCTTCAGTATATAGAGAAAGGGTAAAAGAAGAAGATTTAGTAAGAGATATAGAATACAGAGGAGGAGAGGTAGTAGTATTCTGTAGTAATGAGATATCTTTGATTCCTTGTGAACTAGCGTTTCCTTTTGTACGGAGAACCATATCTTTAGAGATATTATAGGATATAGAGTTCCATGTATATTGCATAGGAAATAGATCTATAAATATATATGTATTGAATTATTATAATAAAGATAATCAACATATATATAAAAAAAATATATATAGAATAAATATAATAAATATATATATATAGAAAGAATCTTGGAATAAATATAACAAATATATTTATATATATAAAATCAATAAAATAAGAAAAAAATATATATGTACATAGAAAAAAAACATATAATAAAAACACAAATATATATATGTACAACAATTATTCATAATAGATAAATCTTTATAAAAGTTTAATGAGACAGGATGAATAGATAATTCATATAAAGAGAGAAGAGAAGTAGGTACTAGAGATTTCCCTTCTGGATATAATATATTAGAGTCATTCTTTAATACATTTTCAAAAGCTATATAAATGTTATGTAATTCCTATTTTTATTATTATATATAGAGAAACAACCTTAGCAAACTAGATTTATATATTTATATACATAATGATATCGGTATCTTTTTAATATAGGAATAATACGTACATTCAAGAGTAATATTAGAAGAAAGAGTGGAGACAGTTACAGTTTGCATATCAGAATTTTTCTCATCAATTTTTAAATAGAATGACAAGTTTTCTAGTGGCTTTAGAGATATATCATCGTTTTTATTTGAATCTTCACATAATGAAACAAGAACAGTATAATTCTTCTTTTGAAAATCCTATAAAAAGCATTAATGATAATAAAATGGAATAATATATACCGCCAACTCTTTCTCAGGTAAAAGCCAGACTAAATATGGTGTTGATTTCCAATAGTGAACGCCAGCAGAATCATAATGACTTGGGAAAGATGTTTGTTCCTAAAAGAAATATCGTAGCTAGTCTACAAACATTTGTTAGAACGTACTGTATGATAAATTAATATTTGATATGAACAAGATTTATTCAAGTGATTAACTAATCCTTTGATTTCCGTTATGCATAAGCATACCATATTTAATACTTTCTCATCATCATGATCGTTCATTCATATATTTCAAAACTGTATTATTTAAAAAAATAAATTTGTTGCAAAAATGATATTTTTTAGATTGTTCAATAAGATGTCTTCTATTTATTTATTTTACTTAATAATAGTATTCATGAATTGTTGATGGCATCCAGATACTTTTTTGGAGCATAAATCAGAAATTAGAATCTATATTATTTAGTCGCGAACATGATTATTCATAATTTTAATAAAAAGAAGATATTAATAATATTGAGATGATATATTCAATTCATATAAAATAAAATAACAGTTTAAACACAACAAATAGAATATAAATAATAACTAATCTTTAAAAAGGCTGTTCAAATTATATTTAACTTGATTTATCAAATTTTTTAGATAAATAGGAAACAAAATATTATAAGAAAAATAGATTTTAATCGATTAATCAATGGCTAAGACAATTTTATGAAGTTGCTCGAAGAGTTCTTTTTGTTGATTCTGATCAATTCGAATAGACACAGACACAAAGAAGACCTTTCTGAACTTCTTGGCCAAAAGTCGAGCAAATCTGTCACCAGTATCATCATCATCTACTTCTAAGATCATATAAATAATATATTACAATATAAAGGAGTAATATATAAATTCAAATATACATAGAATATAAATATGGCAACAACATGAATACAATATTGAATAAAAACATACGAGAATATAGAAGTGTTGCTTGAGGATGATCAGAATAGTTCCCATGAGAGACGTATAGATTGTATAATGATATATCAGACGATGTTCCTAACCATATTGAATACGAATCGGTCATCTTCAAAATCAAACATGATATTTGAATATCTTTTAAATCAATAACGTATTTGTAATCTTTAAAATGAGATGTATTTGCCGATATTTCTTCAGCCATGTCAAATTAATCAATTTTTAAAAATATATTATTTTTCTTGAAATTCTTTTATATAATAATATTATATATTGGTTTAAATATTTAGTTTCTATATATTTTGAAAATGACTAATGCACAGATATGCTATTTTTAAACAAAACAAATAAATAAACAATAAAGTATTCTACTAAGAATGCTATTCTATTATAAGAACCTTCCAATAAAATATATTAATATAGATTTAGAAAGCATAAAAAAATATAACAAGATTATATATATAATATATAGAAGAAAAAAAAATTATTTATTACAGTTTAAATTCTTACTTTCTTTTCAGATGCTTTAGTAGGAGTAGTAGTCTTTCCCTTAGCACCTAATTTATTATGATTACCCTTCTTAGAACCTTTTCTTCTATTAAGAACAATAAAGATAACAACACCAACGAAAGCAATAATAATAATACTGGCAATAACGATAAGAACAATAACCCAAACGCTCATTTCACCACTGTTAATAGCACTAAGAGTAACTGTAGCAGTAGCAGATCCTTTAGTATTAGTAGTAGTAACAGTATAATCAGTCATATTAAAAGCTAATCTAGGTTTACCAGAAATAACACCATTCTTACTATTAATAGATAAACCTTCAGGAAGCGCGGGATTAATAGTAATGGTAGCTTCAGCAGCTCTGACAACAGGAGCAGGAGAAGAAGAAGCTTTATTAGTATAGAAGACATAAGCCTTAGCATTATATTGAATAGCTTTAGGAGCATCTAAAACACATTTATTTTGTTCAGCACCAAAGACACCATTACTACAAAGTCTATAGAAACCACCAGAATAATAACTATCACAAGCTCTATAACCTTCTTGATTAGTAAGTGTATATCCATATTGACCTTCAGGTTTACAGAAACCTTCAATCTTCTTTGTACCTAAAACAATTTCTGATAATTCATATCCATTAGAACAGGCAGGATTAAACATAGTAACACGATATTTATTATAAGCCATATCATTATAGAAATCAAAAGTCTTAGTACCAGCAGCAGTATTATGAGCACCCCAAACTAAATTATTTTGAACATTTAATGTAGTCCAAGTTTCACCATCATTAGAACCAGATAAAGTAGCTAAAGTAACTAAACGATTAGCATTATTACCACGAGAAATAGTCCAAGAATTAATATATTCTTTACGGTTATTATTATAATTCCATTGAAGATAAGTACTATTACCACAAACTTGAGAATTATATTTAGTAGAAACAGAACCATCAAAAGCTTTTTGTTCAGTTTCATCATAAGCATCACTCTTTAAACCAGCATAATTTGTAGTTACAATACCATCAACAATACGATTACCAGAAGCCATTTGGAAAATTAAATAAGAATCAAAAGAAGCATCAACACTACCTTCTTCAGTCTTATGAATTTCAACAGCAAGAACATTTTGACCAACAATAATACCAGAGAATTGAACACTATCAGAAGTAAGTAAACGAAGAGAATCAGATAAAGGATTAATAGCATAAGAAGTAGAAGTAAAAGTATGAGGAAGATTATAAGTATAAATAAGTTTTCCATTAAGATAAGCAGCAATACCAGCATTAGTCTTAAGCATAAGTTCATAGAAAGCAAATTTAGATATATCATCAACATTAAATACAGATCTATAATATTGAGTAGTACCACTTAATCCAGAGAAAGAACCAGGAAGACTAGTAGACCAAGTAGCATCAGAGAAAGTAACTACATTCCAAGCATTAGAAGTTTGAGGAACAGAAGTATATTTCCATTGAGTTTTTTGTTCAGTAATAAGATAATGTAAATTAATATAAACAGATTTAGGAGCTTCACCATAATTACAAGTAGCAGTAAGAATAGTTTTACCATCAGCATCTTTTACAGTAACTTTACCTTCACCCCAACCATCATTAGGGCCATCCTTTAAGATTAATTCAAAGACTCCAGAAGGTTGACAATAAGAAGCATACCATTGAGTAAGAGCACCAGGGAATTGAGCATATTGATCAATAGTAGTACCAGCATTATTCTTAATTTCAAAACCATTTTGAGTAGCAGTAGAAGCCATATCACTAAATGTTAAAGAGAATAATACATTAGGAACAGTACATTGTTGAATATTAATACTAAGAGAAACAGTAGAAGAAGAACCAGAAGGACCCATAGCAGTAATAGTATAAGTACCACTAGCAGGAGAATTAGGAGTACCATAAATATTACCAGAACCGGTATTAATATATAAACCAGCAGGAAGTGCAGGAGAAATAGTAAAATCAAAATAATATTCAGAAGTAGGAGCAACAGAAGTAAATTGAGCACCAACATAGCCAGTATAAGAATTAGAAGGATAAGCAAGAGGAGAAATAACAAGTTTATTGAAATCAAGAGCATATAATTCTAATTGGCCAATAACAAAACGATCATTATCAGGATTAGGAACAGATAATTCAGTGACTTCAATTCTATAAGTTCTCCAAGCTTTAGTTTGAGTAGGCATATAGAAACATAAAGGTTGAGATCTATAATTGAAGACAGCATTATTGACAGTAGATAAATCAGTGAAAGTAATAGCATCATCAGAACCTTGTAATTTCCAAGATTTAGGATCATATTGAGGACCATCGTAACCAGAAACAACACAATATTTATTAACCATTTCAGCTCTCCATTCCCAATAAGAACCTTGACCATAACGAGGAGCAGGATATTCAGAATTAAAATAAGCAACAAAAGAAGTAGAATATTTACCATCAAATAAAGAAGCAGCTGTAGTACTATCACCCCAAACAGTAGAAGATTGAGCAGCAGTCATTCTCCAAGAATGAGAAATCTTATTAGTATCAGATAAGATACGTAAAGTATTATCATAATCAGCATCATGAACTTGATAACCTAATTTATGAACAACAACAACAGAGAAAACATGAGTACCAGCAGGTAATTGACTTATAGGTCCAGTAACAGATCTCCACCAAGCATCTTCAGTAATACCTCTACCAGAAGTAGCACGAGTAGCAGGAGTAACTTCACCTTCAGGAACATTAGCAGTATAAAGAAGTTGACCATCAAGATAAATAACAGCACCAGCACGAACTCTAAATCTATATTCAAATATTTGAGCTTGAGCAGAAATATCAGAAGGAAGAACAGTATATGTTTGTCTAAACCACCAAGTAGGTTGAGTAGCAGAAGGAGGGGTTAAATAATTATAATCAGTCCATCCAGCTTCACTAGTCATAACTTGATTCTTCCAAGAAGGATCAGGTTGTACACCAATAATAGATTTAATAGAAGCAGCAGTAATATAAGATAAATTAACATAGAAATCATCTTGGAATTTATTTCTAAGAATAATTCTAGTAATAGGATATGTAAATGTTCTATAATATAAAGTAACAGTAAGAGTAGAAGAAGTAGACCAACCTTCAGAATATTGAGCAATAGCTACAAATTTATATTGACCTCTAGGTAAACAATGTTTAGTAGTTTGAGTAATACCAGAAGTAGAATCAGAAGTAATACCAGTTTCTTCATAAACAAGTGTACCAATAGCATTATAAAGTTGCCATTTTTCTTCACCACCAGAGCCAGCTCTAGCAGTATATTTACTAGTATCTACACGAATAGAAGTTTCAGGACAAGGATTAGTAGCAATAGTAATAGTAGTAGTACTTTGTTGTTGAGTAGGAGCATAAGTAGCAGTAATAGTATACGTTACAGTACCAGAAGTAGTAGGAATACCATTAATTCTACCTGTATTAGCATTGAAATTAACACCAGTAGGAAGAGCAGGAGTAATAGTAAAAGTATTATAACCAGTAGTTCTAGGGAATAAGTTAATAGTATCCATATTAGTTACATAAGTATAAGAGGAAGCAGAATAAGTAAGATCAGAAGGAATAATAGGAGTATTACAAAGGAAGAATTCAACTTCTGAAATTTCACCTTCTAACTTATTATAGACAGCAACTATATACAATATAATGATTATTAATAGTTTAAATATATATATATATATATATAACAATAATAATAATAAATAAATAAAAACATACGAACATTAAATTTAATCATATTATAAGCAATATTATTATTAGGTAATTCAACTTCATAAGGAGTACGTCTATCAAGGAAATATACATTTTGTTTAGCATCTAATAAAGTCCAAGAAATACCATCATTAGAACCTAATAATTCCCAGTTTTTAGGATCACGATCACGACCCCAAGAAGAACAACGAACAACATATTTTCTTACTAATTCACGACGACCATCATTGAAGATATAAGTATTATAAGCAGGAACAGTCTTGAAATACCAAGCAGTTTGTAAATCATGATCCCATAATTTATCCATCTTTTGAGAAGCCCAATCATTTGCATGATTTGATTCCATAGTACCACTATGAGCACGATAATTACAAGCTATATATATATATATATTGATAGATATAAAAAGAATTTATATAAAATTATAATAATATATTAATGAATACAATAAACACTAATATATATAAAATTATAATAATATATTAATGAATACAATAAACACAAATATATATATATATATACCACCAGCAAAAGGAATTAAGAAACCTTTGAATTGTTCAGTTTCAGCATTAACACCTAAGGAGTGGATTTCAACAGCAATAGTAACAGAAGCACTAACATAAGTACTTAAAGTAGAACCAGTAATTCTATAAAAAAATAAATATATAGAAATAAATAAGATAAAATTATTTGTATACTAATAGAATTAAAAATAGAATATACCTTCTAAAAGCATAATCAGTATCTTGAGCAGTAGCAACAGTAGTAGCAGAAATAGTACCTTGAGGTAAATTTCTTCTATAGACTTCTTGACCATTAACATAAATAACAACACCTTCTTTAGCATAAGCACCAACTTCAAAACCAGCTAAATCAGTAATAGGACTAGGAAGATTTCCAGAAGCTCTGAAATAACGAGTTGTACTAGTAGGAGCAGGGAATGTACCAGGAGCATAAGAAGTCCATGTAGTATCAGCAAAATTAGCTTGAGTCCAAGAATTACCAGATTGAGCTTGATTAGAATACTTCCAAGCAGAAGTAGAAGAAATGGAATAATAAGCTATAAAGATAATATTAAATTAGAATAATGAAAATTTTACAAAAAAAAATGACAATCAAATAAATATATATATACGATAAAAAGTCCATTCTTGACGAGAATATCTATCAAGAGTACCAACACAAATAACAATACCTCCTTGAGTCTTAATTTCAAAAATAGAACCATTAGCCCAACCATCATTATTACTATAGAGATAATATAAGTATAAAATGAAGAGAATCAAAGATATATATGTATACCCATCGGTAGCAGCGAATGTATGAATTCTAGGATAAAGACACATTTCATAAGTGACTACAGTATTATCCTTTCCAGCACCATTAGCAGAAAAGACTTTGATACCAGTAGCACTGGTTCCATCCCAGACTTCAATACCTTCTTGAGAAGCATAACCTTGGTGGGTACGAGTAATAAGGATTTTGACTTGAGGACTACTACACTCAAGAGACTGGGCCAAGCCTATAGGATAGAGTCATAATATGATCATATACATACAAATCAAAGCCAGAAAAAGTGTAAATGAAAATTTCATTTTCTGTTACAAATAAATAAAATATAACATACAAAAAATCACATAGATCTCATTAAGAAATGCAATGCGTGGATCTTTCTTGTAAGTCAAAAAAGTGATCAGGAATCATAATAAAATCCATAATAATTATGTTAAATGACTGTACGTATATGTAAACGAATGGTTGACGAAAAGGGGCAATACTGTTGGTTTCTTCTTTAAAACGGATGAAATTCTGAATGGTATTGGTGAATAAAACAGACGAACCAATAATCACTAGAAAACCCTTGGCGTTTCTTATTGGCAGACTCACAACGAATAAAACGTTGCCATATTATCGTGGGTAACATTCGGTAAATTCAAGACTCATTTTTGATTCCAATAAAACGGCAATGACGTCAAAATCCTAAGTTAAAAAAGTGAGGTAAAAGATATAAAAATGCTCATTTTTTTGTTGACGATTATTTTTCAATTTGAAATTGTATTATAATGGAACAGAATAAATAGTATATAGTGTAGGGGCTAACAAAACAGTGAGCTAATCAACTTTTTAAAGCAAAATATAAACAAGAATTAATTTTCAAATTTAAAAATGAATAGCTATATACAAATGAAATTATGTTTTTATGATAAAGAAATGTATCATGATAATTACAAACAATTATTTATTCAAATCAATTCATGTCAAAATTGTTCATTTCAATTTATGGTCATAATTGAATATAAATGCATCAAAACAAAACAACTTTTTAGAGAATATAAGCATAAAATACGCTAACCAAAAAGAAACAGATTTTAAAATAATAAAAAAAAAGATAGATACTATTTAAAAGCAAACATTAGAAAAATCGATATTAGCATTCATAGCACAAACGTTATGAATGATATTCATATGTTCAAGTTTAAGAGGAGTAGTGAAACCACATTTAGAAAGAAGAGTTTCAATAACAGTAGCAGCACAAGAACGATCATAACTGTTAGCCTTCATAGTACGAAGTTTATCAGCCTTAACATCATCTTGAGTAGCAGCACGAGCTAATCTCATAACAGTAACTTCTCTCTTAGCTTCAATAATAGCAAGTTCTTCTAATTCCTTCATAGCATCAGCAAGATGTTCCTTATCAGCACGAATAGCCTTCCAAGTAGCAATACGACGAGGTACTTCACTATATTGAACAATATTCTTTACAGGAGATCCTATAGAAATGTGTGTTTAATTATAGTGTTATTTATTATATTGTTTATTTATAATAACAATATATATATAAATACCAAAAAAAATATTAAAAAATAAATATTAAAAACAATAATATATACTTCCATTAGCTCTAGAAATAACCTTTTCACCAACAAATCTATTAATAGGATAATTAGCAAATTGTTCAACAGCACCAAATTCAGAGACATTTTGATCAGAACCTTCAGCAATAACAACTTTATTTGTATATTCAAAGATCTCCTTAATAGTAATATTACCACCATTAGATTGTTCGATAGCTTCCATAAAAGCATTATCATAAAGACCAGCTAAACAAGTATCTAAAGCTTTTCCATTAACAACATCTTCAGGAGGACAGTTAGACATCCAAGCGTTGTGATCAGCATCAGCAGAAGATAAAACATACATATTAATATCAGTAGGTAATTTACCCCACATAGAACCAGAGTGGCAAGCTTCCATATAGAAAACTAATTCCTTATACATCTTATTATCATACATATATTGGAAAGCTTCTACTAATTCAGCAGCATGAAGATAATCGTGACCAACAACAACAATATCATCATTACCGTGATCAATAAAGTAAATGAAAATAGTATCGCTTTCAGTAGTCTTAAATACTCTAGGGTTCTCAATACCAGTTTCAGCAGTAACAGTAGCAGCATCTCCCTTAAGAACAGATAAAAGAACCTTTTTGCTAATAGCCTTATCGGTGTAATCAATCTTTCCATCACATTGAGGCCAGTAATCCTTACCTTCACCTTCAGAAGGATCAGTGAAAATCTTACCAGGGAAAGGATTATATTTAGAAGTAACATCAGTAGTGTAACTCATGTAAATAATGTTTTCAGCAGGAATACCAGATTTAATAAGTAAATACATAATAAAAAAATACAATTAGATAAGATATTATCAAAATATTTATAAATCAATATATAAACAATATATAAATAAAGGTAATCTATATATATATATATACATTGTAAGCACGACAAGGATCAGAAGTAATAGAGTAATTGCTCCAACCATCAGCAGTACCCATAACCATAGCATACTTGTCAGCTAAGACAGTAGCAACCAAAAAGCCAAGAAGAACTAAAATAGATTTCATTTTAATTTCAAAAACAATAAAATAGAAAAAATATGAAAGATAAACTCGATATAAAATGTGAAAATGTCTTCTTATATTGTTTCTCTAAAAAAACGTTGTCATCGATGACGCTTTGTGTAAACCAATGACAAAGAAAACCAATCGAGAATCACAAATTTTATCTAACAAATGGGGAAGAAGAAACCTCTTTTTTGAGGTATATAAACAAAAATGAATGGCTAGACTGAGGAAATGTAGGAGATACAATCAGTGCCAAAACCTGACAACCTCGGTTTTTTTTTTAAACTGGCGAGTTTTTCTTTGTTTTTTTTTTATTAAGTCATTTGTCATCAAAGGTTGTATTGACTATTAAAACAGGGAAACAAAACAAATAAGCGTCATGGAAAAAAATTTAAAAAACCATTTTTTTGAATTGAAACACAAATATTAATATCTTGTAAATCCACCATTATTGGCTATTACTGCCTCAATTCTTTTCGGCATTGATAAAACAAGCCTTTCACATACATTTACAGGTATTGACCTCCATATCTTGTCAACTTCGACCTTTAGTTGACTCAAAGTATATCCGCAATGGGAATTTCTTTGTAATCTTCTTTTAATATAGACCCAAAGATGTTCAATGGGATTAAGGTCTGGGGACTGTGGAGGCCAATCAATCACTGTAAGTTGAGCAGTTTTAAAGAAACTATTCATCTTTTTTGACTTGTGAATAGGAGCATTATCCTGTTGGAATACCATAGTTTTGGGGTCAATTTGCAATTTTTCCACGGTTGACGGAAGAGTTCGACCAAGAGTTTCTCCATACTTTAATGATGTCACATGACCATCAAGGACCTCCATTTGACCAGCACCATGTTGCGTCATACATCCCCAAATCATAATCGATTTTCCATCGTTTTTCATGGTTGGAATGATTTCTGACGGCTTATTTGGAGAACCAGGTTTCTTCCAATAGTATTCTTGAAAGGTTGATTGATGTGTTCTAATAGAACACTCGTCAGACCAGAGGACGTTTTCCCAGAAACTTATTGGCATATTTCGGTATTTTAAACACCAATCCAATCGGACTTTTCTATTTTTCTCCGATATGAGTGGTTTATGAAGCTTCTTTTTGGCGACGTAACCAACAGCATGGAGTCCTCTAATAAAGGACCTTTTTGAGACATGAGTACCGGTTTTCTTTTGGAAGATATCCAATAAAACGCTAGAGTTCTCAGAGCTTTTTGGGACAATATTATTGATTTCTCGTAAATTAGAAGGAGTTAAAACTTGTGGTCTTCCACCTTTCTTAGTTGACTTGGACATATTGTATTGGGACCTTCTACGGGCAACAGTTCTAAGCGAACAATGAAAATGAATGGCAATCTGTTCATCCGTGTACCCGTCTCTTATCATCTTTCTAAACTCTCTTTCAGTTATAACGACGTATTTACCCATACACAACTTATTTTTAAAGAATAAAACTATTTTTAAAGGGTTAAAAAAGGTCTCAGAGTAATTGTGTTCCAATTAAAATTTCTGTTTTTCCAAAACCACTAATTATATATTCTAGAAATTTCTAGAATATATTCTACATGTTATTACAATTCAAACAAAAAAAACCGCGTCAAAAAATTCCCCGTAACTATTGAAAACGATAAGGGTTGTCAGGTTTTGGCACTGATTGTATGTATTTGTGTCTATAGTTGCGTCATTTCTTTTGAAGAGAATTCTTACTTTTTTGTTAATCTTCT
Organism: Blastocystis sp. Blastoise; assembly: GCA_039096225.1. Lineage (NCBI taxonomy): Eukaryota > Bigyra > Opalinata > Blastocystidae > Blastocystis > Blastocystis sp. Blastoise. The sequence goes on from JBBPEB010000018.1 coordinate 149,480, forward strand.
CATAAAACGATTTGATTTCTATTATATCTCAAAGATAAATTACTTTCTTAGTCACAAAAAGAGAAAATGACAAATCCAATCAACACAACCGATTCAAGAATCCTATTTATGACACCTTTCTCAACACAATCTAAAACTACGTCTGTCAATTTCTTTTTATCAATCTTGATTTTTTTATACAAGTCATGAAAATGTTTGTTTTATATATATCAAAAATAAATCAGTATTCTCCTTTGAAGAGTTTACTATTTTTTAAAATCACAAATTATTTTCATTGTATATATTCACTTTTAAAACTAAGAAAAGAATATTATGATTTAATAAGAGACAAAGAGTTGTATATAGACGTTAAAATAAAAACTATGTGTTTCAAAGTAATTTTAATGAAAACGATAAATAAAAAATTTCTTTTTAAGTATACAAACTTTTGATTATTTTTACAAGAATCTTAATGATTTTTTCTATTTTTTGAAATTAATAATTTTCTTAAAATGCATAAAAAATGTTTTTTATGTTATACTAGACATATATATACTATTTTATATAAATCAGACTGGAAATAAAAGTAATGAAGATTTCTTGTTTGTTGATTGTTCTAAAAATTGCATTATGTTATGAGCTAATTATTTAAATAATAATTTCAGAATTATGTATAGTATACAACATAAAGAAAATGATGATAATCATTCAAATTGAATTCAATCATATTATTCTGAATGACATTTAAGGCTTTCTTAATATCAAGAATATTGGTTGTATATTTTAAAACAATTAACACATGAAAGAGTGAAACAAAAATTATTATTTTACTTTGATAATCTTTTCTCTCATTTATATGTGGCTTTATAATATCTTCTATGTTGTAGGAAGAACATTAAAAACATGTTTACATAAAAATAAGGATATATTAAATTTTTTTTATAAATTGTCATTATGAAACTGAAGGAATTTAACTATCTACTAACTCATACTCTATTAGTGAAACAAATGTTAAGCTTAGAAATTAATAAAACTATATATGTCATTGACATAAACACAAGAGAGTTTTAACAATATATAAATGAGTCATTTCAACGAATTCAACAATCAATTAGTACACATTAAACGTCAGTAATTCTAAGAAGAATTATAAAGTACATAGGGATGAATCATTATTGAGATTCGAGTTGTCATCCTAAGATAAAATAGTGAATTGTGATTTTGAGACTAGAGTAACAAGAGAAGGCGAGTTTCGTTCTTTCAATAATTGATCGTTAATTGGTTAATTTTCGAGTAGTGTCCAATAACTATTATGACATATTCAATACGAGATCCTTATCCTTTCAAGGATTGGCTTATATCTTATGAAGAATAGTGTTATCATAATGACGGATATAAAAATACTATCTACTTTGATTGTTTTATTTTTTTCAATTACTCAAATATTATTTGATTAATATTGTTTTATTTATCATAGAAAAATGAGATTCTTCGTTTTTGCTCTTTTTGCTTTTGTTGCTTTAGCTACAAACTACGATCAAATTATTGAAACTGTCAATAATGCTCATTCTACCTGGAAAGCTGGTAGAGTTGAAAATGTTGAAAAGTTAACTAAACTCCTTGGTGTTGTTCAAGGAGAAGGTAGTCCCAAAAAAATTTCTTACAGTCACTTAAATGCTAATATTCCTGAATCTTTTGATCCTAGAGAACAATGGCATATATTCGTAATATTCGTTTGCTATTTTTTAACTTGATTGAATTTTATTTTATTTTATTTAATTTAATTTAATTTAATTTAATTTAATTTAATTTAATTTAATTTAATTTTATTATATTTTATTATATTTTATTATATTTTATTTTATTTATATAGGCCTGAATGTCCTTCTTTAAAGGAAGTCAGAGATCAATCTGTTTGGTATGTTTAATAAACTCTATTATTATATATATATAATTTCATAAATAGTTTGTGGTTCTTGTTGGGCTTTTGGTGCTGCTGAAGCTGCTACTGATCGGTATATAGTTATCTATTTCAATTATTTTATTCATATTTAGATCGTTTATGTATTGCTTCTAAGGGTAAGATTCAAGATAGACTTTCTTCCGAAGATCTTTTATCTTGCTGTAGCTCTTGTGGTTTTGGTTGTGAAGGTGGTTTCCCTTATGCTGCTTGGAATTGGTTCAACAAAACTGTATATATATATATATATATTGATTACATAATATTATATAACATTTAACTATATGTTTATATATTATTTTATATATACAAAACTGGTGTTACTACTGGAGGTGAATATGGTACTACCAACTGGTGTAATGCTTATGCCTTCGCTAAGTGTGATCATCATTGTACTGGTAAATATGAACCTTGCGGAGAGTATATATATATATTATATTATTATTAGTCCTTATCAATTAGTTGTTATTATATAATAGTTTTACATACTATTTATAACAAAAAAAACTATAATTCTATATATAGAACTCAAGATACTCCTGCTTGTGTTCAAGAATGTCAAGAAGGTTATCCTATTGAATATAAGAAAGATAAACATTTCTTCCAAGCTCCTTATCAACCTTCTTCCGTTGAAGATATTCAAATTGATTTAATGACTAATGGACCTCAAGAAGTTGCTTTTACTGTTTATGAAGATTTCATGACTTATAAGACTGGTGTTTATCAACATCTTACTGGTTCCAGATTAGGTGGTCATGCTGTTAAGTTACATATTATATTTTTAGTATTCTTATTTATAACACTCCTTTTGTTTCATATATATATATATATATATTAATTCTATAATGATATTTATATTATTTATATAATAATAATATATTTATAGTTACTTGGTTGGGGAGTTGAGAATGATACTCCTTATTGGTTAATTGCTAATAGTTGGAATGAAGATTGGGGTAATGAAGGTTATTTCAAGATCCTTAGAGGAAGTAATGAATGTGGTATTGAAGGACAAAATATTGCTGCTCTTCCTAGTCTTTAAGCTTTGCTTAAATTATTGTTAATATGCATAGAATATAATAATAATTGTTAATTGCCTGTGTTGCAAATAAAGTGTTTTGCTATTTTTTTTTGCTTAATTTATTTTAACATAAAATATCCTAAAAACAACTAATGAACATAACTTTTTAAAATATTTATATTATCAAATGAATATAACTAATTATTAACAAGAATTCGCCATGACAAAATAAAAACAAAATAATGAATATTCTTATACAAAACAAAAGTTTATAGAAAACACTAAAATCTAACTATAAAGCAGTGTTCGAAAAAGAAAATAAATGTAATAGTATTGTATATAAAGTATATAGATTACAAGAATGAATAATATGAAAATAAAACTAAAAAGAAAAATCAAAATTTTGATTAGAATAAAGTATAATAAAAAGAAAATATTTCTTTTAATTATATCAATAATCTAAAAAATATAATACAAAGACTATTTTATATAAAATACAAGACATTTACAAATAATCATAAGACAATGACCAATGGATAAAATAGTATAATATAAAAATAAAATAGAATTCTTGAACGTTTTTTTTCTTTGTAAAAACAATACGGAACATATATATATATATATAATACATAGGATAGAAAAGAATAGAATATATTATAGGTATGGTATAGTAACAAGGAAATATTAAGTAAATTTATATATATATATATAAAGCTAGGCATAATATAAAAACAATAAATAAAAATTATATATATATATATATATAATATATGAAAAAAAGAGAATAAAGAAACACATCACAAAAATGATGAATGAAAGAAAAATAGAATAAATAGTTGTAATAATATCATGATATATTATAAGGGAATAACAAACATGATTATAGATTACACAGTAGATTTAAAAAATACTACAATTTCCATTATTCTTTGTATCTCTTGAATTATAATCTTGAGGTAAATTAGGTCGAGTTCGTGGTTTCCCTCCTTCAGTTTGAGAACGAGGACGTGATAATTCTGGCTCAAAATCACCATATAATGTCGTATTCTGGGAACTATAGAAAGATATAGATAGACAGACATGTTATAGTAAGGTGATATTAATAATTATTATTAAAAAAAGAAGAAATAGTAATAATAATAATAATAATAATAATAATAAAAATAATATATATATATATATACTGAATAGTATAGGCTTCATTATAAATAAGATGACGTAAATGAGTCTTTTCATCTCCAGTGAAAAATTGATCAAATTCAAAAGTAAATGCAATTCTATTTGTTGCCACAATCTATATATTGTATTAATATTAAATTTGATAACTAAATGAAATATATTGAATAATAGTTACTTCATCTTCTTCTTTTCTAACTTGACTAAGATATGGTGATGAAAGTGCATCACGTACAGAAATACGTTCATTTTGATCTATAAATATAAATAAATAAATATAAATATAAATAAAATAAATAAAAAAAAATATAAATATAAATATAAATAAATATAAATATAAATAAAATAAAAAACTAGTATATATACTGAATGCAAGCATTCCTTTAAGTAATTCGATGGCATCTTCATCGGCGTTAGGGAAATAATCATGAAGATCACGTGGAGGGATGGGATCGAGAGATAAGAGGAACTAGAGTAAATGAATCAGTATAATTATAAATATAATAATAATATATATATACTTCTTTCATAGGACAATCTTCAAGGACTTCAATATCCTCTCTAAATAATATAAGTATACTAATAATATATTCTATATACTTGGATGGTGTGCCAATAACATGAAAGATTTTCTCCAATTGATGTGTTTGACGAGTGAATTCTTCTCCGAACTTTTCAGTTCTTTCTTTTTCATTACGCTTAGCACTCAAGGGGAAACAAGTACTACCTATATATAATAGTATAAAAAAGCAGAATATAATAAATCATAATAATATAATATTATAATAAAGATAATATAACATTATATAATAATAATATAATATAATAATAACTATAATATAATAAATAATAATAATATAATAAATACCAGGAAATAGAGGTTGAGGTCTACTTATACCAGGTTCAAGGGTTTGAAGAAGTTCTGCCTATATATAATATAATATATATAATATAATATAATATAATATAATATAATATAATATAATATATATAATATATACCATAATACAACCAACAGACCAAACATCAATAGCACTATTATAATGTCCCTATATACATATATATTTATATTACATATTTTCATAAGAGACACTAAATAATATTTATTACAATATAAAACAATAAAAAAAAATATATATATATATATAATTCTAAAAAAATAATATATAAATATATATACTTGTAAAAGAATGAGTTCAGGAGCTCTGTACCATCGTGTAACCACGTGCTGCGTTAATTGTCGTTCAGGTTGACTGGGGTTAGGAATCGATATACTTCCACTTCGTTCCATTTCTTCGTTAAATGAAGCCTATATTATAATAGCTTTTCGAATACTTTTATAAAATATAAACATATTAAATAAAAAATAAAAAACATATAATATATTAAATAAAAAAAATGTATATGTAAATATACCCGACCATCGCTTTCACGGTTATTTTGTTGACTTATTTGTCTTGCTAGACCGAAATCAATAATACGTATATTACAATTATCACTCATTAATATATTAGAAGGTTTCATATCACGATGTACTATATTCAAACTCTATATATATATAATCAAAATAAATACATATAATAGAATTCTATATAAAAATTGATGAATATATCTTATTAAAGTATTCAATCATTACTTATATATATATATATAAACAATAATATACTTGCATATACAGTAATCCACATAACATTTGATAAATAATTGATTTCACATGTCTACTTCCCCAACCATTGATTTTTCTTGCACTCTTTATAATCTTAGATAAGTCCCATCCACCAAATTCTTGAACAATCCAAAGATTTCTATAATTGATCTCATTTGTCGGAACAAGAACATCTCGAAGTTTGCAAATATTAACATGATTGCATTGTCTTAAAATTGCTATTTCTCTTAGGGTACGTTTGGCATCTGTTTTTGTACGAAACACGTCATCAATACGTTTGATTGCAACCTTATCACCAACTTTACGATCATCAGCAAGATAAACAGTTCCATATGCTCCTTTCCCTAACTCCTTACGAATTATGTATCTAGTTCCTATTTCAGGTGGAGTTTCAGGAGAATTAATTCCATCAAAGCACTCTCCCTATTAATATATGATATTATATATTACCTTAATAAGTAACATATTCATACAGACATTGTTTAATAAAAAATCTATAAGTAATTATATCGATTATGATAAATAACTTGTATTCTATAAAAAACAGAAAAAGACTATAATAGTCAGTTTTGTCGCGTATATGTGTGGAAAAGACCCAAAATTCCCTTTATTAACAAAATTTTAACTTAAATTCTCATTGAAACCCTACCTTATTTCAAGATTAGACCCAACTAGAACTAGGAGACGTTTTTCAAAAAGAAGAAGATACTTTCTCTAAAAATTCATTTTTATCTGTAAACAATGAAAAATAATTCTGGTAATGATAAGACACGCAAAGCTGTATTCCATTTGTGTTTCACTAAAAGTTTTATGTTTCTTTTCTATGTATTTCATTTCATTTTTGTTGATTCTCTTTTGAATAAATCTGTAAGCATTAATTATTATCAATGATTTCATTCTTGCAATTATGAAACAACAATAGCTCTACAATTATCTTATGAGATTGTTGTCAAATTGCTGTTTTTCCTATTTTTTTTTAATAGAAAATAATATTTTTATTATATTTAATATAGATACATGAACAAAAATTAATGAATCACGTATTTTAAAAATTTGTTTTAATTTTTTTTATAAACTATCTCTATATTTTTAAAGAAATATAGCATACGGTTCTTATACATTGAAATAAATATATTTTGAGATTATCTTAGTTGAATTATAGCCTTCTTTTAAGATGACATTTTTTATATTTCGTTTCTCTTTTGTAAAGACAGTGATCATTGAAATAACAATTAGAATTTATGATTATTTTAGTTAATAATGACGAATCAGTTAAAGATAAAGGATGTATAGTTTATGTCATTTTTATTTGTAACCTGAAAATGGCTTGCATGGAATTTTTGAGATGAATAATGTATGACATGAAAGCGGTACTTGATTAGGACGTAATCAATCATAAAATTCTTTTTTTCGATAGAATCGGTATCATACAAAAAAAGAAATTAATGTAACAACGCTTACATACTCTTTACAAGTGAATTTTAACTAATATTATGTAAAGAAAACAAGTATTGTTGACAAAAAAGTCTTTGATACCAATCAATTTCATGTTCATACTATGTAGATGCTTGTGGTTATAATAAATATTTGATTTGCTATTTCTAATACTCATTATGTAAAGAAATAGTCGTATAACAAAAAAGTTTCTGGTTTTTAGCCACTTTCCAATAAAATTTGTTCCCATGTTTATTTCTTAAAAGCAAAAAAAGTTGTTATTGAGATAAAACTACTTGGAAGAAATGGAAGGCTCTAAATCGAAAAGTTTTCAAAAGCAGCAAGCTCACACTCATTATAAGAACAAGAGACACTTTGGAAAAACGAAGAAGAATCAAAAGAATTCTCAACATTCTCATGAATCAAGAATGGATAGAGAAGAGCGTGAGTGCGTTTTATTGACTGAATCTATCAAAAAGTTATCAGAACCCGTTGAACCCGGTACTCCTGAAATCACAAAATTTGATAATATGCCTCTATCTAAATATACGAAACGAGCTCTTCATGAAGCAAATTTCACTGATATGACTGATGTCCAGAAAAAAACACTTCCTCTTTCTTTAGCTGGGTATGTGAATTTATTTTATTATTATATACTTATTTTAAAGCTATTTTTTTAATGTTCTATTTCTCTATATTTCTATTCTATTATGTTTTATAATTATTTTTTACATTTTATATTTCTAGAAAGGATCTTGTCGCTACCGCTAAAACTGGCTCTGGTAAAACTCTAGGTATGACATGCTATTATTGTTATTTATATATTATTTTTAATTATATATATATATATATATTATATCTTATATATAATATATCTTCTATAAATAATATATCTTCTATAAATAGTATATCTTCTATAAATAATATATCTTCTATATATAATATATCTTCTATATATAATGTATCTTCTATATATAATGTATCTTCTATATACATAGCCTATTTGATTCCGTTATTGGAAGTCTTATACCGTGAGCGTTGGTCCCCCGAAGCCGGTCTAGGTGCCCTCGTCATCTCCCCTACTAGAGAACTAGCTCTACAAGTATATATATATATATATATAATAATAATAATAATAATAAATGATTATGATATTGTACTTATCATAATGCTGACTTTCTGATATATATATATATTATTAACAAGTTTTATAAGTTAATTCAAAAAATATATATATCATCATTATATATATATGAATTCAATTTTATTTTATGCTTTTATATGATTATTCTAATCTACTTGGGTCTAAATATATTATATGCAAATGAATAAGTTTACTCTTTATTATTTCTAAAGATATTCGATGTTTTACGAACAGTCGGTAAAAATCACTCTTTTTCCGCGGGTCTCGTTATTGGTGGTAAAGACTTTTCTGTATATATATATTATTGCCTAGTTATATATTTTATTTATTTCTATATGTATTTATGAAGAAAGAATATATATATATATATATGTAGGAAGAACAAGTTCGTTTATTTAAGATGAATATATTGGTCTGTACTCCTGGTCGTATATTACAACACATGGAACAATCTCCTAACTTTAATACAGATAATGTTAAGGTATATATATATGTAGAATTAGAACTAAATAGTTATTCTGTGTTATTTCTTTATATATATTTATATGATATTCATATTATTTTCATATTTCATCATTTTTAATTCTTAGTCAGTGTATTTTAATATATAATAATAATATTAATAATAATAATAATAATAATAATAATATATATATATATATATATATATATATATATATATATATATATATATATAGATGCTTGTTATAGATGAGTGTGATCGTTGCCTCGATATGGGTTTTAAGTCGGATATCAGCAGTATCTTAGAGCATCTGAATCCTGACCATCAGACCTGCTTATTTAGTGCTACTATGGATACATCTGTAAAACAAGTATATATATATTATTAATATTATTAATATTATTTATATACTCTATATATACGTATCTATTTATCATATATTATATCATACATTTAGTATTATTATATGATTATGATTATGATTATATATATATAGTTTATAAGTACATGTACTCATGATCCTGTATATATAAGCACAGGGGAACAAGATGATTATTCTACTCCTTCAAATCTAGTATATATATATATATATATATATATATATATATATATATATATTTTTTTCTAATACAACATTCTATTGTATTATATATATATGTTTTATGTTTATTTATATTTTGTATCATTTTATATATATATATATATATATATATATATATATATATATATATATATATATATATATATATATATATATATATATATAGTTACAAAAATATGTAGTTTGTGATTTAGATGCAAAGGCTGAATTATTATATTCCTTCTTAAGATCTCACCTTAAGAGCAAAATACTTGTGTTTATGAATGCATGTAAAGAAGTATGAACTATTTTTATTATGTTTATTATATTATTATTATACTTTTTTATTATCATTATCTTTTAAATATATTAAACATACTCTATTTTAATTTTATTTCCTCAATATATATATATATTTATATATATTCTATATATATATATTCTATATATATATATTCTATATATATATTCTATCTATATTCTATAAAGGTTCGTTTCTTCTATGAATGTTTTCGTCGTATGAAGCCCGGTATCCCGTTAATGGAACTGCAGGGAAGACAAAAACAAACCATGAGAACCTATATTTATTATGATTTCGTATATATATATAAATATAGAATTAGTATAATTTAATTATATTATAACGATACTATTAAGTTATAATGATAATAAATGTATTCTATATTTAATATCTTATTTTTATATAAATATTTTTATACACTATATATATATATAGTTACAACGAGAGAACGCTTGTCTTTTCTGTACCGATATAGCTGCACGAGGTCTCGATTTCCCCAACATTGACTGGGTTATACAAGTATATACATATATATGACTTTTTTTATAAAATATTATTTTTTCTTTATTTTCCTATCTCTTTATATATATATTATATTTAAATGCTTCTTTTTAAATATAATATTATTCTTACTTTGTATATCTTTATTTCTTTATATATATATATATATATATATATATATATATATATATATATATATATATATATATATATATATATATATATATATATATAGTTTGATGCCCCTCCGGATGCTGCTACTTATATACATCGCGTCGGTCGTACTGCCCGTTATAAGAACCGCGGTAATTCGTTGTTATTTATGTGTAAGAGTGAAGAAGAAGGATTATTGGATGTCATGGCTGAACAAAGAATTCCTCTTAAGAAGATCTTTGTATATTATTATTATTATTATTATTATTATTCTATTAGGTGTATATTAATTATTTCTTATAGATATATATTTTAATTGTTTTATAATAATAATAATAATATATAATATAATAATAAATAGAATAATATAATAATACTAATAATACTAATTAATAATATTACTATATAGGTGAATCCAAGTAAGACTCAAAGTATAACTAAAAAGATTATGGAAGAAGTAACGAAAGATATCGAATTAAATGCTTTAGCTCAAAAAGCATTTACAAGTTATATACGTTCTATCTATCTCTTTAATAATACCAAAGTATATATATATATATATATATATATATATATATTCTTTATTATATAGATCTTTGATATTACTAAATTAGACTTAGCTAAATATGCTGAAGTATATATATATAATTATGTGATATAATTCTTTATGGTAACTTTTATATATATAAAATATACATATAATTCGTTCTATTACTATCATTATTATATATATATATAGTCACTTGGTCTAGGTATTGTTCCTCTTATTGATCTTAAAACAGTATATATATATTATATATTATATATTATATATATAGAAGAATTGTAAAAATAAGAGTTGGGCTCTGGTTCAATTAGAAGAACAAATTGTATATATATATATATATATATATATATATATATATATATATATATATATATATATAATATGTTTTCTATATTATATATTTTTAGAAGAAATCAGCTGAAAAAGACGAGAAACCGACTGTTCTCAATTCTAAAGATGATGAAAGTGTATATATATATTATATATATTATATATATAATGTATTATCTATATAATCTACATAGGTGATGATGATCTTCTTGTTCCTGTAACTTCATCCAAATATGATGCTGATAAAATTCAAGCAATTCAAAAGAATACTCTATTTATGCCTTCGAAAAATCCTGAAAAGAAAAAACTTAAAATTAAATTGGATCGTCCAACTGCTAATAACAAGAAGATTGTATTTAATGATGAAGGAGAAGCTGTAGAAGATACTATCAAAGTTACTGATATTAATGATCTTGGTATATATATAATAATAATAATAATAAAAATAATATATTTTTTAATCTTTCTCTATAAGTATTATCTTTAATACTAATGAATTATATATATTGAATATAGGTGTTATTGATAAACAAGATATTAATAGTCATATTAGTAGTATTAAGAGAAAGATGGCTGAAAGAGATGAAGAAGGAAAAGCTAGAGAAAAACAAAGAATTACTGAAAAGAAACTCAAATTAAAGAAACGTATTCAAAAAGAACTTGAAGATGAAGCTCCTGTTGCTTATCTTAGTAATCCAGAAGAAAACGAGGAAACTCCTGATTCCATTAATGATAATGATGATGAAATAGATACTCCTGAGAGTGATGATGACAATTCAAACAGTGATATGGAGTCTGATGAAGAATAATTTAATTATATTTCACTCTAGTATTCTATTTATTAGTCAAGTTCTTCTACAGTTTGTGATTTATATAGATTTTGTTTTCTCGTCTGATTGTCTATCTTATATGTTTTCTTCTATTTGGTTTTATATGTAAATTATAAGTATTGTCTTTAGTTATATTTTTATTCTATTATTCAATTTCCTTCATTCATGAATATCAATACTATTACTAAAGAGAAACGAGATACTCCAGTTGATTTTTGTTTCTACTATTTAAACACATTTCTCGAAATGAATTCATGGTTTCCCTTTTTATTTTCTATTTGTAATGATTAAAATAACCATTTTGACTCTATATCACGAATCTTTTATGTATAATGGTATTGGTAATAAACTAAAACTCTTTTTAAAAATGAAAATGAATCAGGAAAGTGGATCATTTTTTATTTTTATTAGCCAATTTCATCGTTAAGACCTTTATATTCATATGAATATGACAAATAAAAGAAATATAAAACATTATACTATCAAATTGAACAATTATTCATTTTTTTCTTCTTGATTTGTCGATTTACATATCACAAGCTATAAATGAAATCAAATAAACATATTTGAAATATGAATCACTTGTTTTTAAACAGAATATTTTCCATCATCACTAAGAATCTGACTCTGATTAACAAATAAATAAACTTCAGAGAATGATCTTAGAACAAGAACCATATGTTAAAAATAATAATTGCTATTATTCTCAGTATCTAATAATGACATTAAGTTGAGTTTAAATATATTTTTAAATAGAGTCAAACAATAAAAATTATTCGAAAGAGATATATAAATGAAATATATTTTATTCGAACTATTAAAGGACGAGACATATTTTCATAGTAAAATTTGATCAAGATCTATTAAATTTCATTAATTTGTATTCCATTTTTCGTGCTTCACAGTCTGTCAGTATAAGTAGTGAATAAGAGCGAGTTGTTTATCTTAGATCGTCATTAAAACTTTCATTTAGGACACTTGTCTGTTTTAATTAAGTAATAGAATATATCAATAAATAGGAATGTGGAGAAATAAAGAAGATTATTATTAGTTTAGGGGATATCTTTAAAAAAGTAAATCGAAGTTCTAAAGACTAGCTCTTTTTCCACTTTTCTTATGAATTAAAATGAAGAAATGAAAAGGTGAAACACAAAGAAGATTCTTAAATGTCTTCTAAAAAAGTTTCTACCTTTTTATAAGAAAATAAATAAAAAAAAATAAAAACATACTTTACTAGTGGGTTTCATGATGTTTTTTGTAAGACATATATCATAATACTCATAAAAATAAAGATACTTCAAGTTCATATAATAATTTTTAATATACGTTGAGGAATTGGTGCCAAAAAAATGAAAAATACACAAAAAATAAAATAAAATAAAGATAAGTTTCTCTTCCCTCCCTTTAAGAAAGAAAAACAATTTTTTTTTTAAAATCAAACAATTATGGGTAAACCAGAAGAAAAGGATCTGTTTCATTTGCTTAAAATTGACGACAATCTAACAGAATCTGTGTCATAATGACGCACTACTTCCTCATCATTCAAAAACCATAAATTTTGGTAGAATAAAAATTAAGTCGAGAATTATTGGTAGAGAAAAGCATTCTACATTTGTTTTGCCAATAAGAATCATGACAAACTGAGTGTCTTTGACCTATGAAAAGAAGTTGAAGTACCACAGATTTAGAAACTGCTTACCCCTTTCCTATAAGTAACCTAAAAGAAAAATATCATATTTATTTTTCCTTTATATATACCCCTTGTTGTATAATTAAATAAAAATGGACGGAAAGGCTGATCCTTTATGGTTTAAATTTGCTTCTGCTGCTGCTGCTGCTTGTACTGCTGAATTTTTCACTATTCCTTTTGATACTGCTAAAGTTCGTCTTCAAATTCAAGGAGAAGGTGTTGGTGCTGGTGCTAAAGATGGCATGTTTAAATCCTTAGTTAAGCTTTCTAAAGAAGAAGGTGTTGCTAAACTCTGGAAAGGTTTATCTCCTGCTCTTCAGAGACAATTAATTAATGCTACTCTTCGTATTGGTTTATATCAACCTATCCGTGATTTTTATTGTGGTAAAGACTACAAAGGTGAACCACCAATGCTTAAGAAAATTGCTGCTGGTATATATAGATATATTATATATTTTATCGTATTTATGTGAATAAACATAGATGATAATAATAACTATAATTATATAATAATTATATATATATATATATATATAGGTCTTACTTCTGGTGCTATTGGTATTACTTGTGCTTGTCCTACTGATTTAGTTAAGGTTAGAATGCAAGGTGGTAACAGTGTTTATAAGAATACTCGTGAAGCTTATGTTGATATTGTTAGAAAAGATGGTGTTTTAGGTTTATGGAAAGGTTATATTCCTAATCTTGTTAGAAACTCTATTGTTTGTTGTTGTGAATTAGCTGGATATGATGAAGCTAAGGAAGTATGAATATTTATTATATATATTTTTATTTATTATTATTCTTTTTTATATATTATTTTTATTTAATTATTTTTATTTATTATTATTATTTATTATTATTTTTATTTAATTATTTTTATTTATTATTATTTTTATTTAATATATGTTTATATACATTTTCTTTTATAGCTTTTATTGAGTACAAAATACTTTAAAGATAATTTAACTACTCATATTTGTTCTGCTGCTATTGCTGCTTTATTAGCTGTTGTCTTTGGTTCTCCTGTTGATGTTGTTAAAACTAGAGTTATGAATGCTAGAGGTCAAGATGGTAAGAAGATGTATTCTGGATTTGTTGATTGCATTAAAACTACTGTTAAGACTGAAGGATATATATATATTTATATTATATTGATTTTTATTATTGTTATTAAAATACTATTTTTATATTATCATTTATTAATAATATTAATATATATATAATATATAATCATTTCCTGAAGGATATGGTGCTTTCTATAAAGGTTTCTGGCCTAATTACATTAGACTTGGTTCTTGGAATATTCTTATGTTTGTTGTTCTTGAACAAATTAAACATCAATATCATAAACTTCATTAAATGTACTTGTACATTTATTTATATCTCGAATTTTTCTTTATTAGTTTATATTTTTCTCTTTTTACTTTTTCAATAATTATTATATATGATATTTCAAATATTCTTTTAGTTTTGAATGAATATACATTTCCCATTGAGTTTAGTTACGAAATAATTAATAAATTTAAAAAATGATAATAAGAAATTATATAACTAAACAAAGTTGAAGATAATAACTATATTACATTATACATGACTATTTTTTTTCATTAATACACATATTAATAAGATCTTCTTCACTCCAAAAATGTTCTGATATTACAGGAATCAATCGAATGAAATATACTGTGACAAATGTAGTAAAACCCTATATAATAATAATAATAATAATAATAATAATAATAATAATAATAATAAACATAATAATAATAATAATAATAATAATAATAATAATAATAATAATAATAATAATAATAATAATAATAATAATAATAATAATAATAATAATAATAATAATAATAATAATAATAATAATAATAATAATAATAATAATAATCGTAATAATAATAATAATAATAATAATAATAATAATAATAATAATAATAATAATAATAATAATAATAATAATAAATATAATGAATATAAAAGCTTTAAAAATGAATATAAAATGAAAAAGTCATACAAAGAAAAGTGTTCCTCCAACAAGTGTTGTATATCCTATGATACGAATACCTTCTATACAGTCTGCAAAATTCTTTGATTCGGTACATTGTGTTTTTTCACCTGCTAACGTGTAGACACCAACAACAATTCTATATATAAATAAAGATATATACTCTTACTTGAATAATATTTATAATTATAAAAATATACGAACCAATAGTGAGTAAACCCATTAATCCACAAAAGTATGAAATTAAGATAACAAATATATACTAATAATAATCAAAGACACATATAGACAAAGAAAATAAATCAAGTATAAAAAGATATTAGTCTCAGAGCAACAGAATTATAGAATTTGGCTGCGAAATGACCTTCAACAGCAATTATGATAGCCAATAAGCAAAACAAAATGATTAATGGCTCTCGAATATAAATAATGACGATTAAACATAACAACTAAATATGCAATTACGTATTTTTGTTTATACATGACATACAATACAAATACAAGTCGTAAGATTCACTAAAAAAGCACTTGGCCTTTTATTAAGTGTATCTGTATTGAATGAATTCATAGTAAATATACAAAAAAAAAATTTGTGTTGCTTTTTCAAAATATTTTATTTTTTAATGTTGAAAGGTTAAGATGTGCAGTTTTTGATGTTGAATAGAAATAATTATTACGCTTCTTGTGTACTATGTATTTATTTATTGATTCGGAATAGATCCCAATGATGGATGTGCTTATTTTCAAAAAGCACATTATCGTTGCTGAAATACATATACAGATAAAGTGTTTTTTAAGTAAATATCTTGGATTTATTATAAACACTTGTCTTCAAATGATCGTTATATACAACTTAATATGATATATTTATAGGATACCCATCCTATTGAGTCAATTTTTGTAAAAATGAAGTTATTTCTCTTTTAGATTTGTATCCATAATAATATTATTATCAGAAACATGATAATTTGTCATTGTTAAATAATTAGATACTCATTTGAGAATAATTTAATTTAATATAATAATACTTTTTTATATAAAGTCGACTCTAAATTACAAAAAGAAATAAATATGGAAAAGAGTGGTAAATGGTTGCATTTCACAGGAAATTTCCCCATTTTCGAAAAAATGATGAATACACTTTCTTTACTTATTAGTCATTGATTTTGGTCATGTTCAATATATTAAGAAGTATTTATCATGTTTAATGACTTATGGAAATATGTTGAATAGGTTTACCGAGAACTTTATGGAGAAGTACATCCATCCTTGGAAAGAATTCTATGTATTATATACCTTCGATGCAAGGAATTAATGTGAATACATTTGCTAGAAGTGTTTTCACTTATGGAAATCCATTCGGTGGTCAACAAGGTGGAAGTCGTGGTAATCCAGTGGATACTAAGTTCTATGATTTGTTGGAAGTATCCCCAAATGCTAGTCAAGATGAAATTAAGAAAGCATTTAGAAAATTAGCTATGAAACATCATCCTGATAAGGGAGGTGATCCTCAAACAGTAAATATAAACATATATATATTTCACACTATAATAAAATAGATAGTTATTATTATGTATTAATTAAGATTATTTATATGTAGTTTGCTAAGATAAAAGAAGCTTATGATATATTAGGAAATGAAGAAAAAAGAAATGTTTATGATCAAATGGGAGAAGCTGCTGCCACTCAAAATGATGATGGTGTTCATATGTCAGATATTGATCTTGCTAGTATATTTGAATCTTTCTTTGGCGGTAATCCAATGGGTGGGAATAATGGATTTAATGGTGGATTTGGTCGTGGTATGCAGAGTACAGAAGATATGGTACAAGTATTACCTTTAGATTTAGAAGAATTATATACTGGATGTACTAAAACATTTAAAATAAGAAGAGATCGTATTTGTAAGAGTTGTCATGGGTATATATATATATACTGTTATTCTTATGATTCGTTTTTATATATATATAAATATTATTTATTTTTATTTGTAGATACTATAGTTATTCTATCATTTTTTAAAATTATATTATAATCATAATAAATATAAAAATCATAATAATTTAAAAACAATAATAATCATAATAAATATAATAATCATAATAAATATAAAAACAAAAATAAATATAAAAACAATAATAATTCTCTATATATAGAACAGGTAGTCGTACAGGGAAGACAACTGCGTGTAGGACGTGTGGAGGTCGTGGCTATATTATACGTACTATACAAATGGGTGGAATGATAACTCAAAGTCAAAGTGTATGTCCTGCATGTAATGGAGGAGGTGCTACTATTCCTTCTGCTGATTTATGTAAAGAATGTCATGGCCATAAAATTAAGAAAGAAACAGAAGAATTGGAAGTAGTTATTGAACCAGGTAGACGTGATGGTGAGAAGATTATATTAGAACAAAAATCAAATGAATATCCTGGTGCTATTACAGGTGATGTTATCTTTATATTATCTGAAAATCCACATAAGCTATTTAA
This sequence comes from Blastocystis sp. Blastoise, assembly GCA_039096225.1. Lineage (NCBI taxonomy): Eukaryota > Bigyra > Opalinata > Blastocystidae > Blastocystis > Blastocystis sp. Blastoise. Next base: position 167,758 of record JBBPEB010000018.1, read on the forward strand.
GAGAAGAGGTCGTGATTTATTATTAAAGAAAAAGATTAGTTTAAATGAAGCTTTAACTGGTATAGAATTCCCTCTTGAGCATATAAATGGAGAACATTTCACTATACAGTCTCATATGAATGATATTATTCAACCTTTTGGAGTAAGACTTGTCGAAGAACTTGGAATGCCTGTTTATAAACATAAGAATCATTTTGGTAATTTATTTGTTCAATTTGAAGTAGAGATGCCTAAAAAATTAAGTGAAAAACAAAAAGAAGCTATAAAATTGGTTTTAGAAGGAAAAGATCAAGATTTTGATTTCATTAATCATAATGAAATGAAATCCACTACGAAACCTTCTTCTAATGAAACTAAAGATGGTATAGAGAATAATAATAATAATAAAAAAAATAATAATGAAACTGAGAAGATATTTAAGAAAGAAGAATGTAAGGAACGAAAGTTACATTGGATATTTGGAAAGAAATGTGATAAGGAAAATAATAAAACTGATGATAATAATAAGAAAGAAGATATTAAGAAAGCTAATAATGATAAGAAAGATGAAACAAAGAAAGATGATATTAAGAAAGAAGAAACAAAAAAAGAAGAAACAAAGAAAGAAGAAACTAAAAAAGAAGAAACAAAGAAAGATGAATCTAAGAAAGAAGAAACAAAGAAAGAAGAATCTAAGAATGATACTAATAAGAATGAAACATCAAAGAAAGAAGAACCTCATTTCTATAAGAAATTACTTGATAATTGTGATCAAGTTGTATATGGAAGTCGTGCTCTTTGGGATAGTGTATATAATCCCAAGTCAAATGGCTATTAAAGTATTGTTTTAATTTATAATTTGTTTATTATATTATCATTTCTATTTTTTTTTTCAAATTTGGGGTATTTTTTGTTATTGTTTTATATTCAAAGAATTTTTTTTTGTTTTCATATAGATATATGTACTATGTGAAAATTGTATATTGGCTTTCATAGTACATATTACATATATAATTATATACAACGTTAAAAACAAGACTTGAATGACGGAGAGAAATCATTGAAAAGATAGTAAAAAAAAATAAGATATAAAAACATAGTAACATGTATATTACAATAATCTACATAAAAAAACTATATAATACAAAAAAGAAAATAATAATTATTAGTATTTATGAAAGAAAGAACGTGAGATATATACAAGATATTAAAATATACAAATACTAGAATTTTATTTGTAATTATATAAGAATGAAGAAAACAAGAAAACACAATAATGAAATAACCATAACACGGAAAAAAGGTTAAAATAATATATATATAAAGAATATAATTTTCTGATTATATATTCATTTAACAACCACAATTATCCTTCTTTTTCTCTTCTACGGTTTGTTTTTGTAATTGAACATTTAAATTAATAGGTACAGTACTTGTAGTTACTGTACCTAAAGTCTTCTTATCCTGTTGAATCTGATTCTTCTTCATAGAATCATATATAGCTATAGATAATAATTATAATAAAATAATTATATATTTAATGAATATATTTTATTTACATAATAGAATATATTATATTTATAAATAAAATAAATATAATAAATATAATAAATATAATAAAATAGAATATATAGAATACCTTTCATGATAGTTTGAAAAGCCATAACAATACCCGTAGCATCTAAAGCAGATGTTTCAATAAATGCCATGTTATTCTTTTCAGCATAAGCAATAGCTTCTTCTTGAGTAACATTTCTTTGATCTCTTAAATCACATTTATTACCAACAAGCATAACAACTAATTTATTTTCAGCATGACTTTTTAATTCACTAAGCCATGTTTCTACATTTTCAAAAGAAGTATGATTTGTAATATCATATACAATTAAAGCACCTACGGCACCACGATAGTATCTACAGTCATTTATATAATATAAAATAAATGATAATAATAAACATACGCACTAGTAATAGCTCTGAAACGTTCTTGACCAGCTACAGAAAATATATTTATAAAATTATAACAATATCAAATAATAGTTATAAATAAAAGGTTATAAAAGAAAAACAAAACAAAACAAAAACAAAGAGAACATTAATAATCATACCAGTATCCCAGATTTGAGCTTTAATGACATGTTCGTCTATTTCCATACATTTATTAGCAAATTCTACACCAACAGTGGCTTTAGACTCAATGTTAAACACATTTCTTGTGAAACGTGATAAGATACATGTCTTACCAGCACCAGAGTCTCCAATTAAGACAACTAAAGTTAATATAAATAACTTTACTAATTGAATTAGATACTCTTATATAAATAATCATATTGTTCTTCACTCAAAGCAGGCATTTTTGGAAGGAATCAAAGATTTAATGAATATATACAGAACTGTTTTTTTATACTAAGGTTTTTATTAAAAAAATGATAATCGTGTTTCTTTATGTTATTCTAGTCGGAAAAAAAGAATAACCATGGTATTTTAAAGATGAAAAATAGCCAATCTTTTTTGTGGTACTTATCCTCTTCTGGCAAGTGATTTCACATTACATTTTTTCTATCTTTTTAAAGTTATTTTATATTGCTAAAACTATCATAAAACAGTCTTGATAATGTTTTTAATAATAGATTCTATAATAGAATATTTTTATTAAATAAATGAGAGGCAAAGGAATCTTAATTAATTGAATTGGTTTGTTCGTTTATATTTTTATTTTTTATTTTTATTTTTTTTGCCATTGATTAGCTGAATATATATGTTTTAAATATATTTAAGAATAAAAAAATGATACTGATTTGTAAAAAGAAAACAAGATTAATATGTTAATAGTGTTTGAAGAACTCAATGAATCTGAACAAAACATAATTAAAAAAAATTGAACACAACAAATGAAAGGTAAAAAGAGAAAGAAAGAAATAAGACAACAAAAACAAAACAAATACAACATATAAAAAAACAAGAACAAATAAACACACAAATAAATATCAAGAATTGAAAAAACAAATATGATTTCTAATAGAAACGGAAAAGATAGAAAAAATACTTATCAATAATTTGTTTAATATGATATAGAGAGATTATAAATTGTATATATATATATATATATTCATAGCAGCTTTACATTTATAATCTAATAATTATTATTAAATGAGAGAAGAAAATATAATAACAGTTTGCTTTTATAGACTATTAAATGATATATATATATTTACATATATAATAAGATTCTATAATGAAATAAAAGAATACTGAAAAAGAAAACAAGTCTATGGAACTATATATATACATATATACAACTAACAATTTAATATTAGAGAAGAATAAAATTGACATATGGTTTTGAATAATAAATGATAATAAAAATATAAATAAAAGAAAATAAAAGAAAACTATACAATAATTTTAAGAATATATATATATATATGTATGATGTATAAATAATAAAAAAAAATATAAAGTAACGACAAACTAAATTGTGAAATAAAATATATATGATAATAAAACAAAATATTTATATATAAATATATAATGATTGAAATTAAAATAAAAGAATGATTAATAAATAAAATAAAAAGAATAAAAGAGTTAGGTTGAGAGAAATATACTGAATGTTATTTATGTATAAATAGTATTCAATATATAGAGATGAATTTAAAAAGTGTACTATACATATAATATATAATATATAATATATAATATAGAACAAATGAACTCTGTACCTAACGAACATACAAGAGCTTGTCATTATATGAAAAAGAAATGAATTGAAACAGTTAATCTATACTGAGAAACAGATAGATTATAATAATAGTATTGATAAAGAATTAATATTCAAATGAATCAATATTCTATAATCATAAAGAAAAAGAATATCAATATATATATATATAGAATCATTGACATATATATATATAGAATTATTGATATATAGACATTTCATATAAAATAAGAATAAATAGTCAAATATTTGAAATAAAAATAAAATAAAAATATATACATATATAAACTGAAGGTATACAAAGAAATGATACAAATATATATATATAAATATATATATATATAAATATATCAAAGAATTAATGAATAAAGATTAATAATTGATCAATAACTTCAATACATTTTTGTTTATAGTCTTTATCGGCTTGTTGTGGAGATAGATATGTATTAATTCTAGCAATCAACGATTCTCTTAATTTCTCTTTATATGTTAATACGGGTGTATATAGATGACAATAACTCTGCCAATTAATCTTTAAATTAGTTATAGAAGCAAAAATAGCATCTATATATTGTTGTATAGGAAAACAATGAATAAGATTATTATTTGTAGGTATAATAGACAATTGAACAGAGATATATTCTGTTGATGTATATAGAACATGATAAAATGTCATATTTGATAGATATTTCACATGAGATAGAGAATAAGGGGATATAATACAACCAACAAATGGAGCATAGGAAGGAGAGGACAAGAGGGAGGTTGAAGAAGTACCTTGAGGAGTCCCTTGAGAAATATTAACAGAAGCAGTAGGAGATGATAACGAATATTTCTCTTGTAATTTATATTGTAATGCAATATCACCTTCAGAAGGAAGTGTGTCAAAACAGGGATGAGAGTGATATAAACCTAAAGATATATATATATATATATAGATAAAGAAATTTAATATATATTTTAAATGAATACTAATATATATATATATATATATAGTTCAAGAGAAAAGAAATAATATATTATAAGAAAAAAAAATAAATAGTAAATATATACAATAATAAAGATAAATAAAAATAATATATATTTAAAATCATACCTACAACTTCCATATGTTGTGTCATAGCATATTTATACATTTCATCTTCTTCTCTAGAATTCAAAAAGAAATGCACAGATGAATTATTACGTTCAGGTGTGCAAGAGAGAGGGTAACAACTATTAATATAAAGTATATGATTATTCTTATCCCATTGACCTAAGAAATATCCTGCTATTTCACTATAAGAACTATGTCCATGTATCTCCAGTAATGTCAATGCAAATATATCTATAACAACTTGAAAAGGTTGTTGTCTTAAAATAGGATTATAATTCTTTATATTATAATGTTGACATTCATATAATTGTAAACTTTTCATAGAATTAGCATCTTTAAGTGCTTGTACTGCTAAAGAAGAGTCGGGTGGCATTGGCGTCACACTGAATTCATTAGTTGGAGGTATAGTAGAATAAGGTGCATTTGTAGAAGTAGATGACACAGAAATAGTATTATTCTTATTATTCATAATATTATTATTATTCATATTATTAATAGTATTAATATTCATATTATTCATATTATTAATAGTATTAGTATTAATATTATTGTTATTATTCATATTATTCATAGTTGATGAGGATGAAGCATTAAGAGAAGATGTTTCATCTTTATTTACAAGAGATGATTTCTGTTGTGATTTTGTTGTTTTATGCTTAGAAAAAACATTCTTCTTCTTCTTTTTACTATCTTTTGAAGAAATAACGACAGACGATGTCATTGGAGGAAGATATAACGCCTGAGATGACGCATTATCTGTCATATAAGGGCTTAAATTTGAATAAACAGTGAGATTATTTGCTTGATTACTAACTATAGTAGAAGTAGTAGATACAGAAACATTATTATTAACATTATTATTATTAATATTATTATTATTAATATTATTATTATTAACCAAATTATTATTATTATTATTATTAACCAAATTATTATTATTATTATTATTATTATTATTATTATTATTATTATTATTATTATTATTATTATTATTATTATTATTATTATTATTATTATTATTACTATTTTGATATCCAGTTGTAATAAGAGGTAAAGAATCAGAAATGAAAGTTTGTTTATCAGAGTCTAAAGATACATGATTCGTACTACTTGTATTTCCCATTGTAGATGGTTTCTTTAATTGAATACCCATAAGTGGACTAGTACTACTAGATATATCATCACTAATAACAGTAGGTGTACCTGAATTAGTAGTAATAGGACTATTAAGATCGAGAATAGTTGGAGATATAGGTATGTCAACAGGTGTTTGTGGAAGTGATTCATCCATAGAAGAACGAGAAGGACGTAATATACAAGTGATTGAATCACGACGTGCAGGAACAACACAAGTAGGACCAAGAGATAAATTCTCTATACTCTCTGTAGCAAGTGATTTTATAGATAAATTAGAATTACTATGAAGATTATGTTTTGTCGATTTTGAATTCGATAGTATATTAGTAGTAGTAGTATTAGAAAGAGATAGAGATGTATTACTTTGATTATTATTATTATTATTTATATTAGAAATAGATGCTTTCAATTTAGGATTCGTTGTATATTTAGGAGTTGATTTTGATATATAAAGACTGTTACTTGATGCACTTGAATGAATACCTGTATGACTATTATTATTATTATTAACCAAATTATTATTATTATTATTATTATTATTATTATTATTATTATTATTCGATTTATTAAATTTAAGAGGAGGAGAAGGAAGTGTTTTAAGATAATTATCTACAGAAGGAGATAAAGGATAAGGACTATTAAAACTATATAGAGGAGTAGACATAGGAGTAGGAGTAAATGTATTTTGGAAATTAATAGAAGTATTAGGAAGAAGTGGTGATTTTGTATAATTTAAAAAAGGTGATGAATGATAAAATGATAAATCATTATTAAAAATAGTATTATCATGATCTAATTTAGAATTAGAATAAGAAATAAAAGGTGTCGATGGATTACTTAAACTAGGATTATCATAATAATCTTCTTTATGTTTATGTATAAGAGGTAATTCATCATCCGATGAAGAAGGATCACTATCAATTCCCGCCATTATACCATCACGTTTAAGAGCTCCTTGATTTGAATTTTCTTGTTGAAAGACCATTGTATAACTAGGAACAGATGGTTGGGGAGGGATTATTGAACTTTCTTCTTTAATCTTCTCTTGTTTCACAGATAATTTTAATGGCTTTCCAACAAGTGAAGAAGAAACAGAAAGATTTGTTGAATCCATGACAATATCTTTTTCTTGAATTTCACTTTCTTGTTTCAGCTTCTTTCGCTTACGCTCTTGTCGGTATTCAGCTCTACCTTGAGCACCAGCTAAACCATATGCTCGTGCAGAAGCACTGTTCTTATCTAATGGTTTTCCAGAAAGAGTATATCCATCACCACTCTCACGTACTTTTGGAGGTAAAGGCTTTCCTTCTTTACAGAGTTTGATGAAATATTTTTGCGCATGTGAAGAAAAAGCTTTATGATCTCGAGTTCCAACATATTCAGCACCTTTTCTCCAATCTCTTCCAAAAAGATCAAGAGCTTCCAGAAACAGCTTATCTTCGTGAGCATTCCATTTACGAGGTGGTGCTCTCTTTGATTTCTTTGAAGAATTTGGGGATGGAGAATTATCATTTGGTGAGATATCATCAATATAATCAAGAACTTGTCCCTGATCATCCTCAGACTCATTGTCACTTATCAGTAAACCTTCTATATTTAATAATAACGAAAAAAACAATTGTGAATATACCGTTACGTTGCATTTGAACTGGCTATGTATATAATTATGTAATGTGAGCTTGGACAAATAGGGTATAAAGTTCTATTCTTTTTTTATATATGGTATTTAAGGGTGTTCTTTATAAAAGGTGTTCTAAGACAAACCAACTGTTTTTATTTTTTAAAAAGAGCAGAAACCAGAAATTTCTTTCCTTGAGAAAATCGTTACAACTGGGCATTCTCAAAGAATAATTGAGATTGCGCTTCTTATAGGGAGTTTCTTCTTTTTCTATTTTTGTTAAAACTGTTTTATTTGTTAATATCTTTTATAAAATATGAATACCGAAATTGATAAAACTGAAAGTAACACAAACGTTGTTGTTGATCCAGTGGAAACAACAAAATCTTCTCAAGAAACTGAAATTCCAACAGTTGCTCTTGAAGAGAAAGTAGATGAACTAAAGACTGATGCTACAAAACAGGATAGCAAAGAAGAAGAAAGAAAAAGTACTGAAACTGATGTTGAACCTAATCAACCACAAAATGAACCTACAAAACCTGAAGTCTCAAGTGGATGGGGTTGGTCTAGTTTTTTAACGAGTATAAAAAAAACTACAACAGAATTAGCTGAAAAAGCCCAAAAAGTTGCTGAAACAAGTGCTGTTTCTGCAAAGAAAGTATATGATCAATTAAAAGAAAAGAGTGAAGCCATGATGGAAGAAATCAAGGTAGAAGAAGAAAAAGCTCAAAGTATGTGAATATTGATTATTTTTATTATTTTTATTATTTATGTTATTATTTTTTATGCTATTTTTATTATTTATGTTATTTATATTATTATTATTTACATTATTTATATTATTTATATTATTTTATTATTATTATTTATATTATTTACATTATTTATGTTATTTATATTTTTTATACTTTTTATATTGATTCTAATAGACTATTATAAATCTCATAAATTATATATATATATATATAGCGATGTCACAGTTACAAGATCAAGTGACTTATCCTTGGGATGGTATTGAATATACTTCAGTAAAAGAAGATTTAAAGAAAGAAATATTAGAATTATCGACAAATGAAAATACATTTACTATAGGAAATAAAGAACATTCTGGATCATTTAATATGAATGAGAATATTCCTTTAATATTAAAAATGAGAAAAATCGATCCTAATATATCGAAATATAGATTAAAACTTGTACAAAGTAAACTATTAAAGGATGAAGTTTTTTGGGGTAATTATTTCTCTAATGTAAAGAAAGTTCAATTGAAATATTTAGAAATTATAAAACAGAATAAATTAAGACCCGCCACTCCTATTGTTAATACTACTAATAATAATAATACTACTAATAATAGTAATAACGATATTAATAATAATAATAATTCTAATAATAGTAATTCTACGCCTATTACTGATTCTACTGTGAATATAGCTAGTTCTACTAATGTAGCCAGTTCCTCTGTTACAGAAACTCCTCAATCCACATTATCTTATGGTATTATTATATTTATTATTATTATTATTATTATTATTATTATTATTATTATTATTATTATTATTATTATTATTATTATTATTATTATTATTATTATTATTATTATTATTATTATTATTATTATTATTATTATTATTATTATTATTATTATTATTATTATTATTATTATTATTATTATATAGATATTGATGATATTGATAAACAGTTATCTGAATTTGATGGTAGTATATATTTATATATATTATTTATATATCTTCTATATATATATATATATAGTTGATTTAGATTTAGGAGATGCTGATGCTAATGAGGAAGGTATATATATATATATATAGCTGACTATTTAAATATATATATAGACATAGATATTGATGTTCTAGAAGCTTCGCTTCGAAATGAATTAGGTATGTAAAGAAAGCAATGTATTCTATATTGCGCTATCTTGCCGTATGTATATATTATAAATCAATTTATTTTTGTAATTCTTTTCCATTGGCTTTTCAGTTAAGTTCTTTGTATTATTAACCATTTCTTATTATCAAATTATTATCATTATTTTATCATATTTATTTGATTAGTATTTTTATTTTTATTTCTTTTTGCATTTTAATATATATAAAAATATATTGTTTTGTTTTATACTTATTCTATCAGTATATTATGTTTGTATTAACATTTTTTAAAAGTATTCATGTATATATTTGTTGATATCATATATTATATAATACATATATATAAAGTTTCTATTTATACATATTTATCACGTAAAGAAAAGGTCTGTGATCCTATAATGTCATTTATTATATTTATAAGTTGTTTTCTAATATCACAATACAGAAATATAATTATTTTTATAATATTATAAAAGTAGATAAAAAAAGATAGAAACAAAATATAGATATAACGAAAAATAATGAATACTTACACATATTGAAACACAGAGAATTTAAAGTATTTGAAAAACAAAAAAGATGCTAACATAATTCACTATTATTAAGTACATGCTATTTCATAACTACCTTCTTTTAGAAGTCGAAAAGGTCTGTTTTCCCCACGAATATGATGGTCATATTGTGTATAAGGAGGAGAAAGAGGAGTCTTGATAATTGTAGATATACGTTTATATACTTGTTTAAAAGAAGGATGAAGCATAGATTTCTGAACCAAGGGAGAAGCTTCATTCTATATATAAGTATATATAGGTATATAGTTATATATGTTTATATATAGTTAGGGTATTAGAAATTATTAATATTAATGTAATCATAAATAAATATATGTAGAAAATAATAGTATATATATATATAGATACATAAGCCAAAAATACATAAGTATATTAATATAATATAGATATATAGATGGACAAATATATAAACATAATAAAATAAAACATACAACTTCACCTCTGACTCTTTGTTTAATCGTGAAATTATTTGTATATAGAACAAATGTACTCAGACAGAATGAAATCTATAGTGGTTTATAATATATATATATATATATTTCAATATAAATATATCAATATAAATATATATATATACCATCCATGTGTCAAAAGGCATATTTAATACTAATGAGATTATCGAGTCAATAATAAAGGAATATAATAATAATATAATATAATAATAATATAATATAATAATAATATAATATAATACAGTAAAATAAAACTATTATCTTATAAATATATATAATATATAGAGGATATTATAAGTGCATAGATGAAGTTATGAACATAAATAAATGCAAAAATAAGAATGGGTATGAATCCACTAAATAAAATTATATTTCCTCTATATATATATAGTCATATATATATAAATTTAATAAATATAAGAATAATATATATATATAATGTGCATCATATATACATTTTTTTCTTATATACAGTTCTGGAATTGATACAAGGAAAACTTATAAGAAAGAGAAGTATAGATACTATATATATATATATGTATATATAGGAATATAGTTATATATAGGTATATACCAATAATATAGGGAAGCATCGTTTGAGTAGATTCATTGTATTGTAACTATATATATATATATATATATATATATATATATATATATATATATATATATACAGGATGTAGGTATATAGTGATTCTTAATAATCCATATAGACTGAATATAATATTAAAAGAAAACAAAAAAGAGCTATATATACATATATTTAATAAATTACTATATAATTATATGCAAAAGAAAATAAATGTATTTATTATATATAGAATATACTTTATAATCAACACAAGAATAAAATATTTTATATTTCGTTCACCAACACATGTATTTAGCCACATGCAGTGATGATCAAATCCTTTTACGCAGTTGTTACATACACTACAGTGAGAGACATTCGGAGGTTTATATATATATATATATATATATATATATATATAATTAATAATGATAATGATTATAGTGTAGTATTATATTGTATATATAGTTAAACAGAATAATAAATATAATAATAAATATAATAATAAATATAATAATAATAATATATTTATATATACTTATATATATGGCAAGTGTGGCACCACTTAACGGGCATCGTCTCACCATCTACTGTGTGATAATTAAGAAGAGGAGCGGGTGTAACACCATCCGCCAATTGTGGTTCAGGGTCACGTGCTATTATACCAGGATCAGCTATAATAATAATAATAATAATAATAATAATAATAATAATAATAATAATAATAATAATAATAATAATAATAATAATAATAATAATAATAATAATAATAATAATAATAATAATAATAATAATAATAATAATAATAATAATAATAATAATAATAATAATAATAATAATAATAATAATAATAATAATAATAATAATAATAATAATAATAATAATAATAATAATAAATATAATAATAATAATAATAATAATAAATATAAGCATCCACATACTTGTACAAGCACAGAAAAAAACATAAGATATACATGAATTCATTATAAGATGAAGAATAGCAAAAAAGCAATTACGAACAGGAAGATTATCTTCATAAAACAATTGACAATAAATTAATCCAACAAGTATTAATTGAAGCAAATATAAAAATGGAACACATCGTAAAACAATAGATGTTTTTGCAGGTCCAACCACAATTTTTCCATTGTAAAACACTCTGCTATTTCCTACTAGAATCATTGATTTTAAAATATTATTAAATTAAAACTATTCTTTTTAAAATCTTTATTTAATAAACTCGATAAATACAAATTGATTATTATCAAATAGTTTATCAGTTTATCAAAAAATATATTTAAAGAAATTGGCGCTGGATAGATGCTGAATGAAAGTCAGAAAATTTTAGTAAAAACATTGCTTAAATGAACTTATTTAGCGAATAAAGCTATATATAATTAAAACATGTGTTTTTATTTTGTATATAACACTTTATTAATCGAAGAATAAAAGCTAAAACTTAACAAAAGTATATTGACATTTACAAAATGATGATTTTTATTGTTCAAAATATGCATGAAACAACATAAAGTAGTTGCAAGAAAAAGGGAAGAAGCTCAGATTTATTGAAAAAAGTGATATTGAGAGTAATTGTATGACGATTTAATGAAAACAAAATGATAATAATTATCATGATTTCGTTTGATTTTGAAGAACTCGACATAAAAGTGACAAATTATTTAACTAAATAAATAAATAAAAAATAATAGAAACAATAATGATAAATAATATATTTAAAATACCTTGTCATTTCGTTTTCCATTGGCAACGGGTTTTTGACTATAATAGTAAATATTAGCATATATATATATATATATATATATATATATATACATTTGTGAACCATGGTGTTTCCCTATACAAAAATAAATAGAGAAATTATGAATATAGAAAAATATTAAAAAATAATTCATAATTAAAAAAAAATACTTAAAGAATTAAATTTCAGTGATACAGCGGATCGAGGATATCTTGGCATTTCTATATAGATAATAGTTAGTAGGATTATAATTGAAAATAGGGATGAGTAAAATGGCTAATGTAATAATAATAATAAATAATAATAATAATAATAATAATAATAAAAACTAAATAAAAATAATAATAATTAAAATATATGATTTAACAAAACACTATATATTATTATAAACAAATATCATACTCGATAAATGTTTCACATGACTTGAAGGTGATAATTTCAATAACACAAGAGCCTATATATATATATATATATATATATATATATATATATATATATATATATATACTCCTTCTTGTTGAGAAATGTTTACTGGGAGTCCACAATTTGAGAAAGAAGACCAATTATTACAATTAAATATATCTTCAATACTAGTATTTGAATGACTCTTCTTATTAAATGGATGAATAGTAGATCTTATATCTAAATCTTCAGTAGGTGTTTTTAAAGGAGAATTTGAAGGAGATGAATCTTGTAGAGTTAAAGGTGATATCTTTAGTGATTGTATATTCTCTTTAGATGCTAAAGAGACATTAGTATTTAAAGGAATATCAATTTCTTGAAGAGAAGATGATAGAGATGAAGTAGATATATTATTATTATCATTAGTATCTGTGAATAATTTATTGGTGAGAGTATTAAGATAAGCCACTTGACCCAGAGTATACATATAGAGAGAGAACGTTTGACGTGGATCACCATATATGACATGGAAGAAAAACTAAATGAATAATAAACAGAAATAATCATATTATTTATAAATATTTAAAAAAAAATGTTTTTAAAATAAGAACAATAATAATATATTCTATATAAAATAGAATCAATATAAATATAAAATCATTAAAAAAATATACATTTCTATAATCAAGAACAGACGTATAATGTAATAATTTCTTTTCATCACTTCTATTTAGTACACTTTCTTTAGCTTTCTGATTATTTTTTATAAGTGAACTTGATACAAATTGAAGTTTATTAAATGGATTTATTTGTGAATTATTCTTATTATTAGTGAATAATATTGTTTTTGTACTTTTAGTTGAATTTGACTTATTATTGTTGATAGGAGGTGGAAAAGGAATTTGAGTAGAAGAAGAAGAAATAGGTTGATCTCCATAAGAAGAAGAAATAGGTTGATCTCCAGAAGGAGATGGAGTGATACATTTATCTTTTAAGAATGAATTAGTTGATAATATGTTATTCATACTATTTGTTTTGTTACTATCAATAATAGGAGGATGTATTGGAGAAAGAGAAGAAGCTATCGATAATTGATCCTTTATAGAAGAAGAAGATATAGGAGATATAGGAGATATAGGAGATATAGGAGATATTGAGAGAGACGAAGGGCTTGTATTTAAAGGTGATTTCTTTATAGTGTTCATATGATCAGAAATAACTGGAGACATATTGGGTTTATCTTGGTATATATTTATATTTGTAGAAGAGTTCATATAGGAATAATATTGTTGTTTTGAATATGTGTTTCTGGTAGAGATATCTCGACTCATATTTGACGATAAAAGAGATAAAACTTCTTGTTCTTTTCTCTCTAAATTATTATCTATATCTATATCTTGAGTAGTAGAACTTGATTGTATAGGAACTATTGGAGAAGGAATAGAATCATTTTCTGCAATCACACCATTTTTAGATTGTTGTATATATTTATCAAATCGAAGGATTGTAGTATGTTCATTGATTCCTGAAAACATAAATAATGGCTTCTTTGCAACTGAACATGTCTGAAAAAAAATAAATACTCAAATATCGTAATAAAAGAAATATAATAATATATTATGAGATCATTTTTAGTATTATAATATAAATATTGCTATTATCATACTATAAATATACTTAAACTGTAATAATATATATATATATATATATATAATGAATAAATTACAAATATATACTTCTAGAACAATAGCTTCAAAAGGACATTGATCATTATATCCAATATAAACAGTAGAAGAACTAGATTCAATAAGATGAATAACTTGAGTAATATCCCCGTGTTTAAATTGATGAAGATCCTCATCAAGCATATAACACTATAAAAAGAGAATCTGAATTAGTATATATACAGAAGAATATATTAAGATATTCTTAAATAGAGTTATTATTATTCATAAAAACTTGTAAATATGAAACAATCATATATATGTATATATATATACAGCAGGTAATACAATAGAATCACAATGAGGACACTTAAAAATTGGATTTATTTTACTTCCAATATCTAAATTTATAATAATAAAAATAATTATAAATTATTAAATAATAATAATAAACATAATAAAAATAAATATAAATTATTAAATAATAATAAACATAATAATTAAAAAAATAAACATAATAATAAAACATAATAATAATAATAAAACATAAACATAATATTGAGCAAAATAAGTTAAATAAATATAATATACTTTTTGATTCATTTTGAAATGGAATTAATTGTAGAGAAGGAATAATAGTATTATAATACTGACACTCCTTATGAACACATCGATAACATGACATACTACCATATACCTATATACATATAAATTAATAATAATTTTAAATAATATAGTATATACTTGATATATTGTATTATTTGGACATATAGAATAAGGTGTGTCATCTAACGTAGCGTTCACAAACACAGAATTTGAGTGAAGTGAGAGTATTGTATTAATAATGGTTTGAAGACCTTCACGACTTCGTTTCTTAGAACTAGAAACATTCAAATATATGTAAAGTATATATAAATACATTTCATTCATATTTGTATTGTATTTCTTATACCATACTCCATTATACCATTCAACTGGGTTTTCATTAAATTCCTGGATCGTGAACTTTAGATCATCCTTGTCAGAACCCATATATTTCATCTAGAAACATAAAATCTAAAAATATTAAAAAACATATACCAAACTACTCTGATTACAATAGGGTTGAGTAAATGCAGCCATAGCAGACCCTAAAATAAAAACGATCTGATCCTCAGTATCTAATGAACTCGAGAATCGTTTTAATGTACTATTCATTTTGAAGAATCACTCTAATTCACAATTTTTAAATTTATAATCTATACATTTTGGAATGAATATCTCAAAGAAACATACATTTTGATAAAATAATATGAGAGACAGGTGAAATAATGATAAAGGAAACTTTTGAATATTTTTTTTGTTTTCTAATAAAAAAAATTCAGTATTTTTCGCTCCATTTTTATCGTTGTATGTAGAATTGTCACCGTTTTATTCTTATAAAAATAATAAATGTTTAAACTAAACAGAGTTTAAAAAGCAAGTTAACATAAGCGATTTCAAAAGGAAGAAATAAAGTTAATAATTTTCAATTACGTTTTTATAATTTATCATAATATTCAATAACATCTTTAGGAGCTTGAACAAGTTCGATTAAGACACCTTCACCACAAATAGGAGCCTTTTCATTACCCTATATATGAAATTATGATAATAATAACACATAAAAAAAAATATTTATTTATTCTTGAAATACCTTAGGATGAAGGAAGGTGATATTGTAACCAGCAGCACCAGGTCTGATACCACCAGGAGCGAAACGGACACCTTGGCTTTGAAGAGATTCAACGCAAGCAGGAAGATCATCTACCCAAAGACCAAGATGGTTAAGAGGAGGACTAGCAACATTAGGTTTCTTAGCAGGATCGAAACATTCCATGATATCGACTTCAACAGCTAAAGGACCCTTACCACAATGAAGAATATCTTCGTTGACATTTTCCTTAGCACTCTTGAAGGTCTTAACATTAGTTAAACCAAAGATATCAACCCAAAGTTTCTGAAGAGCAGCCTTGCTGGGACCACCAATAGCAACATGTTGAACACCAAGAATACGATAAGGCTTGGCAGTAGCAAAGAAACGTCTCTATTGAAATTAAATTGAAATAATCTATGAATATACAGCAGTATTAGCAAACATGAGAACAAACAAAGAACAAAAAAAATGTGTGTGAATTTATGAATTTTTTACTCTAAGAAAAAGAGAAGCAGAGAGAACCCTGAGATGAATAATTCATGACACCAATAGACCTCATATTATATTTGTCATGGTTTATATAGGATATGCAAATAATCATGAAAACAATCGGCTCATGATACCAAATATTGATGATGAATTAAAATGTTACTGAAAAGGAGAAACTCGAATTATTCATGATAATCATACAGGATTTCTTGATACCTGTACTGTTTATGTAAATGTCATGAAAAAATAGAAGGTTTTTTTTCTTTTTAAAAACAGATAAAAAGAAGAAGCTCACAGCGGGACTTGAACCCACAATCTCCTGCTCCGTAGGCAGATGCCTTATCCAATTGGGCCATGCGAGCTTGTGTTCATTTTGATTACATACTTATATGAATATCTAATCTAGTTGAGAGGTATTCATTATATTTTTACTCAATAAACTTCTAAAAGTCATATATATACTAAATAAATCCATAAAAAACCATTAAAATGAAAATAAGAAAGGAATCAACCATACTTCTAAGAAGAAAGGTAGCTATTTACTAATAGAATATGATCTTATTTTCTTTCAAACGATACAAATGGTTCTTCTGATGTGAATACTCTGGTTTCTAATAAGATAATCATCAACAATGACTTTTTCCATATAATGATCTTCACCTTTAGCAGAGACTCCTTAGATATTAGTATTATCGTCAAGAATACGTGTATAAAAAGAAGAGAGTTGTTTCTATTGATATAATAAAAAAAGTCAAAGGATATATTTCTAATCGAATTCTGTTACTGTTAGTGTGTTATGCCCAATGATTGGTTAGTTGTTTATGAGAACCCGCGATAATTGATGATAACACACTAAGAAAATTGAAAAATTCACAACCAACTGTCTATTAATCGAAATAACCTCAGAAGTGAGTCTTTCCCATTTTTTACGAATAGGTCTAGATATCTCAAGAGAACGGTTTATTCTGTTCAAAATATCAACAAAACAAACTACCTATCTTCTTATTTTCCAGTTTACTTTTTAAAATGCAAGCAGCAGTTACTCGATCACAAAAGATTTATTTCTTTTTCAGAAATTCTATATTTTCTTCCGCTTCTATGGTTGTAGGAGATGTTATATGCCAAAAAATTGAAAACAAATCTAAACCTATTGATTGGAGAAGAACATTTAATTTTGGTATAACTGGTTTATTTGTAGCTGGACCTATTGGACACACTATTAATGTTGTTTTAGAACGATTAATTCCTGGAGCTACTTTTAAACTATATTATTCTTATATTTAGATTCCTATTTACTTTTATATATATAGTTATTATTTAATTATCTTACTATTTTAAAATTTATCCTATATGTTATTTTTCTTTATATAGCCAGTCATCTATAAAACTCTTTGTTCTAATTTTATTTCTGTATTTACGATGAGCTGTTTGTTTTCTTCTATTTGCCTTTTAGAAGGTAAAGGTATCAAAGGATGTAAAGTATATAACTATACATATCATTTACATATTATTAATAAAGTAATAGTATTTTAGTTTTTTTAATAATAATATATCTTTTATTATATATATATTTATTTGCTAATTTCATTTTTTTCTTTTTTATATATATATATATATATATATATATATATATATATATATATATATATATATATATATATATATATATATATATATAATTTTATGTTCCTCCCCTATAAGAAAAGTGTAAGCGAGATATATTCCCAACATGGGTAGTAGGGAACTTTGTATGGATTCCTTATAATATAGTACAATATTTATTTGTACCTCTATATATGAGACAAATTGTTAGTAGTACTTTTGGAAGTATATATTTATATATTTATATTTATATATATTTATATTTATATATTTATATTTATATATTTATATTTATATATTTGTATTTATATATTTATTATTGTTATTTTACTATATTATTTATATTTTTTAATTGTTTACTCATATATTAATAGTTTTATATATATTTAATACTATTAATATATTTCCTATAGCATTATGGAATATCTTCTTATCGAATCAAGCTGCAAAGTAATATGAATAATATATATATATATATATATCATATTCTTCTGTTTATCCCTTTTGTCTTTTGTGTATTTTCATCCGTTTCACTTTTCCACTTTTAACATATTTTCTATATCTATTATTTGTTTTGTAATCCTTTCAGTTTTTCTTTTAATATAAATAGTTGATGGCCAATTTTTTTAAATAATTACACGAAACGTAATAGTCTGCGTAATATCATGAATCTCTTCGTTAATAAAACAAATGTACAAGATAAAGAATTCTTATTAATAAAAGCATGAATTATTCATATGAATATTAATTATTTTATAGCATAGGATAGAGAGAATAATTTAAAATATGTTTATAAAATTATACTGAAGATAAAAGAAATCAGTTTTATAGAAATGTATTTTATACAAAATGTTTTTTATTTTAGTTTATTAAAAAAAAAACAAATAAATCACTTAAAATTTTGAAAAGTAGAATATAGCATAGAGAATGCCTAATAAGTACTAATAAGTTTACATATAAATAATTATAATAATGTTGTAATGACAAAAAAAGTAAAAATAATATATACATATACTTTTGAAAAACAGAATTATATATATAAAAAGAAATCTAAATTTGCTAAAGTATAAATATATATATATATACATTATAATGGATATATAGATATAAAGATATAGAAGAATTGAAAAAAGGAGATAAATAATGAATAGATACAGATGAAAGTGAAGAAGATATAGTAATATACTTTAATACTATAACAACGACGTATATATACATAAATACTCTTAATAAATAATAAATAATTAATAACATAAAAGAATTTAATTAAAAAAAAATTTAAAAAATTAAAACTAAATAAGAATAATAGAAATAATAGTATAAAAATGCATCGTCTATTCAACACTGTAATTATTCACGGATAATCCACACTTCTGAGAGAAATCAACTGGGACATTATCAGAGGTAATAACAGAATCAACCTATATATATATATATATATATATATATATATATAGGGTTATAGACATAGTATTTTAGAATATCAAAACAATAGTAGTGATTATAAGTATATATATAAGTATATACATTAAGAGTACTATAGGTATGTTCAGTAATGAAGGATACAGTAACAGGGAAGAAATCTTCTTCCGTTCCTTCAGTTATATGGAACTCCATGGTACCCTCACTATATATATATATATATAAGAAGGATAAGTATTGTTGAATAAGTAAATAAAGTAGTAAAATAAGTATAATAATGAATATATATATATATATATACGCATTATCAGCATTAATAGTGGGGATATCCCATTGTAGAATAGAGTCCTTATTGAAATATGTGTAATGATCCTCACAAGCAGTGACGTCAGGTGATGACGAAGGGTGTGGCAGAGGAATACAAATATGAACATCACTCAAAGAAGCAATAATATCAGGATTAAATGTATATCTATATATAATATTATATAATATTTATGTATAATAGAATAATATATATATAATATATATATAATATATATATATATATATACTCTAAAGTAACTGTGTTACCGTTATTATCTTGTTCAGGCCAGCACGTGAGAGTAAGAGGGAGATAGGAGGGATCTTGAGAGGGTACTTTCCAACGGATAACTGACACAGAATTATCTATATTAAATAGTATTAAATAATATATGTATATACTATAATAGTATAGAATAGTGTATAATAATAATGGTATAATAATATATATATATACTAAGAGGGAAAGATCGTTTGCTATCTTTAAGCATTAATATTCCTTCCGAAATGAACTTTTGTTTATCTATAGTAGGGTGAATCATCAATTGAACACGAGAGAGATCGGTTGACTGAGTATGAACTTGAAGAGATTGACACGCAGGGTTAGTCACGTACAGAGATAAACTACCTTTAATTTCTAAGTTATTAATAGACCCATCTCTAGAGATAGAGGCACTGATGGTTTCTTCAATAGTGATATTCACATCATGAGTATCTATATATATATATATATATATAAGAGTATTCCATATTATTGAAAAATAAGTTATATATATATATATACCAACAGGAGCTTGAGGTTGTACGGGTTCGACTTTGGCGGCAACGGCAGCACGACTTGGAGTGGCGGGAAGAGAGATATTCTCCTCACGAACAAAATCATTCATAAGAGAATTAGCTTTCTTAGCTCCTAATTTAAGACCTGAAGAGAAAGAAGCAGGGATCTCTCTATAATAATAATAATAATAATAATATATAATAATAATAATAATAATAATATAGTATATAATAATATATAATAATATATAATAATATATAATAGTATATAATAATATATAATATATAATATTCTAAATATACTGTTGAGGAGTAGGAGATCGATAGACTTCGGGTTCCTTGTAGGCGGGACTGAGGGTGGGAGTGGCGGCAACGGGAACCGCGGGCTCCGTAGTGGTGGCAGCGGGACGAACTTGAGCAGTTAATTCTTTAGCCTATAGGATATAAAACAAGGAATATAGTATATATTATAGAATATATTATAGAATAAAATATTTATATAGAACTACTATAGATATGCAACTATATATATATATTATTAAATTATGATTGTCTATACCTTTTGTTTGGATAATTCTTTAGCAGCATTCATCTTACTTTCATTCACCATATTGACCAACTTCTCCTCATGGCTCTCCATTGCCTATGTATATATATATATATATATAATCATATTATATTATATTATATTAAAATATATAACAAATATGACAATAATAATAAACTATTAAAAAACATAAATATCACTATATCTTATAAAATAAATTCTAATATATCTATATATATAAGAATCATACAAGATTGACTCTAACTTGTTGAAGAGAAATAGGTTCTACGTGACCTCCATAAGTGAGTAGTTCATCAATAGCCATAATGATCTTAAATGCATTCTCTATTATTGCTTCTTCTTTGACACTCTCGGCAAACTCAGGTACAGCTAAGAAATACGATAAGAATAATTATAAACATTCATATATAAAGAATAATAATATATATAGTAGAAAAATAATAATAATAAATATATGAAACATGTATATACAATAAACACACTACAGAATAAAAATAATATCAATATTTATTATGTAAAATAATTAAAAAAATTAACTCAAAAAAAAAAAAGCAAGTACCTTTTGAGAGTGTACGTAAAGTTTCGATATCTTGAATAATATTAGAAGATAAAGTTGTGACAATTAAGATAATCAAATTTTCCAAAGGTTGATAAACATATCTAACTTGATTATTTTCAATAAATGTGTGTTGCTTTGCAGTTTCTCCTAACAATTTTGGGAATACAGTAAGATATCCTTCGACTTTAGCTCTTGAAATGTTTACAAATTCTCGAGAGAGTAATACTAAAAATATAGTAATTCGTTTAAAAGAATAAACTACACGCTATTCATACCTTTTCCAGATTTTGTAAGGACAGCACATAATAATACAACCTAAATTATCAATGATTACAAGAAATACATATATACCATTTTTTATTCAAATCTATTAAGCTACAATAAATTGAAAATATCTGTAAATACAATAAAGGTTGTTTCTTGATTGATAAACAGACGAATATGTCAATACAAAGATGGAAGAAAACAGATGCACGAAAAGTGATTACTGTATTATTCCAAAGAATTTGTTGATTATCATAGATTTTTTTGAAAACCTTTTTATTTTTCTCTTTATTTTTTTGTAAATCATATTTTCCTGTACTATTTGCCATGAATTCTTTTCGTAATGTATATTTTTTATTTTTTTATCACTTAGTATCTTCATATAGTGGGTTGCAGCCAACAGAGAAACAAAGGAACAACATGTTGAGCGATTAGAGAAACACATGAATCCTTTAAATGAAAAATGTGAAACATTAAAAGAAGAATGGGAAAAACCTGCTAAGCCTCAAGGTTTCTGGAAGAACCATCAAATCACTCAAATGTACGAATACAGAAGAGATCATCCTCACTGTTATTCCATTGGTGTTGATCAAGATACTGGAGCTACTGTTCCTGCTAACTCTATTGATACCGTATCTTTTATTATAAATATATATTCATAATATATTTATTTAGGTCTTATATCTTACCAAAAAACGTGCTGGCAAACTCTAAACTCAACTTCAAAACTATTTCTCTTTTCTATTTTTATTTTCTATTATAATATTTCGTTTTTAAACATTAAAAATAAATATATATATACATATGCTTTTATAATCTTTTCTAATATCATCTATTCGTTTTGTATTTTTTTTTTTTGTGATTTTTGATAATAAATATTTTACAAGTAGTATAGAATAATATTTTATCTATAATAATATAAATAAAACAAAACAATAAATCCAAAGAATAACAAAGCCCACTTTTTATTTATTATTTTAAGTAAATGTATTGGTATAAGTGATACATATGTTTAACAGTTGATGTTTGATTATAGATCAAGTATGTATATAGAATAGATATATCTTATAAACATATAAGTTTCTTTTAACAACTATTCAAATAATTTTAATGATTTTTATAGTTTATTCTTCGTAGAAGAATCCAACAGAGTTTTTGATTCAGATTCCGAAATACTGTCTGAATCAGTGTCTGAATCTGTTTCAGTATCACTGTCACTGTCACTGTCACTTGAAGAAGAGGAAGAGGAAGAAGAAGAAGAAGAGGAAGAAGATGATGATGATGATAATGATATAGTAGATATAGGTATAGTAGAAGAGGATATTGGATGAAGAGGAGTAACAGTTTTCTTTGTTTCCATATATACTTCATCATCATTACTTATCTCACCCTCTTCACTATATACAGTTTCTAAACTCTTTGAAACCATCGGAATTTGGTGTTTATCTTCTTCTTTTTCAATATCAATATTATTATTATTATTATTATTATTATTATTATTATTATTATTATTATTATTATTATCATCATCTTCACTTTCAATAATAAATGATTTTAATCCTTTTGTAACTTCTTCAATAACATCAACATTCTTCACTTCATCGACTATTTCTGGAACTGTCTTCTTTTCTTTATGAATAATTCGACCTCTGCATATATAACGAATACATTGTAATATATAATTATTCTCTTTCTCTTTTTGATCTTCTAATAATTGAGATAATAATGTAGGAGCTATTGGCTATATATATATATATATATATATATATATTGATAAATTGATTACGATAAACTTATTGAAGAATAATATTAATAAAGTATATCTATATATTAATGGATATAATACTATCTATATACTTTTATATTACGTTGTTGAAGCCATAAACGTCGCGCATTCGGATCATGATTATGTAAACACGACATACCCTATATATATATATATTAATAAAGGCATTATATATGAAATGTGATATGTTAAATCATTATATACCTTATTACAATATCCACGAACAAAAGGTCTGCATAACCGCGAATCTTTAGCACATGGGTCATGAAGGTACCTACAGGTTGTTTTACATTTACAACAACCGCGTATATAATTCTTACATAAAGCTGTTCTATTAGTCTATATATATATATATATATTGAATTCTTTTAGCAATAATATGTGATTGTTAAAGTAGAAATATATATATATATATATATATATATACTTTATTATTAATAATTGACTCATCTTCATCATCTATATAAGAAATAGATATATATATATTATTATTGACATACCTTCTTTCATTAATTTTGTTTTCTTTGCTTCTCTAAAAATAATAATTTGGTTAGTAATAATAATAAGAAGAATTTAAATATAGAGAATAAAAAAATATTAAAATCTAGAATAGCATATATATAATTTACAATAAAGAATATATATATATATATATATATATATACTTAGTAAGAGCACCTGTTTCTTCTTCCCTCCGTTTTTCCCTCTCTTTTCTTTCAATATTTTCATTTGTCGGATAATTACGACGACGAGCCATTCTCCATCTATTTATATATATTAATATCATTAGGTAATTATTATTATTAAGTATATTATTATTACTAATCTAAAAAATTAAAAAAATATTACTACTATAAAAAAAAATTAAAAAACTATACTTTTCGATTTCTTCTTTATTATTACCTATTTCTGTCACAAATTTATACCTACATATATATAATAATAATAATAAATATATCAACCATATCAATATCAAACATATCAAAACAACGATAAAAACAAAAAGCTCTTATATATATATATACTTATCTGGAATAAGTTGTAAAAGAGATGGAGGAAGAGAAGCTTTTTCCTTCTTATGTACAGAATTAATATGCTCTTTTAATATCTTTGGAATGGCCTCAAATGTACATTCTAGAAATAGAAGTATTTTTATGAATATGTATAGATAATAATAAAAATAAAATAATAATAATAATAATAATAATAATAATAATAATAATAATAATAATAATAATAATAATAATAATAATAATAATAATAATAATAATAATAATAATAATAATAATAATAATAATAATAATAATAATAATAATAATAATAATAATAATAATAATAATAATAATAATAATAATAATAATAATAATAATAATAATAATAATAATAATAATAATAATAATAATAATAATAATAATAATAATAATAATAATAATAATAATAATAATAATAATAATAATAATAATAATAATAATAATAATAATAATAATAATAATAATAATAAAAAATTATAAAAAAAAAAAAAAAAATAATAATAATAATAATAATAATAATAATAACGAATATATATATACCATCATAAGTACATTGTTCATGACTTTCTAAATGAATATGATAAGCTTTCTCATTTACAAAGACTTTATTACAGTTAATACACTTAAAATCTCCTTTTTGAGATATATCATTATGTTTATCTCCTTTTGAATCACGTGATTTCTGTTGATTCTTTGTAAACGGACAGAACTGGATCCAATGACCTGTTTGATGGCATTTATGACATATATAAGTAGAAGGAGGAGGAAATAATTGTGTCGTCTAGATAATAATACATAAATACTTATAAGTATAGTAATAAATAGATATCTACAAACGGATATATTTAAAAGCGGATATTATTATAATGTAGTATATATTGATAAATAAATAAAATCATCATAAAATCATAAAATATTCATGGTATATATAATAGAAAGAAATTAAAAACAATATATATATATATATATATATATATACTTGTTGTTCATCTTTGTTATATATGTTTTTATGATTATTATTATTCATAGGTCCACTATTTGAAGAATAAAACATATTATTATAAGACTGTCCATTAGAGTAATCAGATGGAGTAATACTCGTATTATTAGTAGTAGTATTATTACTATTATTAGAGGAAGATAACATAGGTGCATTATTATAATAAGGAGGATAAAATGGCATATTTTGAAGATGAGGCATAGAATAAGGATATAAATTCATAAAAGAATTGAATGGAGTTGAAGAAGAAGAAGATTGAGAATCATTCTGATTTGAGTAATTAGAAGGTTGAGGAGCAAATTGAAATAAACTTGTATAGCCTCCAAATGTTATTTGTGGAATAGATGACTTTTCTTCTAAAGAAACAGGTTCTTTGGGAACAGAATTGGAGTCTTTTGAAGAGTCATTTTGTATTTGTGAATTTGTCGAAGTTGAAACATTATTAGGTAAGGATTGTGCATACATAGGTTGTTGATATAAATAATTCATAGATAACGGGTAATTCGGATACTAATAATAATTATTGAATATATAAGTAAAATAAGATATACTTGGGAATCTATATAAGATGTTCACATAATTAATATAATGATAATGAGAAAAGCACATACTATAAGGTGGCTGACTGCCATTTTGTGAGTTATAATACGACATTTAATAATGAAATCAAATCTTTTATGTGTTGGGAATATATAACTTTATGTAATTAAATAATGAAAGAACTATTCGAAATTATAAAGTCTAAAAAATAAAAAAAGAAAGGTCACAAATTAACCCTGGGTCTTTTCAGAAACTCAGTCATTTTTTATATAAATTGATGAGAAATAATTTGTTTTTTGTTTTCTTCTTATATCGTTTTAATTTACACAGTATTCCATGAAAGAGTAGTCACATATTCGTGTCTTTACTATCATTAATAATAAAACTAACATAACCAAAAATTGCACGTAATTACAAGTTGTGTAGGAAAATATATCGAAAAAAACAATTTCGCTCCATAATAAAACAACAACTTTGATTACTTTACTCAATATCAATCCCTTTGAAAACTTTTTCATATAAATACCAATACAATTGAGGATTGTTCTCGTTATTTGATTGTTTATTCATTGTTTTTGAGTTGTTCTCAATTATTTTTGATTTATCTTTTGTATTCTGGTCATTATTTTGAAGATTTGTATCATCATTCCTTTCTTCATCTACACAGAAAGGGAATTCTTTAATTTCTTCTGTGGCGCTATCAATTTCTGAGGTGGAAATCTGTATTGTTATTTCTTGACTACTTTTTCTTATAAAGGGTCTTTTATATTGATGTTTGAATGTCCATATATTTTTAATATTTTCATTTAGAATGGGTTTACTACTTGAAAACATCAGAAATAGTTTCATTTTTACTGATTCCCTATATATATTTATTTACATATATAAAGACAAATAGAAATCACTATTATACAAAGAAATATAAGGTTGTGACAATTGAATCAAAGATTCCATATATCTCTTTGAATATTGACTAGTTTCCTTTATATATGATTAAATAGATAATAAGTAATAAATACAGAATCTGATATGGAATAATCTTTAGTCAAATGTGGAAATTTAATATGCAACGACACTCTTGGAGTTGTATAATTATTACCATATAATAAGTAACCTACTTAACTAGTTTTAAGATTCTAGAATTAAAATACATTCTTCGAATTCAAAACTGTTAGTAAGGAAGAATTCGATATCTTGTGAAATAGAAATCCAATAAAGACTCATACTTGTTAATCCTTTACTATGCCTATAAAAAGAATTATCTTATGGATCTAAGAAGAAATCAGAATAAATACTCAATTTCTTGTTGATTATAATAAACATAAAGCTGCTGAAACAATCTATCTGAAGAATGAGAAATATATGTAAATAATTATACAGTGGTGTTTGTTGCAGATTATACAGCCAATATGATATCGTATTTGTGATTATTAGGTTTTTCAATTTAGTATTTGGCACCATGGGTAATCTATTTTTTATAAATTACCTTACATATCATTGGAATACTTTATATATATAGTATTTTTGCTCATTTATATAAATAAGAATAATAATGTGCGTCAAATAAATAAACAAAAAATCGACAAAAAAGAAACCGTTCTTCAATCAAAATTTAGAAAAATACTTTTTAAAGGAGGTATTTGTTTATTAAAAGTTATTTTCTTTTAAGTATTATATTAAAAATGAATTAAGTATATTACTTAAAGTAAATAATATAAATATGCAACAATCGTCATCGTTCTTAAAGTTTTCATCAGGTAATCATTCAAAGTCTCCTATCAATAAGTAAGATTTTCATTAATTTATTCCTGATTGAGATTAAAGAAATCCATTTCTTGCAAGACAGTTTCAAAAGCCAGCTGCGTTACAACAAACTTTTCCTCATGTTCAAAAGGATCAAGTAATTAAAGAAGATATATCGAATCCAGTGGATGTATGTTTGTGCAGCTAATTATTATAACGATTATTGTGTCTATATCACATTATTATTATTTTCAGGTTCAACAAGACACTTCAACGAATCAAGAAGAGACTAATTTATTAATTACAAATGAAAAAGACGTGGATAACAGTTCTGCTCATAATTCAGATCAATATGATCAAGTAAGAATACTTTTTATGATCTAATTACTGTGATAATAATCGATATTTTAATGGATTGTTTAAATATATAGTCTTTTAATAGAAAGAATGATATGCATATTGTAGATAGTGATAATAATATGAGTAATTCTTATGTTGAGTCGTCTCATTTGTCGTCAAGTGTAGTTTCTGATAATGAAGGTCATCATAATAGTCAAGATATTCATTCGATATCTTCAGAAGATAGTCAGCTTTTGTCTATCTTTTCCAAATTTAGAGAGAATATTACTCAATATATAGAGTCATATAAAGAGCAAATGGAAGAAATATATAAAGAAGAATGTGACTTAAATCAGGATATGGATCAAGCCAAACTATCATTAGAAAAAGTATGTTTTTATTATACTATTCTCAGAATACTTTTATGATCTTTGTTATATGTTTCATAATTATATAATAATAATATAGGAGATTCAGAATCAAGAAGATCAAATTCAAAACTTTGCATTACAAGCGCAAGCATTTCAATCTGTGATTTCTAATTGTTTTGGAAATGTAATTAAACAAAGTCCCTAATATAATTCTCTATTATTTTATTATAAAACATTTGTTGATCTTTAAAGAATGAAAAATGCTAAATTAAAAAATAATGGCTATAAAATGCTAATTTAAAAAGTGATAGTGGAAAAATGCTAATTTAAAAAATAATGGTTTTAAAATGCTAATTTAAAAATAATTTATTAGCAAAATTAATAATAACAATAGAATTAATAACAAAAAATATAACAAAACTAACGAAAGCGAAAAAAATATATAGCAACAATTATGACTTGTTTAACAAACGTTAATGACTTCATATTCAATGCAAGCAGCAACAAGTTCAGCAGCAGTACCAGCACGACCAACGGGCATGTTGTTCTTATCGAAATGATAATATTCAATACAGGTATTGCAAACAGCAATTTCAGAACCACGTTCTTGAATCTTTCTTAAGGGTTCTAAGAGAGTTTCATCATCGGTGAAGACAAGTTTAGCTCCTTCGTTGGAGAAAAAGAGTAATTTAGGAACATCACTAGCAATAGCAAGATTCTTTAAGAAACCACGAATGACTTTCTTACCTAATTCTTCATTAGGACCAATCTTATTATCAGTGAAATAGAAAACCTTATTACAAACCATACTTAAAACAAACAACAACAATAAAAAAATGACATCTTTTCTTTTCAAAAGTTTCTATTTTAGATAGACTTTATGAATCAATAGAATACGAGATATTTTCTTGTTACCAAATGAAATGTATAGAACACATACTCTGTCATCAAAACACTAATAATGGAGAAAACCACGGGAATGATTTTTGAGTTTCCCAGGATTCTCGTGAAACACGGTTTTCTTAAGAAAAAGGCGGTGATTGTTGAGATTGAATAAACTGTTCTTCTTTTTCTTGAACTTTCTTAATATACTTTAAATAGTAACATTATATCTTGATAAATTAGATAAATGGACATAGAAACTAATAAAAATAGTAATCCAGATGATACTCAAAAGGAAGAGGAAACTAAAAATATTCCTTTTACTATCAATGAAGAAGAAGTATTGAAATTGAAAAAATTTATGGGGCCTTACGCTACTCCAATTCAAAATCTAGAGAAGAAAGTCAAAGATTTAGAACAACAAGTCACTCGTTCTATAGGTATTTTTTGTTGTTTATTATATAAAGAGATAGAAATACTTTTATTATATATGAAATCATTCATTTTTATTTTGTATTAGGTGCTCAAGAAAGTGATACTGGTTGTTCTCCTCCAAGTCAATGGAATCTTAAGGTTGACAAGATGAATGAAAATCAAAAACCTTTACTAGTATATTTATTCATTATTTTAGTTTGATGTTTTTCTATTTCTATTATTGTTATTAAACATTTTTAATTTATTATATATATATATATTTTTTTTCTTCTTCTCTCTCTCTCTCTATATATATATATATATAGATTGCACAATGTACACAGACAATAGATACTAAGTATTCTCAGACAGGTTATTTAGTAGATATCCCTAATGTAGCTAAATATGTATCTTCTCTGGATCGTAATGTATCCAGTATTGATATTGAAGTAGGAACACGTGTTGCTCTTAATCCAGGTACTTATACGATCTCCGTATATTTTTTAATATTATTTTATATTCTTATTATTGTTTTTATTTTTAACTATTTTTTGTTAGATTCTTATTTATTAT
This sequence comes from Blastocystis sp. Blastoise, assembly GCA_039096225.1. Taxonomy (NCBI): domain Eukaryota; class Bigyra; order Opalinata; family Blastocystidae; genus Blastocystis; species Blastocystis sp. Blastoise. The sequence continues at coordinate 198,956 of JBBPEB010000018.1, forward strand.
CTATATATTCTATTCTATATACCCTATTTTCTCTCTTTCTATATATATATATATATATATATATATATAAGTGTTGTTTCTCTCTCTTTAGAAATCCCTTCGTACGGCGATCGATCCCCTAGTGAGTATGATGGAGGTAGAGGACAAGCCAGATGTCACATATGACGATGTTGGGGGTGCGAAAGAAGCTCTTAAGGAACTCCGAGAAGTCGTCGAAATCCCTCTTCTCCATCCCGAGAAATTCGTTGCCCTTGGTATTGACCCTCCTAAAGGTATATATATATATTATTATTATTATTTTTTTTATGATATTAATATTCATTGAATAATCTATATTATTTCAAATAATGATTATATATATATATATATATATATAGGTGTTCTTCTTTATGGTCCTCCTGGTACAGGTAAGACCCTCACCGCACGTGCTGTAGCTAACAGAACTGAAGCTTGTTTCATCAGAGTCATTGGAAGTGAATTAGTGCAGAAATATGTTGGTCAGGGAGCGAAGACAGTTCGTGAATTATTTACTATGGCTCGATCTAAGAGAGCATGCATTGTATATATATATTATATATATTATATATTATATATATTATATATAATATATATTATATATTATATATATTATATATAATATAGATATTCTTTGATGAAATCGATGCTATTGGCGGTACCCGATTTGATGGCGGGGATGACAGCGCTGATGGTGAAGTTCAAACCACTATGCTCGAAATAGTCAACCAAGTATATATAGTGTATTATTATTATGATTATTATTTATTATTTTATTGTTATCTCCTTATATTGAATACATTTATCTATTTATTTCACTTCTCCTCCTATCCTCTCTATTAACTATATATATATATATAATTGGATGGTTTTGATGCTCGTGGTAATATTAAAGTATTAATGGCTACTAATAGACCGGATACTCTGGATCCCGCGCTTAAAAGACCCGGCAGACTTGATCGTAAAATTGAATTTGGTCTACCTGACTTAGAAGGTCGTACTCAAATATTTAAAATTCACAGTCGAAGCATGTCCGTAGAACGAGGTGTTCGGTATATATTATTATTCTGATTATTATAGTTGCTATTATTATACTTATTATACTAAGTATTGTTATCTTATTTTTCTTTTCTTTATTTGAAATAATATTTATTTATATTATATACTAATCATAAAAATTAGTATATATATATATATTCTTATATCTATATATAGATATGAACTTCTTGCTCGTTTATGTCCTAACGCTACAGGAGCTGAAATCCGATCTGTCTGTACAGAAGCAGGTATATATATATATATTATAATTATATAAATATATTATCATTATATAAATATATTATTATAAAAATATATTATAATTATAAAAATATATTTCCCTCTTTTTTATAGGTTTATTTGCTATTCGAGACCGTCGAAAGGCCATCAGTGAAAAGGATTTCTTAGATGCTGTTGATAAGGTTATAAAAGGATATCAAAAATTCTCTTCAACATCTAAATATATGGTCTATAATTAATTATTAATAAATAAACAAACTACATTTCTTTGTTATATATATATATATATATTATAGCATTTTTAATAATTTGTTGGCTTTATTTAATAAAAATAAATTTCGATTTTAAAAAACAAAACATAGATTATCTAACTAAATTATGATTGTTAAGGTTTTAAATAATAAGTAATATATATACTATATCTCGAACAAAAGATATATTTAACAAATAGAGAAGATATCAACACAGAAGCTATGGAAGCATGCAAAAAAAAATAAAGCGAAAAATTAATTAAAAAAAAAATTACCCATTTAAACAAGTGATAGAAAAGAAAGACAGATAAATCATTATTTACATTTTTAATAAATATATATATATAAATATTAAATAAATGATAGTCATAGAATCGAAAGAGAAACAAATGATGACTAGAAATAAAAAGAAACACTAAAATAAAAGAGGATAAATATATATACAAGACGATGTTAGCACAAATGAAATACGAAAAATAGCGAAATGAAATTAAGGCAGATAATAGTAAAATAATGAATTCTAAGAATATGATTTGTATATGATTAATATATATATATAGAGTGTATATAGTAATAGAAACAATATTATTTCATATACTACATAGAACAGAGAAAAAAGAGAATGAATTGTTCTATATATGAAAAGGTATAATAATATACTGGACAAGAATAAAGAAGAAGAAAAATAAAATGAATATTAAAATATATCTTCATGAATATATAAAATAAGAATAATTCTTGTATATAAGAAAAGATTATATATATTATAATAGCATAGTTTTTAAAAATTAAATAACAAGACAAATAAGACATCTAATAGCTATGTAATAAAAAGAAAAGATAATAAAGAAAACTATGACAATAAAGTATATAGATATATATAATGATATGAATTCAACATGTGAATACATATTGAATTAAATATAAAGAATTAGCAAGACATGATATAAAATAAAATTATAAAAAAGTGATTACAACGACAAATAATCGACATTAAATATATAAATGCATAGCAATACTATAATGTATATAAATAAATATCTAAACAAAAAGAATATAAATAAATATATATATATATAAAACATTAAAAAGAAAGAACAACAATATAAAAAAAAAATAGAATGACAAAAATGTGAATATTTTAAGAAAACTTAAAACTCATTTTATATCATTTTATCATTTACTAATAATATTATATATATGTTAAAATAAACATAAAATATACTATTATATATTATATTAGAATGTTAAAATAGTAGATAAAAGAATACAATTATCAACAGATATGTTCAATATAAATATATAAACAAAAAAAAACAATGAATCATCCAAAAGAAAAAAAAAATAATATATATATAATACTATTCTTTAATAATATGTTTGATAAATATAATTAGTTTGTTTCATAGGTTGTTTATTAGGATAGAAATAAGGAGTATAATAAGGAGTTTCAGAATACTGAGGAATCACATTAAAAGGTAATTGTTGAGTTGCCATCGGCATAGATGTATACGGTACAGAATCAGTTGTTTTCATGGAGGCCATGGGTCTGGAATACGTAGCAGGATAATATACGCTAGTGGGAGGCGTCATAACATACATAGGTTCATATCTAACAGGATATTGTGTATAAGGAGCATAAGTTTCTGGATGATTTGCAAATTGAGGTATCGAATAACGTCTTTCAGCACCATAAGGTGTATTAGGATTCTTTGTTGTAAATGTATCGGTAGGAATATGATCATATATTTCGGGTTTTTCAGAAGAAGCAGCGACGGAATCAAAAGAATGGCTTTTTGTTGTGTTATCCGAATTAATATCCTTGCCATAATCATTTTGTTGTCCTAAAACTTTTTTCTTTTGACTATAGATTTGTTGTTTTCGTTTCAAACAAGCTTGACAAGTCTTCTTTATTTTACATTTTTCATCTCCTTTAATGCAACGCTTAACTCCATAAGCACTTAATGGAAGAGAAAATTTACATGTAGAACACTTTTGAAGTATTTCACCATGAGAATGTGTGAGATCTCCATTTTCAGTAGTTGAGCTGACTTCACTTTTATTCAGATCATTCAATTTTCGTTTAGATTGAACGTCTTCATTTAAAAAGAATCGTTTTCTATCATTTATAGGGCTAGAAGCAGGAGATATTCCATTCTCAGTAAGTTCACTTGTTTCGGTATCGACAAGTGAAGCCGTTTCATCTTTTGGTAATTGATTCAACACAACTTGTTTTGTTTCAGGCATGATGAGGATAGTCAAATAGAGTATTCAAAACTGCAGATTAGAAAGAAATAAGAAGCAATTTAGCTTATATGCTAATAATTGTTAAACAACTAAAAATTGCAAATATGTTCCTTATAGAGTTGTTACTACTCTGAAAAATAAAAGAAACGCTCAAGGAGGAGTGTTTTCTCTATAGTCTTTTCTCCTCTCGAAAATAATTGATTTTCGATAATAGATCTCTATAATGAGATTCTGAAGTGAGAAGTGTCATAGGAATCGTCCTTCCGAATTGGCATCTCTCAGATTTAAAAAAGAGGAAAACACCAACCGTTTCAAGACAAATGAAAAGAAATCTCATTTCTATAAAGAAAAGGTATAGTAATCAACGAATGAGATGTATAGTGATAACCATTATATTCTATCGAATTTTTAAAAATTAAAATCTAGATTATTCAGCCAATCAAATTATGAGTTTTGGGCCCTATTCTTATTTAAAAAACGAGACATAAATAATTATTATTGGCTAGAAATTTGGTTTTTTCAGATTTTATTGGATCAGAGACTCTGTCTCAATGACAATGATGCGTCTTCAGAAATGAACGAATCATACATATCCTCATTTGGATAATAAAGGGTCATCCTCAAATGTATGGATAGGGCCAACCAAAAATGGATACAGCAACCATTCATTTTGAAAACAAGGATCTCCATTTCATATCTTGTTGTGATGTTTCTCCTTTGAGATATGTAATTATTACCACATATTCTTCTTCAATATAAGATGACATCGTCTTCGTCATTCTGTCAATCCTTCTTTTTTGCTTCTTTTTTTTCTTGTTTTTTACCTTTTTTTCTGCTGAATAATCTTCATCTTCGTGAATATTCTGTTTTACGGACATCTCCTGCTGTGTTTTACATCTGGATAAATGAGCCGATACTTTTCTTCTGTATTTCGAATCAAGAGGAAACAATCAGACATCTTTTTTCTAAAACTATTTTATTTTCTTTTTGAAACGTTATTTTTTTCAGAAAATGATATATTTTAATATTATTTCTTTGATTTATCAGAGAGATGCTATGGATATTTTGTCTTTATTCAAATGACATCTTACAGACATTTCAATTCAATTTATTACGCATTCTTTTTTTTAGGAGACGTTAAAGTCAAGCTTCTTTCATACGTATTGTTTTCGATAGAGGACACATAGTTAACAATAAGAATACAAAAGAGTTGAAAAACTTTTGATATTGGTTTTGTCAGGTATGATATTAATGCTTTTAAGGATTCATAGGATATACAGTAAATGTGTTGGTTCTTTTAATAAATGTTATTCGAAAAATCTTAGATATAAATTGTTCTATCATCTAAAAAAAACTGAAATAAGTGTTCATTTGTAGCTGCAATATGCTCCTCATTATCTTACACATCTCATTATATCATATCATAGAATTTTGTTGTATATGAATAAACTGTAATTTTGTCTGTTTGTCATGTTAGAAAAATAGTGTACTGATTCTAAGTATCTAAATAGAGTTTTTAAGCGAGTACATGCGTTAATATGTACATATTTAACATAATTGAAATACTAAAAAACAATGGTCACTTATTATATTCTTATAATAGTCATATTCGTACAAGACATCATGGGAAAATATTAGGAAAAATAAGACTAGCCGAAAATCTATACTAAGATGACAATGGATCAAGAAGACATAATTTATTAGTGGCAATTTCTGTTGAAAAAATGTCTCATCAATGTGAACTATAGACCGTCATTCAGATCACGTGAATAAAAACATAGATTTATAAATGGAACATAATTGATCACAATAAAATAATAGATAAACTATCTATAAACGAAGAACTTCATATACAGCCTATAAAAATAGATTATTTAGAATTTTATTAGTTAAAACAGGACTCCTCTTGAAAAAATAAAGATATAATATACAAAATTGTCAAATTTCAGAAAAACTATTCAAATAGTATTAAACCATTTTTTAAATATTATTCATAAAGAATATTTGTTGCTTAGATAAAATACATACTCTGTTCATTATTGACATCATTTTTATTCTTGTTTCACGTATGTTTTATTTTTGGAAAACGAAAAGGTGATAATGAGAACGAAATAAACTTATTCCTCTAATAACAAGATTGCTATATAATTTTTTTTTACTATTTTTAAAAAAATATATAGTCGTTACACAATTGAAAAAACTTTAAGAATAAGTTTGACTATAATAGAATGACACTTTTACTTTCAACACAGAGTATAAATAACTATAATAAACTTTTTCTTTTAAAACTCCTCTTGTTTCTTTTCATTACTTTTAAATCACATATAGACTTTATTCATAAAAAAATATTTGACAGCTCATTATAACAAAACCTACGAAGACTATACATTAAAATACTCACTCACTAACAATAGTGGAAATGGCGTGGACTTTTTATTTATGATTTATGCTGACCCATTAAAATATCAGTACAACGTTTCCTGATGAATTCTCATTTTTTATTTTATTTGGTAAATTGAAATAGTATTTTGTTGTTCTAAAGAAGTCTCTATCCTCATTCACTATTGCTTTGTTTTGAATTTTAAAGAATTATTATTGGTTCATATAAACGTAACATCCAATGGATTGCGATTAATTGCAAACCAATCATTTTCCGTATTTGGCATTACACCTATCAAGAAATTATTAGAGGTAGGAACACTTCTATCTTCGTTATATTTATATAAATTATTGAATAAAAGTTCTCCGTCTTCTTCTTATTTCAATTTTGTTTTTTTTAGTATTTTTCATGAAGAGAGGACAAATCTACATTAATGTAATGTATATGTATTATATCTATATAGATCAATTTGTATGTTTAAACATCATTTTTAATTTTTAGTATTACAAAAATAAACATACCATTTACGCAGAATGAAAAACTATATAAGACATATAAATACTATTTGTATCTATCATAAAATATATTTTGATTTGTTTTTTGTGATCTGAAAAACATTTAGAGCACATCTAAGGATATTGAAATTCTCTTTGTATATACATTTTTCTAATACATCGTTAACCTTTCTATTTAAAAAACTCTTGTCTGAAAGCTATATATCTATTGATTCGTCTCAATAGAAATGATTGGTTCACATTGTTTTTCTTCATAGTAAATGAGTTTCCTGTGTCCCCAGTGATGAGTGGTCATTCAAATTTCTTAAAAAAAATTCGTGATTAAAAAAGAGAAAGTCGGAAGATAACGACAATTTTCAAGATTCTTTTGATTTATATAGAAAAAACTAACAAATACATATTGTGGCATTATGCATAAAAATATGAATGGGTTTTCTAGTTGCACATTATTTTTATTTTTTCTAAATATAAAATAATAATTGATTTAAAAGAAAAATGGACGTACAGTCTAACAGAGCTCAGCGTCAGGTATGAACTACATAAATATTTTAGTTATTGGTATAGTTGAGGAATAATTTGAATTCTCCATCTACTGTCATTTATCCTGAGGGAATGTCTCCTAAACAACTGAGAGTTGTATCTCCAGTTATAGAACAGGTACGTCTATTTATTAAGGTAGTCGTTTACTATTCTTTTTTTTCTATAGAAAGGCTATTATATACCTACAAACCAGCAGTTTGATAATCAGAGGGCTCGATCACACTCCGATTACGATAATGTTGCTCCTCTTAATTATTCAAATCCATATAATGCTAGTAATCGCTTATACTATGAAGAACAGAATGATTATATACCGAGATATGACAGAAACGCGGGCTATCCACCTAAGTATGAGAATCCTTCTATGATTCCTCGATATAGAAACAATTCTTATAATTGTGACGTTGATTTCTCTTCAGAGCAATATTATATTTCTTCTGAGGATGGACGATACTATGGGAATTATCGATATGGTATGAATTCTTCAAATGATATATCTTTTCAAAACGATGATAGTATATTTTTATAATTTGAATAAATATATTATTCTTTATTTCCTAAGATATTCTTTATTAATAAATACCATTTATAATATATATCTTTTAAATAGATATAAAAGTGGAAATAACTGAACGAAAGAATGATGAGTTTTTGAATTTAAATAAATTAAAACATGGAATTGAGACTCGAACTGCTGTGATGTTACGTAATATCCCAAATCGATATTCAGAATGTGATTTATCTTCTGTTTTAGATTCTATTTGTCAAGGTATATATATACTTTCTTAGTAAAATTATAATTATAATATTTTAGCAATATGATATTATTATTATTGTTGTTTTTTAAAATAATGATTATTATTATAAAATATATATAATTATTATTTAATAAAAAAAAAATAATAAAAATAAAAAATAATAATAATAATAATAATAATAATCCTTATATATAGGAAAGTATACTATTACCCATATGCCTCATGATGTGAAGAGTAAACGTAATTTAGGATATGCATTTATAAAATTTAATACTATTGATGATCTTATCAATGCTTATACATGTGTATATATATAATGTATTATATATAATATGTAGAAGAATATACTATAAATATTTATTCTTATTTTCCTTATATATATAGCTTGAAGGATGTTATTGGCCAAATTCTGAAAGTAAAAAAGTCTGTCGTTTCAGTTATGCACATGTTCAAGTATATTTACATTACTCTTCTTTGCATTCTCTTTATATATTGATCTATATCTATCGATTCTGTTTAGTCTTTTTCCATTCTATATAAATATCTCAATTTCTTTATTATCTCCTCTATTCTTTTATATATTTACTTATACATTTCTTTAGGCTTCTACTGAAGAGAATTTTAAGAAATCTCCTACTCTTTCTAAATCTTCTCCTCATTCCTCTACAGGTCCTGTCCCTCGCACTATGTCTCCTCTCGGTCTTTCCCGTGTTTCTCCTTCTCTTTCTACTTCTCTCTCCGCTTCTAATGGATCGACTTCAGCACCTGCTAGTTCAGCAACTACTCCTACGAATAGTCCTCATCATCTTAATGTTAATATTAATACAGTTGTTCTTTCTCCTCCACGAGGTATACAGTTATCCGATACTTCATCTACGAATCATAATCCTATTCCTAATTCTTATTCTTTCTCTCAAACACCTTTATATACGAAAACTAAAAGTACATCTCCTCCTTCATCCTTATCAAAACGTAATTATTTCCCTGTTTCTTCTTCTACTACACAGTATATAAACCCATCTCCTTCATTCTCTATTGATAATGGTGATTCTCCTGCTTCCTTACCTCCTGTTACTCGTATACCTCTATCTCCTCCTTCTTCTGCTTCTCCTCCACCGGATACCACAGGAGCATTCACAGAGAGTCCTCTTATTCATCCTCTTTCTTCGAATTATGCTTTACCTTCTTATTATACTAAAGATACTTCTCTTTATGATCCTTATTTCTTACCTCCTGCATCTCGTCCACTTGAATCTAATTATCTATCTCCTCCTTCTCCTACCGATCCTGAAGATACTTTTGACTATTATTCAGAATCACAAACAAAAGAAATCACGGATTCTACTCGAAATCAAGTACAAACTTCTTTAAAAGATCCTATCGATACTTCAATCTCTAATACTTCTCGTCATTGTTCACTCTCTCCTTCTGTTTCTATTCCTATATCCGAATCGAATAATCCATTATATCCGAATTCGAATACTTATGAAGATCCTTATCCTAGAGAATCCTCTACTAACGATTGTACATCTCTCCCTCTTTCTAGAACACCTCATACGATTACTCGAACACCTATGAATCCACCAGTGTCACGTGATCAGAGAGACTATTTTTATAATCGTCGTTCTTTTGATCAGAATCTCAGTTATGATACTAATTCTCGTTTTGATTCTTTCAATGGTCCTTCTATCTCTGTTGAACCACCTTCAGGACGTTATGGATATCGTACTGACGCATCCCCCTCATTATTCACAAATGATTATTATCCTGTAGACCGTAATCAAGAAGGTTCATTCGACTCTTATTTATATCCTTCTTCTCCTTCTCTAGATAGACGTATTCCTATCCCTACTTATACATCCTCTTATTACTCTAATAACTCTAGTAGACAAGCAACACCTGTACAATCAAGTGCATTCAACTATGATACCAATTATATAGAATAAATAATAATATAACATTACCATAGAAATAAAGAACTCTCTATATACTTATTCCATATCTATATCTCAAATATAGATTATATTTATCATATACTATGTATATATAGTCTATTATTATGTATATTTAATATATACTACATATTATCTTTATTGACTATATATATATATATTTATTTTCTATTCATTTATATATTATTATTTTTTATTTTTCTTTTTCACTGATTGTTTTATTGCTTTGTATTGTTTGTTTTTTTTTATAGTAATTTGTGAATATTTTGGTATGATTTTCACTATTTCATTCATCTTTTTTTTTTTGTATATTGTAGATATTGTATATATATATATTTACTAAAATATCATTTCTTGTATTTGTATTTGTTTTTGTGATTATCATTTAATAGATTTATATATATAAAGATAAACTCATATTCTATGTCTGTTTAATATATATTTTTTCATATATGTATATATACTTTTTATTTAATAGAATATGTGTATTTATTAAATACTCACAGATCATGTGGATTTTATTTTTTTCTGGCTTTTTAAAGTATCTCCTATTTTATTTTATTTTATTTTATTTTATTATATTATATTATATTTTGTTTTATTCTTTATATTTATTCTTTTCATTGCCTTCTATACGTCAAAGGCGTCTATTTATTATTTATTATATCCACATGCAAAAGAAAAATACGAAATAAAATAATATTATATTATATATATATAATATTTATACTTATACACTTATTATTAATTATTCTATTTTGTTAATTTTTTTTTTCACAATTTTCACTTTGTTCTATATATATATCTATATATATATATTGATCGTTTTTATTACATTTAAAATAAAAAAAAGTTTATAATTTTTCTTTATTTCATTTATTTTAATACACATATTTTCTTTTTTTCTTTTTTTTTATTCTTAGGATTTCGCCTTTTTTTTTATTGTATGTATTTTATTATTTTCATATTCTCCTTTTATGGAACGTTTTGCATATTCTTTTATTTTATTTATTTATTCATGTATATATTTATTTATTTTATTTCATTTTATTTTAAAGGATTTTTCCAATTACATTATTTGATAACTCATTCTATTTTGATGCTCCGTACCTCTATTTCTTTTATTTTTATTAATTTTTGTGTTTTATATATATATATATATATTATTTATATATTCATTCGCTTTTCATTTTTTTCGTTTCCTCAAATCTTTATGGTATTATAATATTCTAATTCTTTTCCTTTATGATCCTGTGTCTATTTATTATTCAGTTATTCTTTGACATTTATGGAGTTCCTCACATTTGTCCTTTTCTATCTCTTTCTCTTCTTCTTCTCTTTATTCAAGAATCGATAGTAACTAGAATGAGAAAAATATTTCAGGAATTTTATTAGGATAAATTTTATTTATTTATAAGAGTATTCTATATACTACTTTAGAATACTTTACTTTTTCTATATTTATTGATATAGAAATACTTATATTATTATATATATATAACTCTATATTTATTATTTTGCAATAACTTTTTTTTCTATATATAAATATATAGATATGCTTATTTTTATATTCTTTTATGTATATAGTTCTAAAACTAAATAACTGCTTATTTTTTGTTATTCCTATGTTATACCTTTTTATATATGTTTTTTTATATATATATATATCTATTCACTAGTTATCATTATTAATATTATGTATATATATAATTCCTTTATTGAATGCTTGATATAGTAAATACATCTATATATATATATGTATATATATATATTCACTACTCTCTCTATTGCTTATTATTTATATAAGGTCTATTTTATCAAGGTATTATTCTATCTAGATTCATAGAGTTACCTATAAAATCATTTTTATTCTGTATATTCATTTTTTTAAATCATTATTTTCATTTATTTTTTTCATATCTAAAATTATATGTTATGAATTTATTTTATTCGTTTTACTTATTTAAACTCCTATAAAGATATTTTCTTTTTGTTATTATTGTTTATTACAATATATATATATGTATTTCATTCGTTTTGTTATAGTATATATGTAAAAGATATTTTGAGTATACCCTTATTTTTTTATAAAGTCTCTTGCTTATATTTTTATATTGTTCTTATATATTTTTTGATAGATCTATCTATCTATTTTATCTTTTATATATTATTATTTCAGTTGATATATACTTTGGTTGTTCTCTATATTTTTATATTTCTTTATATGCATATAAATATCTTCTTATTCTATTTTGTCTTTTGGAATTATATTCTTCTCTATCCTTTATAATTCTATTCTTGCTATTATGTATATATTCTGCCATTTTAAATAGATTATTATTATGCATATAAATCATATATTATGTACTTTCTTTGTTATTTTTTTTTGATGATTATTATTTATATATACATGGAAAACTATGTATGTATTAATCATATAAGAATTATAAACAAAACTCTTGTTCATTATCAACAATTCTAAAACTTTTTTTTACTTATATTGTTTTACAAGATATTCAACCATAATTCTCACTATTCATCACATCAAATCTATCATTACTGAACCATTGTTAATATATATATATAAATAATATTAAGTAGACCTATTTTCATTTTCCATATTTATTTTTGATTACTTTTAATAATTTATTATTATTGTTTTTTTGTTTCATTTACTTGTGTATATGTGACACATTTACTATTTATATAAGCATCCATATTTCATGTTTTTCTTCTTTCAATTCTTTCTTCTCCTATCAGGTACACACAACTATTTTCTACTATTCATGTCTATTCCTATATAGTACTATTAAGAGAATATTTATTCATATTTTGCTTTTTAATTTAATAACTTTATTAATATCATTAGTATATTATATAATTATTCTTAACTAACTTTTTTTAAAGCATTATATTATTATTATTATTTAAGCCTCTTACATACACGTAATACTATTTCTTCAAGAGTTATTTACTGGTTTATTACCAAGACTTTAGATATCTACATTTTTTATATTTATATATTTTAAAACTCGATTTAACTTTGTTCTTTATATAATGAGTACAAAATAATCCATATTATTATTTTTTTCATTTATTGAGCCTATCAAAATTTATATTTGATCTAATTGACTCATTTTCTACTTATATATTGATATTTTTAAGAATTTACCATCTTTATTTACTGAGAGAATATGCTAACACATAGATTTCCATTTCTACTGTTTTTTTATTGTTTAGATTTCTATGATTATTATGCAGACTGTTTTTGTTTCATAATTTGTTTTGGTTTCATCTTTAAATGCACTGAAAACAACTATAAAATGATTTTTTTTGACATTCATTATAATACTAATAGTTTTGAATATTCAATTATCGAGACTTACAGATTAGTTTTATTCAATCTAATAGCAATACCATGGAGGCCCTGTATTGCTATTTGTATTGACTCTTCAATATCCAGATGAATATTAATTCAAAGAACAAAAATTAAGAAAAACATTCTTTTTTGTTTTCTAAAAAATGTCAAATTGTATTCGTGTCATCAATGATTGCATAGTGAAATCATCAAAGTTCTTTATCACTCATCAGATGACATTTGAACAACGGGGTCTTGTGAAAAAATGGGATTATCTAAAAGTATATTGTTTTTATTCTTCGATTGTAATAATTAAATCTTTATATATATAGGTTGCTGATGCTGTCTCGATTATGATATATCACAAGTAGCATTTTATTTTAACAATAATCATATACTTTTAGGACAGACAGGAATTTTGTATTGATAAAGCAATTCAGACCTCCAATTTATGCAAATGCAACTAATACAGAAAGAAATGAAAATAAAGAATGTGGTGTATGCTATGAGATGTGTGCTGGCCTTCTTGATAAAAAAGGATTGACTGCTAAGGAAACAGCTTGTATCGAAATATTTGAAGAATGTGGATATAAAGTAACACCAGAACGATTACGCGATATTTGTATTTGTATATTTTTATGTTATTTTATTGATTTTACTTTAATCTATACTATCATATTATATATATATATATATATTGTATTATTTTTAATACTTATTATTAGCTTATGGATCGGTTGGTATAAGTGGACGAAAAATGTATTCATATTATGTCGAAGTAGATGAAAGTGATAAAGTATATATATATATATATATTCTAAAATATATATATATATATATATATATATATATATATATATATATATTTCTTAATTGGAATTTATAAATATATATATATAATGTCTAATAATATATTTTTTTATGTAATATATAATATATATATATACTATTAAATATTTTTGTTTTTATATTAGAAATAATATTAATATATAATATATTGTATAGAAAGGTTCTGGTGGTGGAAATAAATCTGAAGGAGAAATGATTGATCAATTCTTATTACCTGAAACACAAGTTGATTCATTCTTGTTTGATGATACAAAACCAAAAACACCACTCATGTTCCAAGCGTTCTATTGGTGGAAATATATGATGAATACTAAATCTAAACAGTAGATTTAATAGAAATTATTTATGAATACTATTTATTTCGATTAAAATATTGTTTTATTCTTCATGACATATGAGTGATGAGTCTCTTTTAATCAAAGAGAAGAGCCTAAGAGAACACAGTGACTAGGGAAAAACAGATGAAAGCTTTTAAGTTAGTCAATTTTTATATAATTTATAGAAAATGAGTTTGTTCCATGCTATACTCGTTAAAAAAGAATGAATCTTGTTGATAGTTTATTTATTTAAAAAAATACAATTTCAATTTTCTTTTAAAATAGGATACATCAACAATACATATCTCAAATAATGATTCGTCATATTATTCTATTGATTCACATTTAAATAATAGATTAATTTTTATGTTTATTAAAGTAACTGATACTCACTGTTTTCATCTGAAATTTTTGGCGGGTATTCTTTTATATTTCATTTTTTCATTCGTGTTTCTACTTACTATTATTGATTACTTATCGAAAATGACAATAGTGGAGTCTATTATGAATTGCATAAATCAAGAGGCACAAACGTCAATGTCTCAATTGTCTCAATCTCTTCCCAATGAAAGAGTATATACAGCTATTAATCATATAATCTATATGATTATTCTTTTTCATGTAGATTGAAGATTATGTAAAGCAATTGACTGAAGGTGATTTAAAAGAAATTTTAAATCAATGTTATTCTGCTATTCAAATAAACCAATTAGTCCTAGCTCTTACTGCAGTTGAGACTGATTCGACAAACATTGAACAGAAAAAAACATTCACGATTATTCTGGTTCAAGTATGTTGTTTTTATTATTACATGTATTTAATGTATATAGAGACTTTTGACAAAGCAAATAGATTATTCACAAAACGATATTGAGGAATTAATACATAATATTATTATTGAAATTCGAGATATGCCTGTTATTATTTACGTAGATATCATTTCCCTATTAATGAAATCTCTTGATTTTTCTGGTTCTTTAAGTGATTCTTCTTTAAAGTATATTCATTATATATTTATATTATAATATATATAAATATTCTCCTTAGGAATCAGCATAAATATATGGTTGAAATACTCTCTTCTCTTCTCCCTCCTTTATCTCTCTCTGGAACACAATTACCCTCTTTAATTCATGATCAACAAGAAGTTACTTCAGTTGAATATTATGTATATAGTATTGTATTCGTATTCTATATATAAGTTTGTATTGTTATATATATATATATAGAATGAATGTATTGAATATATATTAAAGAATATAAAACAAGGAGATTTATTACTCTGTATTATTGACATGTTTAATGTATATATATATATTATTCATTTATTATTATTATTATTATTATGTATTATTATGTATTATTATGTATTATATATATATGTATATATATAGGATATGGGAGTATCTGTTGATATACATAAACAACTTCTTTCTCTTGTTATAACACTATTCCCTACTTTGGAACACAATCAGGTTTCTCTTTATGTTCGTCATCTCTTATTATTCTCTATTCCTGGTATATATATTATATTATATATATATATTACGCTATATATATAATGGTATATATAGTTCATTATTCATATATACTTATTGCCTTGTTTCAACAACTTATTCCACTATTCAATACTGACTCTGCTGTATATATATAATATAATATTTATTTGATTATATATATAATACTCCTTATCATTATATATATATATATCCCTCGAATCTATATAGGATTGTATATCAGTAATATGTCAATTTATCGATATATTAAAACAAAAACAAGTATATATATATATATTCTTAACTAATAACTCTATTCCCTTCTTCATTTAGTTTCTACATATATATTGTTCTTTATATTTATTCATATATATAGTTATTTGCCAAATGTTTCTTGGAGTTGTTTTCAAAACATGTATTTCAGCCATCTCCTTATATATATATACTACTTATTGCTTTATCTACACTCCCTGTATATATATATATAATAATTATATACATCTTTTTATCAATCGAATAAATTCTTATTATATATATTTAAATTCTATTCTTTATAGAAAAATCATAATAATTGTGTTTCTCTGCTGTTAGCAGAATTAGAATATGATGCGGAATTGTATTCCATATCGGAGTATCCCTATTTTCAAAAGGTTTATAGTCGACGTATATATTTATAATATTCTATACATATATAGGAAATATATATTAAATATATAAACTATAAGTTATACTGGTTAATATGTATATATATCTATGATTATAATTATATCTAGCTTCTCCTTCTCTTTATATGTCGTTGCGGTCTGTTTCCTGCCTTTTATTTCGCGGGCTTGAGGAGTATTCAACTGTATATATCGATATACTTATGGATATTATCACTAAAGTTATCAATACTAAATATAAAGGTATATATATATGTATTTATTTATAGTGTTATTATTATTATTATATATATATAGGAAAGGAATATGTTAGAAGTATCTTATTAAGTCAACTATCTTCACTCTATATATATAACTACAGTCAAAATATGTCGACTATATATCCTTCTTTAGCTACTATTATTAATAAGGTATATATATATATATATATATATATATATATATATATATATATATATAGATCTGTCAATCTCCTTGCTCCTTGTTTATATATATATATAATGATATTATTTCGAGATATAAACTAAAATTAGGAGGGTGTAAACTATATATTAAAGTATATAATAATAATAATAATAATAACTTAGTTAATAATAATAATAATAATAATAATAATAATAATAATAATAATAATAATAATAATAATAATAATAATAATAATAATAATAATAATAATAATAATAATAATAATAATAATAATAATAATAATAATAATAATAATAATAATAATAATAATAAACATAATAATAATAATAATAATAATAAACATAATAATAATAATAATAATAATAATAAAATATTATATATAGCAACTTATTGAATATATTCCTTCTCTATCTTATGTCAATATTCCCGCGGTTATTAAAGGAATTGTGTCTATTGCTCCTCTTTATACGGACATATGCGATTCTCTTATGATTATATTAAGAAAAGTATATATATATATATATATATATATATATATATATATATATAGTGTATGTTCCAAGGAGATCTGTCTATTCGACTGGTTTGCTTATATAGTTATATATATCTATCAAAATATTCATTAGAGAATCATTATAAAGGGTATATATATATATATATATTATAATAATATATTATTATAGAGATTTGTCATTTGATAATTTGTATATTGATTATTCAGCATATATGCTGAAATCACTTCAGCAAGAGTATCCTCTTCGTGAACATATATATACATGTATATAAATATATATTATTAACATATCTAAAAATTTATGTACATATATATCTATATATATAAAACTATATATACATTAGTATCTATATTATAAAACTATATTTCTATATGTCTATATATATAAATCTATATATATATATATATCATAGTGCTTTCTTCTATATATAATCTTCATCCTCATCTCTCTGAAGACTTCTGTACATATATATATAACTATATATCTCAACGAATCATTCCTGGGGAATCCATTACTCTCCCTCAATATATTGAAAATCCCACGGGAATGGAGCAGGGAGAGCCTTTTGCGTTATTAATCCAGAAGTGTGTATATATTCTTGATATAGAGAAGAAAAGAAATGAGAATATATCACCTATAATTCGTACTATTGAAACGTATATATATATTGAATCTATTTAAATATTGAATTATATATATATTATCATATTTGTTTATTCTATATATATATTTGTTTATATTTATACTTGTTGAATATTATTGTATTTCTTATCTCTTTACTATATTATTTTCTATATTCTTATATATATATATATAGTAGGATTGACTCTCTGTATATATCGTTATTACAAAGAGAAATTGAAGAATGGGGACTCGAAAAAACTATGGTTTATGTATATATATATATATATATATATATATATATATATATATATATATATATATATATATATATATATATAGACTGGTGATGAAGGTAAAACTAATTTTTACCGTTATAAACAGTTACAGTCATTATATATGTGTTTCCTAAGTCGAGATTTACAGGTTATTCAGCAGTACATGACACTACGTGCGTCACAAAGTATGGTCACCGATGACGCGCACATACCCACAAAAGAAATGGAAAATATTATTATTCTATTGAAACATTTAAATGTATATAATATATATCTATATATATATTCAATTATATTGTTTTCTTCTGTATGTGTATAACATAAAAGTTTTGTTGAATATATATATATATATATATATAAAGAGACTTGATGTAGTATGTCCTGAGAAGGAGAAACGAAGTAATATATATACCGAAGGGAATGATCGCATAGATATAGAGAGGGAGATCCCCACTCCTGGAATACTATTCCTACATATACTCTTTGATGAGGTATTTATTGTTCCATATATATATATATATATATATATAGAATGGAGAGAATTCATCTATGGGAACATTTTTGGATGAATTGAAACAATATATATATTTATATGTTATTATTTTTACTACTATTAAAAAACGATTAGGATTCCTTACTGCGTATTTAACATATGATTCCCGCGGGAATCCGGAAGAAATAAGTCATTATCGCACTGAATACCGTGAAATTGGCTATTATATTCAACAACTTTATCATTATTTCTTAAATAGTATATATATATATATATATATATATATATATATATAGACATTGATGGTATTCGTGAATATCAGCCATACGCTATCACGTGCCAAAAGATTATCTTTCAAATTATAGAAGTATATATATAATTTATATTTATTATATATAATAATATATATACTATTGTCTATAATAATCTATATATATATTATATATAGTTAGATATACAAGTATCTCAAGTAGAATATATTTATTTAAACCGCGGTGATAATATATATACTCAAGGAAATATCGATATGGATCTATATACTTATATATATAACAATATATCATCACTTCTGAATAGAATTTATATGCTGTATATATATATATATATATATATATATATATATATATATATATATATATATATAGAACAAATGACACTAATATGAATGATTATATGAGTTTTTATATAAAAGAATTTGAAGTATATTTATATATAAATTTATATATAAATAATATGATAATACTATTTTCTTATAATTATCATCTTCTATATATAGTCCTTCAAGGAGTCCCCTAAATCCCCCTTCATTGAGGGATCTGTGTCTCAATTCACGTTTCTCCTTCCTTATATATATCATCATATTGACTTAGCACCTCTGTTAACTCTAGTTAAAGACATTCTATGGAATAATCAAGTATATATATATATATAAATATTGTTAATATTAATATTTATTATATAGTATGATAACAGTAGTTCTTTTGTCTCTGCCTCTCTGTTGTTCTATCTCTCTCTTCCTTTCTATACTCCTACTCCTCTTATTAATATACAAATACTCACCGAAAACACATATAGGGTCGCCAATGTATATATATATATATATATATATATATATAGAATGATAATGATGTGTCTATTTCTGTACCGATATTAGAGTGTATTAATGCAGGTATATATATGTATAGTTATATATATATATATATATAAAGATATTACAAATACTGTTTGCTGTGGATTATTAGAGTATTATAAACATATATTCAGCCATATTCAGTCGCTTCTGACAATGCTAAATATATATAATGATAAAAGTATTTAATTTAAATTAAATTTATATGCTTATATATATATAGATAAAGAGATTGCAGTAAATATACAAGAATTGATTCCACATTATTATAGTTTATATAAAGAAAGAATGGATTGTATGTTATCTCTCTATACTCCTATATGTACCTCTCTCTCTCATTTATGTGTCTGTTTATTACCAATCGCCACTCTTCAGGCAGTTGTCACTCTCATCTCGGGTATATATATATATATATGCTGTATATATATATATATATATATATATATATATATATATATTTAGAAAAAAGAATATCGAATAATAATAATAATATATATATATATAGATGTTTATAAAGATTTAAATCAATTAATTAAAACGATGTTTATTGAACCTACTTATATACCATCTCAATTGGTTCGTCATTTATGTTTATATATATATAATCATTTAACTCCAAATTTATATGTTACATTTCATCTCTTACAACATGAAACAGGTATATAAATATAAATATAAATATAAATATAAATATAAATATAAATATAAATATAAATATAAATATAAATATAAATATAAATATAAATATAAATATAAATATAAATATAAATATAAATATAAATATAAATATAAATATAAATGTAAATATAAATATAAATATAAATATAAATATAAATATAAATATAAATATAAATATAAATATAAATATAAATATAAATATAAATATAAATATAAATATAAATATAAATATAAATATAAATATAAATATAAATATAAATATAAATATATAATAGCTCCTGGATCAAATAGAATAAAATCTCAAACTAAACTGATCCCTAATACTATATATCGAATTGAAACTTATGAACAAACACTTATTGCTTCTGCTTCGAAAACAAAAAATATCCTGGATTTATCAAAGTATTTTTATTTAAATATATATTCTTTAGTTTGCCATTTAAAATGATGAATTAACATTTTATCATCTCTGAATTATTATTATTCATATTATTAGATATGTACGTCGTTCAACAGCTCGTGATTTTAGAATTAAAGACGATATTATTGATAAATTATTCACTGAAGTATATTAATTTATATTTATTATTATTATACATTCATATTTCTATAGGAAACTGAGGAAGGTATATGAATATTTTCATTTTAAAGTTCATGTTATTTTTTTTAATAGGTTCTAGTCAGGAAAGTGTTCAAAGGCGTAAAAGACAGAAAACGCAAGAGTAGAATATCACAATGACAAACTAAAAGTATAGGTTTCACTAAAATAAACTAGAAAAAAATGCATTTCATATGTTTATATTGAGTTTATTTGTTTTTATTTGTTTTTTTTAATTCATTCACAAGCGTTTCTTATCCTTATGCATCACAACTAATTAAAAAAAAAATGGTGATGGTGAAAACTACATTATTTTTGATGATATATAGTACACTATTTATTACGTGGTTATATCTACAGTAATATGTAAGGCGATAATATATGTTTACTTTTAGATGAAAAAGGTCAACACAACACTGCTTTTCTTTACCACACATTTTAGGTTCTCTTTTTTGGATGAATTTATCTGAATAAAAATCGATGACGCTCATCTCTTCATGAATTATTCAATTAATAGGAGGATATTATTTATTTTAATCGATTTGGACCGTGGGAATTTGGTAGTTTTGGCAATCATTAAAAGTTCTCGAAGCATCATTAAATATCAGGAATTTGATTCGTTAATTAGTGATTATTACGATATAGAATCTTGAGATTCTATAGAGTGCGTCATAAAGACAAGGAATAACTGTACAGTTCTGTTTGTTTTTTTTCACCTCTCTTTTTTTTTGTGAGAAACACACATAGTTTACGATACTTTTATTCAATAAAGAAGAATACATTATACTTCTGCATTTATATTTGTAGATTTAGATTAAGTTAATTCTATATATTTATCGTTATTTGTCTTAAGTATAAGTATACATGGAATCATTCGCAAGTGAAATATTTGAAGAACCAGAACCTGTAGAGAGTACAAAGGTCAGTCTCCTATCTAACTTGGGATCTTCTATTACTGAAGGCACAACCAAAAACTTCTTTGATGATATTACTTCTCCATATACTCCTGATTCTAAAGAAACCTATTCGAGTTTATCTGACTCTGCAAAGGACAGTGGATTTGTTGTCCCAGAGATTGAAGACCCTAAATCAGAGTCACCTTATGAACATTATACGCCACCTTTTAGATCTACAGATTATCTACTTCATGATTGGAATGCTTATAATCAATCTTATAGACCTTCTGATAGAGTCCCTATGCGAAGAGTACCAAATATGATATATCCTCCTCGTGTTGTGAATCCTTCTTACAATGTAAATTCTTATCCTTTTTATTGCAATGGTTCGCCAGAATATTTTATACCTGCTCGTCGTGTTCCTGTAGACTCAAGATATGTATATCCTTCAAGATACCCTCGTTATGAACCTCTGTATTCGGAAGATTCATATTATGATGGCTCTCCTGTAGAAAGTGAAAATGTGCCTTATGACATATCAATGGATGATCCTGCTTTTAATATCATTCCTGCAAAGATCCATCGTGGAGAAGAACAGCGAACAGTCGTTCTTGTCCGAAATATTCCAAATCGGTATTTATTATTTATTATTTTATTTATTATTATTTTATTTATTATGATTATTTTATTTATTATGATTATTTTATTTATTATGATTATTTTATTTATTATGATTTTTTTTTATTTATTATGATTATTTTATTTATTATTATTATTTTATTATGATTATTTTATTTATTATGATTATTTTATTTATTATGATTATTCTATTTATTATTTTATTTATTATTTATTATTTTATTAATTATTATTATTATTATTTATTATTATTATTATTATTTAAATATCATTTTTTAATATCATTTTGAATACAATTTTATTTCTATTTCATCACTTTTATTATTTTATAGTTTGAGAAAGAAGGATGTTACTCGAGTTCTAGCTAATTGTGTAGGTTGTATGTATCTACTTTTATCAACTATTAAAGAATATGAATATTTTTTAACTGTTTTTTTTTTATAATTTTATTTTGGATACCTATTGGATAAATAGGATTTATACTGACTGACATTATTTTATGTATTATTATATTTAGATGATAACTTCTTTATTTTGCGTTTACCCGTAGATCCATTTACAAAGAGAAATCTTGGCTATGCATTTGTCTGTTTCTCTACACCACACGCTGTTGCTACATTTTACTATAACATGAATGGACAGAGATGGCCGTCTTCTAATAGTCAAAAACGATGTACCATGTGTTTTGCAAAGAAACAGGTATCTTATATATCTTTTTATTCTTATCAACTCTTTTTTCATCATAAGGATATTTATAGATAGTTGTTTTACTATTTAATTATGATTTATTTAAATATTTCTAAAACATATAAATATAGAATCGTGTTCCTGCTTCTAGCTTTGGTCGTCATGACGACGATGATGATGATGGCTATTAATATATATATATAATACTTCATTCTATAGGGTCGATATTATCAAATATTATTGTACTGAAATTCATATACGATTTCACTCTTTATTTCCTTTTTTCTTTATTATTTGTTCCATTCTATTTTTTTGTATTTTAAAAATTATAAAAAGAAAATAAATATATATCTAATAATATAAAATCAGAAATATATTTATATATATGAGTATACTTTCATGGTTTTATATTTCTTTTATTTATCCTTAATATAATATTTATAATATATTGTCTACTGTATTTTGCTTTTACTTATTCTTCTTATTATATATTTTAATATTTGTAATACTCATTTTCTTAAAAGAGATCTATTAAGTATATCTTTTCTTTAGGTAAATGATGTATTCTGTATTATAATACTATTAATAATTATTTATTGTGTTTTAAATCTCTTTCTCTCTTTTTAAAATAATTTTATCTTTTTTTTTTAATTATATATATTAAATAATATTAATAACTATTTTGACTAATAATGGATAGTAGTTTCATATTTATCTATTTCTTGTGTCTTATTATCTTATTCTTCTTCTTTTTATGTATTAACTTATTGATTTTATTTTTCACTTATTTCTTTGGGGTTATTTCAATTTCTTTTATTTCAATGAATTTTTGTTATAAATTTATGTGTATTAGTTGATTTTGTTTAATTATGGTTCTAACCATTTTTTTAATTTTTGAATTATTGTAATCTATTTTTTTTTTAATTTTATTTTTTTTTTTACATTTTAATAAATGTTCTTATGCTTTTTCAACTATACTCATATCTATAAACATACTTTTATATCATCTTTTTATTGTCTTCATGATTACTATCTTTGATTTTGTTGTGTTAGTTTGATTCTATTCACTATTATAACTATAAAAGAATGATTCCTATAATATAGTCTATAAAAAATTCAAAAAATAAAATAATAGCGAACAAAACAATTAATAATAGGTTTTTATTTTTGATAAAAATATTCACGTATAAAGATTTATCTTTATAATTACTTTTAAAAAATTACTGTTTAATATTTATTATTTACTTTTTAACACATTTCAAGAGACTTTTCAACTGTTTTACGAACTTTACGCTTAAAAGCAACTTTATCTTTTCTCCATTGTACCTATATAGATATAGTAATGAAAGAATGAATAGAAAAGATTAGATTGAATTTAAATAAATACTTAATATACAGATAATGTAAACAAATAATAAAGAAAAATGATTAATGTATAAATATATAAATGAAGATAGAATATAAATGATAAATATATATATATATATATATATATACAGCAGCATCAATATTAGCTGGTGACGAGTCATTAGGAGCTCCTAACATGTTTTGTACGGATACTAATATAGCTTCAACACTTAAAATTGGTCTCCATCTCTCTTCTGCAGATTCCTATATATAAAGAGGGAAATAATAATAATAATAATAATAATAATATATAGTATTAATATCAAAAAAATATAATATAAAATAAATAAATATATTATATATATATATATACTTCAGGATTAAATTCATCGATTCCAGGTTGATGTAATATAGATATACATACTTTACCATTATCAAATACTAATTAATAATAATAATAATGAATATAATAATAATAAACATAATAAACATAATAATAATAATAAATATAATAATATATATTTAAATAACTATTTCTTATATACTATTTGGATGCCACATTTCAGATATAAATTTCATATCCGGAGGATGATTTGGAAAATCTGAAGGAAAAATTAATTCTGCTTTAAATAAACCTCCTTCACTAAAAATATATTTATATACATATATATAGATAATGAATAGAAAAATCATGTTAATAAGAAAAGTAGAAAACTTTTAAAATTAATAATAATGAAAAGTTGAACATACTAGGGAGATTCGGCAGGACCATCAACAAGGACAGACCATTCAAATAAATTGTTATCGTCTTTTAATCCAACAGAAATACCTTGAGGAGGGTTTCTTTGCAAATCTATATATATATATATAAGTGGCGAAGCAATTGACAAAAAAATACCTAATAATTGACGTTTTAATAACTCAGCCGCAAATGCTATATAATACTCATTAGGAATTTATTATAAGAACACATATACCCGACATTCGAAATACAATAAAAAAAGAAAAAAATATAGAACCCAAAACAATCCTAATAAGAGCAGTTTCAACTCCCGCGTTTTTCTTTAAAAAACACTTGAATAACAACTGTTATTCTTGATTGTTCTTTTAGAAAATGGATGGATTGTTTCAAGTGTTTTGTTTATTTTTTCATTATATAGCATATGTTTTCAAGTTTCTCTATACTTACTCTATAGAACTGATATCACAAAAACTAAATATATTGTATGTTTGATTTGTTTGTGACATTTGATTATTTATTTATCACATATATGCTATTTGGATTTGCAGTAGATACGATTTAAAAAACAAAGAAGTGAAATTCATAATTTCAATATGCATTGTTGAGAATGAAACAGTAAAAATGTCAAAGAAATATATGTATAAATGGAATATAAGATAATATGGAATATGAAGAAACATAAACGCATAAAGGAGACATAGAAAATGATACTGAATGATAGAATCATAAATTTTTTTAGTATAAAAGATGAATTTATAAGATATATATGCTATAAAAAAATATTTTAATAGAGATGAATAATGTTTTTATTTGATTGGACTTCATCATCGACTCGTTGACACGATTCCTTTACATTATACGAAATAAACGTCTCGTTTGTTTTTTTACTATTACAAATAAACATGATAGTAGTATTTTTTGTATAAGTCGACATATGAATAAGAGTATTATTGGATTTTATAGTCATACCTTCAAAGTTACTATGTGAATGACTATATATATATATATTAATAGTATTTTAAATTAATTTATGGTGATTATGTAAAAATATAAACAAATATATTTTATACAATACTATATAAATATATATACCTGCATTCTAATTTAAATTGTTTAATAATATTACTAATTTTTTCAAATCGATAATTATCAAGATTTGCTGTAGATGTGCAATAAGTTAATACTAAGAAAGTAGTTTTTTCAAATAAGATAACTTCTTCTGCTTCGCAATAAGTTTTTAATAACGATAATTCATTCTTTAAGAGTTTCATATCTGGGATCAAGGATTGTACTACACAAGACCATGCCTATATATATATATATATGATATTATAATAGTGTATATAGTATTATTTGGTTATAGAGATATTAATAAATATAGAGAATTATTTTGTTATATATATAGAGAATTATTTATATATATATAGAGAATTATTTTATTTATATATATAGAATTATTTTGTTATATAGACTTTACTATTAAAATAATATATATATATACTTCATATAATGTTTCATCCCAAATAGAAGTTCCAAATATCTTTACAGAATCTAAAGGTATATAACGAGATATATAGGTTTTGTATATCTCTAATTTCTATATAAATCGAATTATCATCAAAATATAATAGAATAGATTTAAAAAAAATATTATAGGAATATAAATTTAAAATCTATATAAAGATAATATGATTTTTATTATTTATACTTCAGTTTTAGATCCTTGTACTAAATCCATTTTATGAACCAATATAAATATTTGAGATGAAGGACTATATTGATGTAATAAATCTAATGATGTTTTGAAAATATTCCATTCAGTCTATATATATATATATATATA
The DNA here is from genome assembly GCA_039096225.1 of Blastocystis sp. Blastoise. Taxonomy (NCBI): domain Eukaryota; class Bigyra; order Opalinata; family Blastocystidae; genus Blastocystis; species Blastocystis sp. Blastoise. The sequence goes on from JBBPEB010000018.1 coordinate 226,466, forward strand.
TAGAATACTTTATAGTAGTAATATATAAACTCATTTTAATAGTTATAAATAATAATTCTATTTTATAGAATAGTACATGAATAATATAGTTCAAAAAAATAATCACCAAAATCATAATAATAATAAATAAATAATAAATAAATAATAAATAAATAATAATAATAATAATAAAATAATAAATAAATAATTAAAATATATACATCCACTTGTTGTGAATTCACATCAAATACAAAAATTAATAGGGCAACGCCAGTAAATACTTCTTGACTTCGTTTTGTAAAGGTTTCTTGAAGAAATTTATCTTGACCACCACAATCCCATATATTCAATGTCATATTCCCTAAAAACTGAACTTGAGCATGATCAACATCAACTATTCAAATGTGTGATAGAATACGAAAAAAATCCATTAAAAACTAAAATATACATGTTGGAGACAAGAGATGTGTATCACGGGCTATAATAAAAAACAAATAATTAATTGTATTAAAAAATATACATCCATAATTTGCAAAAATAATAGATCTCATGGATGTCTTTCCTGCACCACAATTTCCTAATAATAATACCTATAATACAAAAAAGATTCGTATAAAACAACGATAATCCAATAATTTACTTTTTGATCCATTCTTTACTAGTGTTTCTGATACTAACAAATGACAAAATATCTTTATATATATATAAATATAAATATAAACACAAAAAACCTTAATTTGAATAATTTGTTTGATTTCTTTTTTCATCAACTTCTGAAAGTGTCTGAATTCACGTTAACTAGAAACAAAGTCGTTTTCGTTTTTTGTGACTATAAAAAAAACTTTTTCTTTACGTTTTTAAAGAAAAGAACGAATTATTTTAATAAGAGTTTTAGACTCTTTTCATTAGCCATGTCCGTTGAATCCAAAAAGGCTATTATATTAAAGCCTACAGAAGAGAATTATAAAATAGCAGCTGAAGCTCTACACAAAGGACAACTAGTTGCCTTTCCTACAGAAACTGTTTATGGTCTTGGAGCTAATGCTCTTAATCGTGAGTCCTGCTGTGATATATTCAAAGTAAAAAATAGACCTTTCAATGGTATAGAGTTTGTTTTATATTCAACATATAAAATAAATTCATTTTTATTCCTTTTTTTTTAGATCCTGTTATTGTTCATGTTGCCTGTCTTCAAGAAGCTCTTGATTTAATTGATATTTGTGAAGAAGTATATTTATTTATTTATTTATTTATTTATTTATTTATTTTTTTATTTATTTATTTATTTATTTATTTATTTATTTATTTATTTATTTATTTATTTATTATATTTATTTATTATATTTATTTATTTATTTATTTATTTATTTATTTATTTATTTATTTATTTATTTATTTATTTATTATTTATTTATTTATTTATTTATTATTTATTTATTTATTTATTTATTTATTTATTATTTATTTATTTATTTATTTATTTAATTATTATAAATAATTATTTGAGAATAATTAACTCTATTGTAATTTAAATATATACATATATATAAATAGGATCGTAAAGTATTTACTTTATTAGCTAACTCCTTTTGGCCGGGTCCCCTTACTATTGTCGCTAAAGCGAAACCCTGTCTTCCTCTTGAATGTACATACATAACATATCTATTCTTATTATATATATATATATTATCTTATTATGTTTTGAATATAAGAAATCGTGTTTTTATTATATAAAAAATATGATATATATATATATTCATTAATAATTTGATTTCCCTCCATTTAGTATCCGCGGGAACTGGCGCCATTGGATTCCGTTGTCCCTCTCATCCTGTTGCTCATAAATTAATTGAAGTTGTATATTATTTATATATATTATTCTCTATATAATAGAATTATACTATCAATCATTATATACAATTGTAATATTTTTTTAATTAATGAATAATTGTTATTGCTATAATTATATATATATATAGTCTCATTTGCCTATAGCTGCACCAAGTGCCAATCTTTTTGGTCACGTGTCTCCTACCACTGCTGACCACGTGTATAAAGATCTTGGAACAAATCCTATCTATATTCTAGATGGAGGAGAAACGTATAAACATATATATATACATATATACATATATACATATATACATATATATTATTATACTTTTATTTAGTATAGAATATGTATTATATATATATATATAGTGGTTTAGATTGTAGTGTGGGTATTGAAAGTACAGTAATGAAAGTAGAAACACAAAATAATAAAATTGTTTTATTCCGTCGTGGAGGTATATCAGAGAATGATATATATAAATGTTTGTGTTCCAATGGATATTCACATTTATTGGTTGATGTTGTCAAGAAGCAAGTGAAATCACGTGCTGATAAAGGAAAGGATGGTGTTGATTATAAAGAAGAGCACGTGACTTTGAAAGGCGAACAAGCTCCTGGTCAGCTGCTTACACATTATGCACCTTATATTCAAACTTATCTTGTGAAAAGAGATAGTAATACCAAATCTAATGAAATATTTGAACATATCGATAAATGTATTATCATCGATTTCGCGGGAATTTTAAAAGATTTAAGCGGCAAAGCTCATACATATATGACACTCAGTGAAGAGTATATATATATATATAGTTTTTATTTCTTTTTTCTATAAATATATGTTTTACTTTCTTTCTTATTATTATTATTATTATATATATAGTAATAATATTCACGAAGCTACAAAGAATCTCTATAGAGCATTTCGTGATGCAGAAATTATTAAAGGAGCTAATGTATATATATAAACATATATAAACATATATAAACATATATATATATATATATATATATAGTATATATTACTTCCTGATTTATCAGAATATCCTGATGAACTAGCTCCTGCTATTATGGATAGGTATATATATTCATATATATTAATAAATATCATAAATATACAAAAATAAATATCATAAATATACAAAAATAAATATCATAAATATACATAAATAAATATCATATATATATATAGAATGTTCCGTGCTGCTTCTGGTCGTGTTATTATGCTTAATAAACTTGAATAATTTATATATATACTCTCTTTTTTATTCTTCATTATTTTTATTAGTTATATGAGTTCCTATATAATCTATCTCCTTACTAGTTATAAAATTGTATTTATGTATATATTTATATATTTCAATCCATTAAATTTTTTTGTGTCTATTCAATAAAGTTTTGAATAAATTAAGTATACTATAATAAAAGATATGTACAACAAAACAAGCCAATATAAATACAATAAAAAAATCATTAAAATAAGAAAAAACACATATTAAGAGAAAAAATACAACAGAAAAGAAAAAATAAAATGAAAAAGATATAGAAGCTAAATATATAATTGTTGTGAATATAATAAATATTTTAGAATAACTTGTCCAGAATTGATTATTTATTCAGAGTCAGAATCACTTTCATTTTCATTTGGATTATTATTTTTATTCACATGAGTATCAATTATTCCAACAGGAATGGTCTTTTCTTCAACAGAATTAACATTCTTATTGTCTTCTTCAATCTCCATAAGTTGTGGATTTTCTTTCTTTTCTTCTTCTTCTTCCTCAATTATCATTTCTTTTTCTTTTTCTTTTTCTTTTTCTTTTTCTTCTTCTATTTTCATATTAACTTCCATCTTTTTACGATACTCTACAATCATGTTATTCACATAAGCAAACATTTCCTCTATACCACTTATCTATATAGATATATATATATAGAGTAATAATGATAATAAATATAATAAATATAATAAATATAATAAAATAATAAAATAATAAAATAATAAAATAATAAAATAATAAAATAATAAAATAATAAAATAATAAAATAATAAAATAATAAAATAATAAATATAATAAAATAATAAAATAATAAAATAATAAAATAATAAAATAATAAAATAATAAAATAATAAATATAATAAAATAATAAAATAATAAAATAATAAAATAATAAAATAATAAACACAAATAATAACATAATAAACACAAATAATAACATAAAAAAAAAAACATAAGCTAATAAATATATACCTTCTTTCCATCGACAGGATCATGTATCTTTCTAGTAATAGTATTATATTCTTCTCCTTCAACAATAGATAACTCAATAGGTCTTTGTTTTAATAAGTTAAATACAGGTAATAGTTCAAAACATTGAGTAAATAATGAAACACGACAGAATATATAGAGACCTAATCTAGCTCTAGAAACAGCTACAATTAATCTCTTTATATCGGATATATGACCTACATGTTTTGTACGAACTAAAGATAATAATATAATATCATTTTGTTGGCCTTGATATTTATCAACTGTATTGATTTTAGGTATAGAATAAAAACTATCATCTTTAAAGGATTCATTAAATAAATCACGTAATAAATGTTTTTGACCATTATATGTAGTTAATATACTTATAGAAGTAGAAGGATAACCAAGTAAACGTAAATATTTATAAAAGAGTAAAATATATTCTGCTTCCCCTCTATTTTGATAATACCAGGGAGAAGGTTGTGATTCACCAATACCATTATAATCATTAACATTAATTAATTGATAATCATATTGAAGACCAGGACAAGCATATTGAAATATATTCTTTTCTTTATAATTCTCACAGACATGAGGTAAATTAGATAATGATTTATATTTCCAACTAAATAATTCAGCAATATCTGGTCGACATCTTCCTTGAGCATCTAACTGAATAGTAGGTACTCCTAAACGTATAAAACGAGTAAATAAAGATTGATCTAAATGACTATATTGTTGGAAGGATTGATTCTTTACTATAGGAGGTAATTGATTATGATCTCCTATTAATATAATACGCTTCAAACGACAACCTTCTATACTATCGAAATTCTATATATATATATGATTATATTCTTTTAGTATTTAATTAATAAAATATAGTAAAAATAAGAAATAAAATATAACTTTTATTATTCAACAATATAATAAAAATAATAAATATAATAAAAATAAGAAATATAATAAAAATAATAAATAAAATAAACACAATAATAATTTAAAAAAAAAAAAAAAAAAAAAATAATAATAATAATAAACAAAATAATAAATATGAATATACTTGTAACAACATAGGAATAAAAGTTTCAATTTCAAGAATTTGACCAGCTTCTTCAATAACAATATTATCATATTTAAATCCAATTTCCACTAATTTCTTTCTCATAATACCAGCATGTGTACAAGTAAGAGCAATAATCTTAGCTTGATTTGTTAATAAATAATCACTTCTTTGTTTTACATTACGTAATAATTCAAAAGGACGATATTCTTTTAATTCTATAAATATATTCTTAATATATTCTAAGCATTGTTCAGCCATTTGTATATCATGTTCTTTATTATTTATAAATAATTGTTCTTTACATTCTAAGAAATAATTCTTAAATGGGAAATATTTTGCTATAAATCCTTGATATTTCTCATCCCATTCTTGACTACTCTTTGTATATATCTCAATATCCTCTATGTTTTGAAGAGATTCTTCATTCTCTAATGAATAAAAAGAACGGAATTGATCAATTCTCTTTTGTATATGATAAGTATAGAAATATTCAGCAGTTTCACAACTATAATTAAAAGCACCTTCAATATCAAGACTTTTCGCTATCTTTTCTACTTCAGTTAATAATTCTAATCTTCTTGTTAATGTATAATCTACTCTTCCTTGTCTAGTATAATCTTCAGTTGTTTCTAATTCATTTTCACCCATACCTAATCTTAATAAATGACGTCCATCTATATTTAATTCTGTAATCTTACTAAATAAATCATTTAAAGCATGATTACTATGAGTTACAAGTAATGTTTTCTGTAAAGGATAATCATGATATATATTATTAATAATTTGAACAGCAACATCTGTTTTACCCGTACCCGGAGGACCTACTATTATAGTTAATCCATTAGACATACCACTATGTATAGCTTCTATTTGTTTAGGTGTAAATCGTATCATATTCTTCTTTATAGGTTTATTTATAAATGGATTAAAAGGAATACTAGTATAAGGAGTAATAATAAGTTCTTTCTTATCTTCTTCAATAGGGAATGATATTTTATAAGGGGGTATACATAATGATTCAGGTACAGAATCACCATTTTTATATAAGAATTGTATGTTATAATCAGGGAAACTATCGAGTATATGTTGTTTATCTAAAAATGTATCTTGAAAATCAAACATATGTAATTGATTATTCATATTCTTATAATAAGCAGAAGAAGGATTACCATAACCTAAGAATATATCTTGCATCCATAAAGGAACAGCGTTACCTACTTGAGTTATATTCATTAACTCACGTATAGTATCTAAAACAGCTTTAAAATTATTCTCTTTTGACTTACGACGAACTAATAAATTAAATGTTGTATATCTATAGAAAAGTTATTTTATATAGATTTATATAATAGTGTAATAATAATATGAATAAATGTATAATAAATATATAATAAATATATAATAATATAATTATAAAATAATAATAATATACGGATTAGTAATTTCACCTTTACTTTGTTTAATCATATCTACTTGATATTGAGCAGTATCTAATAATACTCGAAGTACTCGCTTCTTCCCCTTTCTATGTATACGTTTATCAGGTTTTGTGGGATCATTTAAAGAAACACCGTCTTCATCCACTATTTCTAATATTTCACATCCACGTACACTAACGATACCTTCTCTTTCAGGGAATGAACAATCTTCTTCTTTCCACAAAGAACGAGGAGTCAAATCGACTTTTAAATTATCTATATATAATAATAATAATAATAATAATAATAATAAATCTAATAAATCTAATAAATAATAATAAACCTAATAAATAATAATAAACCTAATAAATAATATACTTTGTTTAACTCCAAATTTATAATCTGCTTCATCTTCTATTTTGCTTTGTATGCCTACAAGGAATAAAACATCATGTTCATGAAGAGATTCCCATTCTTCTAAAGCTTTGCCACCAAAATTCTTATAACTAATAGTAATTTCAGCACGTACTTCTGCAGGTTTTGTATCACCAATATTCGGTTTACGTACTTCTGTAATAAAGAAAGATAAAATAGGAGTGGCCATTCTAGATAATCCAGTAAATATTGTAGTTCCTTCTATAGAATGACGAGGCTTACAACGTTTAACAGCATCTACTATATCTTGACGGATTTCATAACATGATTCTAAACGATATAAATTGAAATTACGTAATAAATAATCATGAAATGTTAAGAATTGAAGATTTAATTTAGGTAATGCTAATACTTTCTCTTGTTCATAATGACCTATAAACATATAATGGTTATGATTCTATCATAATAATTTATATATATAATTATTATAAAATAAAAATAGAATAAACAAAAATTCATAAACAATAAATATATAATAATAATAAAAATAAAATAAAATAAATAAATAAATAAATAAATAAATATAATAAAATAAAAACAAATAAATAAATAAATAAATAAAATAAAATATACCAAGAGGTACAAGGTTTTCATCCCAAAGGAGTGCGTCATTAGGCATAAGAGGTAATTCGTTAATAGTATCAATTTGAGATTGACGTAAACAATACTCATGTAATAAGATTTCTATTAATAATTCCTTAGTATATATACAATTAATATATTCTTGTTCATTTCGTAATGGTGTTAATCTTAAACGTATACATAAATTACGAAGAATATCTTCAGATAAAGGATTTAAGTATTTTATAAGAGAAGAACGTGTACCAATAGTTTCAATAGAAGCTAAAGATAAGGGTTCTAAAGTATCTTTGAAATATCTATAGATAAAAAGTGAATATTATATATATATTTATATATAGAAGAGTATTATAGATATTAAATTCATTAGAATATTGAAAAAAATTAATTAATGAATCAATTAATCAATCAAAGATATACATATAAATGTTATAAATATAATAAGCAAAATATATATTTATTAAAATATAAATATAATATATATATAATAAAATACTTAAAACATATTCTTTGTAAAACATATATTTTTTTGTATTGATTTTTATTCATTTCAATATCACTGATAGAATTTCCTGTATGTTCATCGATTTCAAATCCTTCAAAGAAACTACATTCTTCAACTAATTGTTTAAATAATTGTCCTTCTTTACGTTGATATAAAGAACTTAATTGACAACGAGGAATAAAGTGAATATCTTTGATATAAGCTAATAAATAGCGACGAGTAGGAAATTGAGAAAGAAGATCTGTTATATATTCAATAAAACGATTACAAAACTTTACTATATTTTCATCAATAGAAACAGCTATATATATATATTATAATTAATATAAAAATCCAATACATATTAAAATATATATTTAAAATTAAAAAAAAAAAAATTAATAAAAAATATATTATTTAAAATATAAAAAATAATATTTATAAAATAAAAATAATAGATAACATTTAAAAAAATATAATATAAAATATTAAAAAACATATATATACAAAAAAACTCAATAAGCATATATATATACATTCATCTATATTGACACTTTCAAGAATAGCAAAGAAAAGACGAATAAATTGAGGAATAAACATAGTTTTTACATTATAGTAAACTTCTTTAAATATATATCCTTGGGATTCAATTAAATCATTTAATTTTTGATCAATTAATACTATTTGACGAATTGCATTCTTTTCATTTTCTTTACGAATAGAATCAATATTTTTAAATATAGTTTCTTCTTCTTTATATATAGATTCATCAACTTTATTTTGCTTTAATATTTCAAAATTATTCTCAATATTAATAATAGTAGATTCAAGTTGCCAAGGGAAATCTAAGGAGGGAGTTTTGTAAATTTCTAAAGCTCTTCTACGTTCACTCATTGTCGACCATAAAGAAATAGATAATGTAGGAAGAATAGATTTTGAGATTATAGGATCTTCTAATGACTAGAAATATTTATATGAATAGAATATATATAAATTCTCATATTCAACAAAAATATAATAATTTTAAAAGAAAACAATAAAATAATGATAGCTTTATAATAATACTCTAAATGAATTGATCATGAAGTTTATATAAGCAACAAGTTGATTTGGTTGAATACTTCTATCAAAAATAATGAGCATCACTTTTTTAAAGAAAAGAGCAAATTTATCATTATCTTCTTTATAATATTCCCATGAATGAACACCTTCAGTGAACTTTTCATTCATCATATCAATAATTTCAAAAAGATCTTGAACAGTACTTCCCTCATGAAGCGCTGACCATAATTCCGTTTCTCTCATTTTCAAATTACTCTTAAATGCAATTAAAACAACTTGAAAATAAATCATAAAGAAAACATTCAATTCTTTTGAATAAATAATAATCGCGAATTTCTCGTAGTTTATTGAGCAATTCCGAATTTATTCTTATTTAGCGGTGGTCAGGCCTTTTTGTTTGTTCATGTATATTTTTAATATTATTATTCATTGTAGAGATGTAAGGAAATTATTTAATATGAATTTTAAATGATAAGAACATATAGAAGACATCGAGGATATATATTCATCTAATAACAAATAATGAACAAAACAAAAATGAATGTATCAAAAAAAAAAAATGATAATAAAATAGATACTACACTTTATTGAAGAAAAGATAAAATATAACAATTATAAAGTATAAGAAGAAAATAGTTTTACTTAATTTTGTTTGGATTCAGCTTGTTTGATTCTCATTCTACGTTGATGTCTATAGAAAAGAAGAGAAATATATCAATAATTCAATAAATAGTTTCATGAATAAAGTCGGTGATGATAGAGAAGTATAAAATAAATAAATACTCTTCATATTGACACTTTTCGTAAGCATGCATGAATTCTTCACACTTTCCAGGCATCCAATAAGTTTCACTTCTGCACTTGTTTAATTTAATAAGGATATCAGCACAATAATCTCTGAAATTGACAGGAAGGTTGGCATCCTTCATATCTTGTTCAGTAGCTTTTAATTCAGCTATATTATATAAATGAGCTAATTATGTATATCATACGAGGATTGAGAGACATTTGAATAATTGAGGAATTAATCAACAAATATAATGAATAGAACTAACAAGAGAAAAAAAGGTAATCAAGACACTTTTTCCTTGTTGAAAAGAATTCCCTTGTTTATTTGATTATTTCTGCGGAAATGATGATATTTTTTGCGATTAAGGAGTCAATAGGGAATGAGTATTCTCTGTTAAACAAGAGAATTGACGGGAATCTTTGAGCATTAGCCTTTTTTGTTCTTTTTATTTATGGGAAATTCTTGTTTGTGTTATTTTTTTTATTCAATTAATTTGAATGAAATTATAAGATTTCTGTCAAGGGAATATGTGAAAAGAAGTAGATTTAATTGACTTAGGACGCTGTAAATTGTAAAAGTTGACTCAAGACAGTAAATTAGGCTTAGAGACGAGGGTTTGGTAGGAGTTAGATCGTGCTAAGTCAATTTTTGTGATTTAAAGCTTCATAAGTCAATTGTGTATAGTTTATGTCCACTACTTTCTAAATTATTTTTGATATAAAAAAAGATTAGCCAAATATTTAGCAAGAATTCATTTTTTTTATGAAACACGTTACAGTATTATTATTCATAAGTTAATGTGCAACAAAAAAACATAAAATATATGAAAACAAATAGTATATACACAAAAACAAATAAATAATAAAAAGAGCTTCATTGTTATTGATAAAATTATAAAATTATGAAAAAAGACAATGGAGTCTATAAGTAGAAAATAATGATAGACCATAAAAATATAGTGAAGAGACGATTCGAAATGAATGATAAAACAATATTTAAAATATATATATATATATATATATATATATATATATATATATATATATATATATATATATAGAGTAGAATAATATGTTTAGTGAACGATAGTAATATTGTTATTTGTATTCATATCTATATCATCATCTTCATTATTATTTTCATTATCTTCATTCATATCAACTTCATCCTCAGGAGGGATATCACTAATAGTCATATTATCTAATAATTCTTCAAGTGGAATAACAGGAGCATCTTCTTCTACTTCATCATTAATTTGAATAGGCTTATCACTCTTCTTATATACATTAATTTGACTACGTAAATCTTTATCTTCTTCAAGATCACGTAAGAACATTTCATAATCAACTTCAGCACGTGATTTATCCTTCTTCTTACGAGCAGCAAGGGTATCACTTTCTTCCTTTATATATAATAATTATTATTTTATGTTTATTATTATAATTATTTTTTATGATTATAATTATGATTATAATTATTTATTATGATTATAATTATTATTATAATTATTTATTATGATTATAATTATTATTATAATTATTTATTATGATTAAATATATATACAATTTGAAGTTTTTGAAGTTCCCAATTACGTTCGACATGTGATTTACGATACAAAGGATAAGACTTACGTACTAATACACAATAAGGTATATCTTTAGACTATATATATATAGAAACAATAATATAGAAATATGATTTCTTTTATTTTTATTAAAAAAATATATAAAAAAATATTAAAAAAGAATTTAAAAATTAATAATAAAAAAAAATTTAAAAATTAATAATAAATAAATCTTTGATTCTTATAATAATAAATAGATACTTCGAGTGACTTGGCATCATCATCATTATAGATAGCAACAGTTAAATCATAACCTAATACAGTATCTCCAGCTTTTAATATATACCCTAAATGTGTCTTTACAGTGAATTGAATATCATTAATACCAATATCACGACTTCTAGCTACCGTTACATCGGCTAACGCATACTTACGTTTGATTGGATGATTGTCTTCAGGTTCAACAAGATCAATATCAATCACTGTATACTCAGTAAGCATACGATTATTTAATAAAGAACGGAAAGGATTAGCTTGGAATCGTTCTACAGATAATTGTTTAACAGTACAAGTAGTAGGATCAATGAGACCAATACAATTATTCACCTTATAACATAAACATAAAGGATTCATACCGAGTTCTTGAGCGGTCTTCTTGGGGAGGGCACATAAGTCATCCTTACAAATAGGTAAGATATTCACCATATAACAATACTTATAGGTAGTCACATTGGAACTAAAATCTTGAGACAATAACTGACGAGCTTCAGTGAAACTATATATATAGATTATAGAATCATGAACATGAAATAATAATAATAATAAAATAAACTATAAATAATAATAATAATAATAATAAAATAAACAAATTTAAATACGTCATGGGAACAACTTCTTTTAAGAAGTTTAAGAAAGTTCGTGCGTCACTTCGTTCAGCGAATGAGAAATCAAGACCATCGGGTTGTTGTTCAATACGAGAAGCTTTACGATGTATATTATTCTTTAATATTAACTGTTCTAAGAAATAAAAAGTACGTTTATGTTCAACCTATAATAATAAATACATATATATATAATTATTTACATATATTCTCTTCAAGAAATAAATAATTAATATATTAAAAATATATTCTCTACAACAACAACAAAAAAATATATAAAAAATAGTATAATAATAAATAATAAAATATTTACTTTTTGTCTAATTTGTACAACAGCTTTAACTTTATGTTCAATAACTTCCATAATACAATCTTCACAAGTCTTATTTTGAAGAATAAAAACAACAATAAATGATTGTTGAAGAATCACTTTAAAGACCTAATAAAGAATAATATATAGAATCAATATAATAATAACTATAACAATAATAATAATAACTATAATAAACATATAAAAAATAGTACATAGAGTATATACTTCTTTTTGAATAGTGATTTTAATCTTGATTCTTCTAGAGTGAGGTTCTGTCCATACAAATTCAGCATCAATCAATTTAACAAACTTAAGACCTTTCATCTTCTTTAAACATAAAGCCATCAGTTCTTTAGAATCTCTTGCTGCAGTAGTCCACGGAGGACGATAATATCTAAATAAAAATTACAATTATATATATATTAAAAAGACCCTAAAAAAAGATTATATATAAAAAAGTATATAATTTAAGCAATAATAAATATAGATAGTCTACTAAGAAACCTACGATAGAATCATAAAAAAATTACCTTTCACAACCACGACATTGTTGCATAATTACTTGTCTCGAAATACCCTCAGTAATATCGACCTTAGCTCTAATACAGTTCACACACATATTAGCTGCATTAGGAGTGATGGGTGTTGAACAAACACAACAGAGAGTAAATTAGATTAATGAAACAAATTGTTTTAGAATTATCAAAAAATTAATATTTATTACATATATATATTATTAAAGGATATATATTATCAACTTGATTATTAATATTTTCCATTGGTAAGTATTCAATTAATAAAAAATGAGTAAAGCACAAACACCAAACAAATTTATAAAAATGAAATATTTCTTGAAAACCATGAAAATTAGGATCATTGTCCCCTCTTTATACATATTTCCCCATGGGTGTCGCCAATGATCTATTTACCTCAATTTTTCCAAAAAAAGTTAAAAAAGAAAAAGCAGATTTCTAGTTCCATTGCCGTTTTCATTTTCATTTGTTTTCATCAATTTATGTTGTGTCTGCATTTGATATTAACTTTAGAGTATCTAGATTGATTATATATATGATATGTTCTATATATTAAAAAGAACATTTAAACAATTGGAAATTTATATATGAATATATTCAAATAAGTTTTGAAATCATTATGATTTGTCATTATTAAATCCGAGATACTATACTTTTATGAAATAATAATTAATTTGATTTCATTTTATGTGTTTTAATAACAAATAATTCTTCATTTTCCCTACGATTTATATTTGAATATATTTGAGTAACTATTTTCATGAAATCTAGTTAGTTTAGATTCATTTATTTCTTAAAATGAATAATAATTATAGTTTTTTTTCATTTTCTTTTTGTAAGACAGTATTATGTTGTCTATTCCTGAAGTCATACCCCTTCTAATTATTATTTAATATGAATAGTTGAATAACAATACAGAATTATGTCATACAGTAGATTAATCGTCGGATATTCTGTAATAGTTCTATCTACCATTCGGTGTTCTCCTCTAATGTAGAGATAAATATAGATATACTCGAGGATATTGATGTTTGTTCACAATTGAAGTTTTCGAACTTGTTTTTCTTTTGGAGAAAGTTCTAAACTGAATACGATTTAATCTAACAAATAATAACAAAAAGATAATTTATATACCCAATCAAGTTCTACGAGATCTTCGTGAAATGAGGTTGCATTATAAAACGAAGAAAAGAAATGACACATTTTTTGTTTGTATTGGTTTTTTGGTAGACGAAGCATGAGTAAGAGTTTATAATCTTGGTTTTTATATTATTCGCATTGCAAATGAAGAATAATTGGAAAAAGTAATTAGAATTTACTTTACGGTAAATTATAGTATCAGTTAAATGGATTTCTCTTTTCAAGACTACACTGACAAAGCTCGTGTAAAAGAGCTATACAATCAAGGTAGAATGACCCGTTTAAATGAGTTTGTAAGCAAATGGTCTCAGGTGGTTCCACCAAGATTTAGAGTTTATGAAGCTGATGAACTATACATGTATGTGTCTTTTTATTATATATTTTTCTAATATTTGTTTTTTAATTGTCTTATATGTTTAGATATCCTGTGCCAATTATTACAAATGATGATATTCAAACAACTTGGAAAATAAGACCCAAACCATTTAACTTAGCTACAGATGCGTAAATATATATATAATTATTATATGTCGTCTATATATTATTTTAAAATTAATTTTTAGTATATATATGTAATATAGATTTCAGAAGGATTGTAATTTAATGAGTAATATACCATTAGGTAAAGATTATAGAACTCATCCTATGACGAAACGTTTATATAAATTACGAGAATTACTCAAAGAAGTATCTACGACATATCATATAGATTGGATAGGAATATACAGAATAATGTGTGGCGTCGAATCTACTGATACTGTCTTAGTTAAAGAAGTATATAGAAATATATATGTTTTTAATATTAAGTTTGTTTTCTAGTTATTCTCTTTTAGTTTTATACATTTTTTTTTTTTTGCATATTATAATAATTATTTAATTATCTTACTTATTATATTTGTTATTCTTTCTAATAATCAATTGAATCAACAGATCCTTAATACTCTCTCTAAATTATATATTTTATAGGTATATAAAGGAGAAATGACACGACCTACGTTTCCTTTAGACGACTCTTGGGTTAATAAGAGCTCAGTCACTTGTGCAGGACTCACAGGAAATGTTATTTATATTCAAAACCTACAAATACAAGATAGTCAACATGTATTTAATATTTTATTTTATTTTATTTTATGTTATTTTTTTTATAATTATTATTTTATATATTTATTTATTTATTTATTTATTTATTTATTTATTTATTTATTTATTTATTTATATACTTATTTATTTATTTATTAATTTATTTATTTATTTATTTATTTATTATATTTATATACTTATTTATTTATTTATTATATTTATATACTTATTTATTCTTTCATTGTCTATATAATTATATACTATATTTAGTATGTTATTCCTAGTACAGAAAATTGTGAGAGTTCTTTAACATTACCTATCTTTGGAATATCCTTATATATCTATATATATTCTTATTTTTTATTTTCAATAATACTATTGACTTATATTGACCAAATACATTTATTATTATTATATATATATATATAATATCTTTAATATTTATACTCTGACGGATTTAGTATTATTGGCGTTTTAGATACATGCTCCTATCAACAAAATGCATTCAATGATGAATTAATCATTCAATTATCAAAAGTATATATATATATATAGAACTACAAATCTTATTGTTTTATTGTCTATAAATTAATAATTAAATAACCTTAGCATTTCTCTATTATCTATTTTAAACTATTACTATTATTATACATAGATAGCTTACGATTTATCCAAACAGAATCTTTGGATGCCTCTCTATAATTAAGTCTTTTAATTGTTTATTTTATGATTTATTATATTATATATATATCTAGTATTCGCTATTTTTATCATTTTACCTTTAGTCAGTATAATATACATATGTAGTTCTTTATAAACATATAAATATATATATGTATATTTCATTTATATGAATACATTGATCTTTTATTAAATCATTATTTTTATTCTTTCTCTTCAGAAATAATACCTTTCATTCCATACATTTCTCTATACCTCAAGTTTCTCTCCATTTCATTCTTCTTCTCTGCTGTTATTTAACTATTCTTCTAGCTATAGATTACGTATTTTTAGTGTGGTATTTATTTGAAATAAAATAAAACAACTGGTATATAAATTAAAAAAAAAAAAAATTTACAAAAAATATTAGATTATTTCTTGACAATTTTTTTATAAACAAAAAAAAACAGATTCTTTTTTTTTATTTCTTTTTTATAAAAATTTATTTTTTATTCATAATAAAATATCGATTGTGTATTTTATAATACTTTATATTTATAACTCCAAGAATTAATAAAAAAAACAAGGACAAAAACGTGAATGAGCTCATTGACTTATTTTCATGTTAATCTCTATTGAGTCACTTTTTTCGGTACATATCATTAATATACAGATCTTCTATTTAAAATAGTATCTACAAAGTCACCTGTTTTTCTATTTAAAAGAAACATTCTAGAACATGAAAAAAAGAATAATTCGCTTTCTATGTACCAATAAAAAATGTTATATAATTTCTTGGAAATTTCTTGGTCACCATCTATTGGTAGGTTGTTCCAAAAAGAAAAAATAAACAAATAAATAATGTTTCAAACAAATAAACCATTAGTCTTCCATATCTTTTGTTACTGGCTTTATAGCTGTTTCATGTTCTGTTATTATCATTCATTTATCCATCATATATTTCATAAATATTTCATTTACATTAAAATATAAGGAATTATGGAAGAAAATACGACTACAGTGAAAGAACCATTGTTAGAAAAAACAGTTCTTTCAGATATTGAAAAACCTAAAACTGCTGAGGAGTATACTCTATATAGACATTCTATATATTATAATATATAGAGCACCTGATAGTTATGAAGAGAAAGCTGGATTCTTATCGAAAACCTTCTTTAATTGGATGACACCTATTTTGAAAACAGGTAGTAAACGTCCTTTAGACTTCAAAGATATTCCAAAATTATCGTAAGATATTCATACATAAAATATATATTCTATTTCTACAGAAAATGTGATACAGCTGATGAAATCTATACGAAAACAAGTTCATGTTTTGAAGAATCAAAGAAACAAGGAAAGTATAACATCACTGATTATAAAACTAAGTATTTCTAGGCCAAGTATTTATCGAGCTATGTATAAATCGTATGGAAAACCCTTTGTTTTTGCTGGATTCTTGAAGCTCATTCATGATATCATGCAATTCCTTGGACCTTATCTTTTAAAATTCATTTTAGACTTCATGAGTGATAAAGATGCTGATATGGTATATATATTTATAGTTCTCATATAATCATTTATGTTAAAAGATTCAAATGAAATAAGAATATAGCTATTATAATAAAATAATTGTTAAATATATGCATATATATCATTTAGATGGAAGGTATTTGGTTGAGTATTGCTCTTTTAGTATCTGCTTTGGTTCAAAGTTATTGCTTACGTAATTATTTCTTCTTATGTTATCGTACAGGGATGAGAATGAGAAGTACTGTTGTTACTATGGTGTATGTTATTATATATTATATATATTATTGTATTTATTTATAATCTTATATATTTAGATATACAAAATCACTTAAATTAAGCACAAAATCACGTACTTTGTATGTTTATTCATAATAATAATAATAATAATTATTATTATTATTAGATATTCTACGGGACAAATTACGAATTTAATGGAAGTAGATAGTCAACGATTTCAAGATTTAACTTCGTATATATATAGTATTATATACATAAATATATATATAGATATTTACAAACTTTATGGTCAGGACCTTTTCAAATTATCGTTTGTCTTGGCATGCTTTATTGGATTGTATATTATTTATACTATAGTATATATTATTCTATATAGATGGGATTATCTGCAATAACAGGTGTTATTCTGATTCTTCTCATGATTCCTCTTTCAAAATGGCTTTCTAAACATCTAGCCTTAGTTCAAGTATATAAATAATATTATATTTTATTCAATAATATTTTTGTTATTCATAATATATATATATAATTTTATTTTTAATGCGATTTATTCAATATTTCCAAATAATAGTTAAGATAATCATTATGTATATATATAGAATGATTTAATGAAGGCTAAAGATAAGCGTCTTCAATTAACAGGAGAAGTGGTAGGAGGTATAAAAGTAATTAAATTACAAGCATGGGAAAGAGCCTTCTTAGAAAGACTAACTGGACTTAGAGGAGTCGAAATGACGGTATTAAGAAGATATGCTATTTGGAACACATTTAATCAATGTATTTGGAACATGGTTCCGATTCTTGTAGCTGCAGGAACTTTCGCTACGTATTTATTATTATTATTATTATTATTATTATTATTATTATTATTATTATTATTATTATTATTATTATTATTATTATTATTATTATTATTATTATTATTATTATTATTATTATTATTATATTTATTATATAGATATACATTAACAGGAGGTGTTTTAACGAATTCTATCGCTTTCACAGCTAATTCCTTGTATATATATTATAATTCATATATATACTATTATATACTTATAGATTTAATTTATTGAGTTTCCCTCTGACAATGTTCCCTGAAGTATATATATATAACTTAATTGAGTATTAAATTTATATTTTTTACATATTATTTTATTCTATATGTATTGCTATAGACTATTAATGATATTTCAGAAGCTGCCAACTCTGTTCAACGAGTTCAAGCCTTCCTCTTGGCAGAAGAACAAGAACATATACATATTCATCGTATATAGACTACTTTATTTACCTATACTTATATATTTATATTATATTAATAATATATATATATGCATTATGAAACCAGTTATACTCTATTTATTATGTATAGCTGATAGTACTCATAAGGGTATATTTTTATCAAATGCTAATTTCACTTGGCCAGCTTCGAATCGTAAAGAAAATGTATATAATAATAATAATAATAATAATAATAATAATAATAATAATAATAATAATAATAATAATAATAATAATAATAATAATAATAATAATAATAATAATAATAATAATAATAATAATAATAATAATATGTATATATATAGAGTACTCCTACTCCTTCTGAATCCTTTGGATTAAACGATATATCGATGGAAATACGTATATAATAATAATACTAACAATAATACTAATAATAATATATATATAGCTATGAATTGTTTGGTTGGAGTTACAGGACCTGTTGGAAGTGGTATATATATAATAATAATAATAATAATAATAATAATAATAATGATAATAATAATAATATATATATGTATAGGAAAATCTTCTTTAATAAATGCATGTCTTGGAGAAATGGAAATAGTTGGTGGGGATATATTTTTAGGCGGTAAAGTAGCTTATGTCCCTCAAACAAGCTATATTCTTAATGACACACTTCGTAATAATATTCTTTTTAATTCTCCTTTTAATCAAGAAAAATATGATGTATATATATATATTATAATATATATATTATATATTATATATATATATATAGACTGTTATAGAAGCATGTGCTTTACGTCCTGATTTAGACATTCTTCCCGCGGGAGATCAGACTGAAATCGGTGAAAAAGGTATTAATTTAAGTGGTGGCCAAAAAGTAAGAGTCAGTTTAGCACGTGCTGTTTATCAAGATAGTGATATGTATATATATATATATGTTATTATGATTATGGTCATGATTATATATATATAGATATATATTAGATGATCCGTTAAGTGCTGTAGATGCCCATGTGTCGAAACATATATTTGAAAAATGTATTAATGGAATACTTAAGGGAAAATGCATATTATTAGTCACTCATGCACTTGAATATCTTAAATACTGTGATAATATATGCGTTATGAAAAATGGTCATATTGTTGAACATGGCACGTGGGATAATTTAATTAACGAATCATCTCTGTCGGAGACACGTGCTAAAGGTCTTCTAAAAGAACTCTATGATGCTCAGTTATCTGCTCATACTCAAAAAGCTAAAGAATCTACTTCTGATAATACTCCTACTTCTCCTACTCCTCTATTAATGGCTGAAGAAGAATCCAAGAAGAACCACGGGAATCAAGCTGCTGCTGTGATATCGAATACAGACGGTAAATTGATTCAAAAAGAAGATCGTGTGACAGGTAGTGTTGGGTGGAAAGTATATAAACAATATATGAATGCATGTGGAGGCTTAAAATGGTTTATTCTTTTACTTTTATTATTTGGATTCTCTGAAGGAACTAAAGCTATGAATAGTTATTGGATTACTTTCTGGGATAGCAATGCATTTGGTATATATATATAATTATTATATAACAAACTATAATGATTATTATACATATATTCATTATATAAACTATATCTATATTATTAAAGTATTTATCTCGAAATAATATCATCTGTTACCTATCTAGTTTTATATAGCATCATATATTATTACTATATATAGCTCAAAGTGATTACTTCTATTTGTCTATATATATTGCTATTGGCCTTGTATCTATTATATTCTTGTGTTTCCGATATGTCACTATCTTCTTCACGGGTATTCGCGCTTCTAAAGTATATAATCTTATAAAAACAAATAAATCTATTATTTTGTAATATATGTTATGTAGTATATTGTATTATTATTAGTATTTGTTATCTATCTGGTCATTTTTATGTTTATTCCCATTTTTATGTTTATTCCCATTTTTATGTTTCTTGTTATTATATATACTAATATATAAATATACTCTATATAGTCTCTTCATTATTCCTTATTAGATAATATTCTTCATCTCCCCATGCTATTCTTTGATACTACTCCTCAAGGAAGAATCATTAACAGATTCTCTAAGGATATGTATATATTGAGATATATTGAAATATATATATATTTTAAATATTTATATATTTTTTAAATTTTTATATATATTTGTATAGTTATACTGTGGATCAATCTTTACCGAATACAATTGCCTCTTATTTTGATTGTCTTATTAGTGTTATATGTACTGTCATAATTATTTCTGTAGCTACTCCATGGTTCCTTATTATTCTGGTTCTTATTCTTATATATTATCTTTATGAACAAAAAGTATTTATTAATAGTTCTAGAGAAATCAAACGATTGGATAGTATCTCCAGATCCCCAATGTATATTATTATTATTATTATTATTATTATTATTATTTTCATTCATATTATTATTATTATTATTATTATTATTATTATTATTATTATTATTATTATTATTATCATTATTTAGATATGCTCATTTTTCTGAAACTCTTGATGGTATTCCTGTTATTCGGTATATATAAGACTATATAATTCATACCTATTATCTATATGTGTAATATATTCATTATATAGTGCTTTTGGTATGCAAAATTATTTCATAAATAATAACAATAATAAACTTGATTACAATCAACGTGCTTATTTCTTACAATTTTCTGCTAACTGTTGGCTTGGACTTCGATTAGAATTCGCTGGTACTTTAATTGTATTCTTTTCCTCTTTCCTTGCTGTACTCGGCAAAGAAACTGGAAATGAACAATTCATAGGTTTAGCAGCTTGTATATAATATATTATTATATTTATTATTATTAATATTACTATTATTATAAATTACTTTTTATAATATTCTATATATATAATAATATATAGTATCTATTTCTTATGCATTAAATGTTACTCAAACACTTAATTGGGTGGTACGAATGGCAGCTGATATGGAAACACAAATTGTTTCTGTAGAAAGAATTAATAGTTATGCTCAATTACCTAAAGAAGCTCCTGAGCATATAGAAGGTCATATTCCTGAAGAATCCTGGCCTTCCCGCGGGGATATAACATTTAAGAATATGTCTATGCGATATCGTCAAGAATTAGAGCCTGTTCTTCATCATATTAATGTTTCTATTAAGGGAGAAGAGAAAGTAGGTGTTGTAGGAAGAACAGGAGCAGGTAAAAGTAGTTTAATGTTAGCATTAATGAGAATTATAGAATTAGATGAAGGAGAAATAGATATCGATAATATGAATATAAGTGAAATAGGATTACATGATTTAAGAAGTCGTATAGCTATTATTTCCCAAGAACCTGTTTTATTTAGTGGTACCATAAGAGAAAATATAGATCCTTTTGATGAATATAAAGATAGCGATATATGGATTGCTTTAGAAGTATATACTATTTATTATTATTATATTATTGTTTTTTTATTATTATATTATATTATTATTATTATATAATTATTTATTATTTTTTATTATTTTTATTATTTTTATTATTTTTTATTATTATATTATTTATTATATTTTTTTATATATTAATAATAATCATTATTTTCAATAATATACCACATGAGCTCTTTCAACATATAATATAATAATATACTCTATAGCGTGCCCATATGAAAGATGTAATTGCTTCTTCTGATTTAGGTTTATCATCACTAGTAGAAGAGCATGGTAATAATTATAGTGTTGGTCAACGTCAGTTATTATGTATAGCTAGAGCATTATTGCATCATACAAAGATTATCTTAATGGATGAAGCTACTGCTTCTATTGATGTTGAAACAGATCTTAAAATACAAAAAACAATGAAAGAAGAATTTAAAGATTGTACTGTGATTACTATAGCTCATAGAATACATACTATTATTGATAGTGATAAAGTCATGGTTTTAGAAGCTGGAGAAGTTAAAGAATTCGAACAACCAGCTCTACTCTTAGAAGATCCTAATACGTATATATATATATTTGTTATTACATTTTATATTAACTATTTCTATATATAAATATATATATTTGTTATTACATTTTATATTAATTATTTCTATATATATATATATATATATTTGTTATTACATTTTATATTAACTATTTCTACATATATATATAGAATATTCTCTGGATTAGTGAATAAATGGCAAAGTGCAAATGAACAACATAATCCTTCTAATGATGAATAATCATTATTTATATTCTTATTTTAATAAAAATATCTTACGATTGTATCTATTTTTTAACTTATTTGTTATGGTGTTGTTTACTATTTTTTTTTTATCGAGTAGCTATATTGTTCATAAAATACATTTATTTAAATAAAAATACCTTATAAATTGTTTTATCGAAATCATAAATTATGCTTATAATAAATCATGCTCATTTTTTGCTACATGTTTTCATATATACCATATACTTTCTAAAATTTGTTGTCAAAATTAGCTAGATTAAAACTTATTGCTTACTTTTCACGAAATCGTAATTAGAGAAACATCACAAAAACTTCAAAACTATCTTTTGACAAAAAACAAAACAATGGTATTGAAGGAATAGAACAAATACATACATACAAAAAACAAAAAGACATAGATTATAATTAAATAGGAGCATATATATAGACAAAAAAAATGAGAAATATGAATACTTAATAGAAATAAAGATGTATATATATATAGTAATAAAGAAATACCGTAAATTTCTTATCGTCTTCTTTTTATATCTCTATATCTATCTCTACTATCACTTCTGCTTCTATGTCTATAGGAACGATCACGGCTATCATGTCTTCTTCTATCTCTATATCTATCTCTACTATCACTTCTACTTCTATGTCTATAGGAACGATCACGGCTATCTGGGCTTCTTCTTCTTCTTCTTATTTCTCTGCTATCACTTCTACTTCTATGTCTATGAACACGATCTTCAACCTTATCAGTAGTAGTAGCAGTAGCAGTAGCAGTAGTGGTAGTAGTAGCGGTAGTAGAACTAGTAGAATTAGTGGAAGTACTATATAATAATAGTAGAATATAAATATATATATATAAGTTAGTAATAATAAAAGCATAAATGAATACCTTTCAGGTTTAGTCTCAGTTACTTGCTATATATATACATAGAATAGGATAAAAATGAATAAATAATATATATATATATACCTTTCCATATTTTTCTTGTAGAGCTAAAAGAGCAGCTTTAGCCTATATAAAATATTATATATATACAAATATATGTATATAATAATATGACCATACTTTATCATTAGCTACTTGTTTGTCAACAACTTGAGGTTGAACGGGAACTATTTTTATAGGATTCTATACATAAATAATAACATATTATATTAAAAAATAATAAGTATAATAATAAATAAAATAATACTATTAATAATAAATATAATAATACTATTATTAATAAATATAATAATAATAATAATAAAAAGAATAAAAAGCAAATAATACTCCATAATAATAATACTAATAAAAAGAATAAAAATCAAATAATATACAGATTTCCCTAGTAGATCTGGCTTATTCTTCATAAAGGAAGCTCCAGGACCATAAGCAGTAGGTTGAATAATAGGACCTTGACTTGGACCTACTTTCAATTGACGATCTCCTACTAATAAGCCACTTAATGCAAGCGCTTCATGAACAGAAGCACGATCTGCAAACTCAATAAATGCAAAACGATTGGCTAAAGAGAAAATATAGTGAACTAGTTCAATGAAGAGTTCATTAATTCATATATATATATAGTGAATTTATTAATGTAGTATATACTAAAAACATATATACATATATATACCTCCTCCATTAGTATTTAATTTGGTTGAATCTGTTGTAATTTTAACTAAATTAATAACACCACAATTAGAGAAAATTGCGATTAGACCATTTTCATCTAACTATACACATGAAAAAAAATATTTATAATTGATTATTTTTAGTTACTAGTAATAAAAATAATTCTAAAAAATACTTCATCATGAATATTTCCTATGTAAATAGTTCTTTCCTTTTGATCTTTGTGAGGATCTTCTTGCTTGGATTTCACAGCCTAAATAAATTCATTATTTATTTTAAAATCATATTTAAACAAAATAAAAACAAAAATTAATAAAAAAGCCTACTTCTAATCTAGATTCTTGTTGAGACGTTGTAACGTATTTCTATAGACATATAATTCATATTGAAATATAAATAAAATATTATTAAACAATATACATATTGTAGTAATGCAGAAGTGATACTATTTGAATCCATTTTTATGATTATTCAATCTATGGCCACTATGTAAAATAGAAGATATATAAATGAAACACATACAATGTATATTGAATAAGAATAAATAATGCTCTTTTTACACTCTCTTTGGAGTAATTAATTTTACACACATTCTTGTGAAATAATCATGAAAATTAAGAAAAGAAACAGTTTTAGAATTATCTAGTTTTTTGTCACTAATTTGTGATGGGTTGGGTTAGAACTGCTTCAATTCTTGCAGGTACATTTATGGGTGCCATGGTTGGGTTTTATGTTCAAGAAAAATATGTTGTCAAGTATCATGTATGTTTTGTTTTTGTTTTTGTCAGTCTCTAATTATTGAACAGAATAGTAGAGAAAAATATATAGAAACTGAAGTAGATAAGAGAATGAAAGATTCTAGTTCTAGTCATTCGTCTTAAGTTTTGTTTGGTTTTATTGGTATTCTCATTATTATTGTTGTTGTTTATACGATGAGAAGTTGTTTTGTAGCAAGTTTACCGCTCTTTGTGAATGTATTATTATTTTAAAAAGTTGTTTTTTAAATAAAGACTTACAAAGTTATTCCCGCGGGAATTTTAGAAATCACACTTTTCAAATAGTTTTTTTTTTGGAATAGATGAAAATTAACATTGCGCAATTAGCCATATACATGGTAGCCATGCCCTAGTCTTGATCAGTATGTCTGTAACAGTACGTGATTATTTCCTTTATAAATGATTTATTGTTTTATAGTACTTTAGCAGGAAATATTAAACGATCCATCAACAAAATTGTCTCTAAGTGGCCTTAAAGATTGATTTGTGAAGCTAAGATGCTCTTTGAGTGTTTCTGATCATAGAAGACTGAGAATCATACCATTTTACGTTAAACAACAACAAAAATATGTTTTTATCCTACTAATAATTTTTTGTGGATTTATCCAACATTTTATCTTTCATCATTATCTAGATTATGCACAAAGCATCTCAGGTATGAAAATTCATAAAGAACAAGAATATGATTTGACATTTCTCCATTTATTTCAAAATCAATTTTATTTTATTTTTATTAGATCTGGTTGGTAGACGACATCGCTCTATGCTCATTCAGCAATATTCTGCTTGAAAAGAAACTAGTTAGGCTACCCAATTATGGCAAAAATTGAATTTTTTTTTACAACTCTAAAGATTATTCTTTTAACTCTGAGCGTCATGTTTTTAATAATTAGCATAAGATATGTATTAATTTTCATGTATCCTTGATAATAAGAATATAGAATAATTTAAAATAATGATATTTAAATATAAGAAGACAAAACAAAAAGGTACATAAATACAAAAAAAAATTAATATTTCTAATGGATGCTATAGAATAATAAAACTATATTATATATATAAAATAGTGTATGTATAATCCATAAAAAAAAAGTTACTATATGTGCTATTTATTTAAAGACATAATACAAGTAAAACAAAAACATAATTCAACAAAAAATAAACATATATGTAGATGTGTTAAAAAATATATATATTTAACAATAGAATAAGGCAATTATACTTTTAAAAAATTAAAAAAAAAATAAATGCACACATATATACGGTTATATATATATATATATCAGCATTGTATATAAAAGACACAAATAGTAGATATATATATGAATAAAATGATATTAAATGTATTTATAAAAATAAAGAATAAAAATAAAATAAAAGCTATGAAACACTCAGAAAAGGTAGCAATAATTTCAAATGATAAAAAATTATATATATATATATATATATATATATATAGAAATGGCTACTAGCAACCAAGATTTTAAAAAAGAATTAAAAAAAAGTTTATATAAAAAAAAAATAAAGTGAATGTATATATAAAAGAATTTACAAAAATAATATATTAAATATATAGTAATATATAATAATATTTTTTTTAAATGAAAGAAGAAATTGAAAGACTGAGAAATGATAAAAAATAAAATAATGCTTGTAAATTATATAGACAAAGTAACATATTAAAATATATACTAAATCTATTTATTGATAAATCTGATTATTTTGGAACACAAGAGAAAAAATAAAGATATATATATATAACTACATTTAAAAAATAGAAAACAGAATTAAGCTAGTATTTATAGAAAAAGAAAATGATATATATCATAAAAATAATGAAAATTTATATATATATATATCATGAATAATAAAAATTAATATGTTTAAACTAGTGATATTCATGAAAAATTAATATATATATATTAATATATATATATATATATATTAATATATATATATATATATACAAGAAATAAAAAAAGGAAATCTTATAAAAGAATATATATATATATAAATAAAATCGTAAAAAAAATAAGTAAAATAATATTATTATACTGTTATAAAAAGTATCTAAAATATTAATATAATGATCCTATATAATTATATTAATATAATAGAATTAGAAACGAAAAAATGAATGAGAATAAAACAAATGTAGCAAAATATGATAAACATATATATAGATAAATAAGAACTATCATAAATGCAAATATATAAAATGAATAGTAGAAGAAGATAAGAATATAATATTACCAAAATAATATAGTTATATTACATATATATATTATAAAGAAAAGAATAGATGTTTAACAAGTTTTGGTAATAAATTTAAAAGAAAACAATAAATTATCAAAGAAAGATTATATATATATATATATACATACATATATATATACAATTGCTATTAAACGAAATACAGAAGAGAATGTGTTTCGTGTATACATAGAGTCTATTAGAATATATACAGCTATAGAATTATATATAAATATATATAATTATTTAAAATTAAAAAAAAAAGAAAAATTCAAAATACAGTGTTCAATCAATAATGATTAAAAAGTAAATAACTAGATATAAGACAATATATAAATATATACGATGAAATATATATATATATTTCTAAAATAAAAAATAAAAATAAAATATAGTATTGAATAAACTAACTAATTTAAGATGTGCACATTATTATTTAAAAAAAAACAATAATTAAAATTATAAATAATGAAATAGAAAGCGAATATCACTCGAGAGAAGTATCGCAAACAAAAACAAAATAAAAACAAAAAATATATATAGAATACAAAACCAATATATATATATAATTAACAAGAAAGAAAAATACTTAAATATTAATAAAGAAATAATATAATAAATACAAAAAGAATAATAAAAAGTATAGAACTGCATATAATTGTAAAAATTATTAAGGAAAAACAATGAATCGAGGAATATATAAAAAAAATAAATTTATAAGTATCGATAAATAAAGAATAAACACATTGTATCTTAAATTAGTTGTAAAAGCTAAGAATATTGATATGTATAAAATAATTGCATATACAAAAAATGCATAGAAAAAAATTAAAATAATTACATATAAAAAGCGAATAGAATTATAAAAAAAAGAATAAAAGATTATGATAAAATATGTTTATCATATGAAATAGAATATTTGAATATAATATATGTAATATATAAATTAGATGTTATA
Source organism: Blastocystis sp. Blastoise (assembly GCA_039096225.1). Lineage (NCBI taxonomy): Eukaryota > Bigyra > Opalinata > Blastocystidae > Blastocystis > Blastocystis sp. Blastoise. The sequence goes on from JBBPEB010000018.1 coordinate 255,389, forward strand.
TAATGATTATATTATTGTGGTCTACGAAGATCATTTTCCCCGTGAGCAAATTTACATCTACAGGCATCAAAACGACAATTCCCGTTAAGATAATACTGACATAAAGAAGTTTTATACTTTGGATGACGAAGAAGAACCTTATCGTTACCCTATAATATAATAAGTATAATATACATAATAATAATAATAATAATAATAATAATAATAATAATAATAATAATAATAATAATAATAATAATAATAATAATAATAATAATAATAATAATAATAATAATAATAATAATAATAATAATAATAATAATAATAATAATAATAATAATAATAATAATAATAATAATAATAATAATAATAATAATAATAATAATAATAATAATAATAATAATAATAATAATAATAATAATAATAATAATAATAATAATAATAATAATAATAATAATAATAATAATAATAATAATAATAAAATCTATATATACATCTTGAAGATCTTCTTCTCCATGAGCAAAATTACATTCCTCTTTCGTTCGTGGGCAACATCCATGCATATAAGCAATACATAACTGTGTTTTCCAATTACTAAGAAAATTAAATTATAGATATAATATATACATATATAATATATGATATAAAGACAAATAGAAAGAAATATGAAAATAAAATAAATAAAATAAAAATATATATATATACTTTTGTGTTCCTTTAGATCCAGTAATTAAAGAATTGGCGGGAGAGTTGGCGGGAGGTGTTGAGGTTGTCAAAGGTGATACTGATATTGAGTTATAATCATAATTAGAAGGAATGTCATTATTATTATGATTGTAGTGATTAGCGTCCAGAGTATTAGTTGCATTAGTATTGTTATTATAGTCATAATTCAAGTTATCTTGATTATTAACAGTATTTATATTCATTATATTATGTTGAGGAAGATTCTTTCTATTTAAAGGAGACAAAATACCTCTAGAAGAAGGAGAAGAAACTATAGTAGATTGAGTAGTTATACCATTAGAAGATAATTTATTATAATGAATATTCTGTGGACTCTGATTATTAATATAAGACATATTTTGATTATTTCCGTGGTTATTTGATCGATTGAATGAACCTGTTGCTGGGTTATGAACAATATACTGCTGATATGTATTTATATGTAAAGGATGATGAGGAGAAGGAGGAAGAAAAGTGTCAAAAGATATTGTGCTATTATTATTAGCAGCATTAGTATTAATAGTATTATTATTAACAGCATTAGTATTAATAGTATTAGTACTAATAGTATTAGTATTATTACTACTATTATTATACTTACTATTTAAATTATTATTATGATTACTAGTAATATTATCATTATCATGATTTATAATAACATCATTATTATTACTATTATTATTCATATTATCTCTCTGAGAGAGATTATAAATATTTGAATGTGTATTCATAAGAATAGAATGTGTATTATGAAGTGTTAAAGGACTATTATTAATACTTGTATTTCCACTGGAATATCCACTAGTATTACTATTGTTACTTGTAGGAGTACTATTATTAATAATATCCATTGAATAATAAGGAGAATTTCTTATTAAAGAATTATTATTATTTTCAGTAAATATATTATTATTATTTTCAGTAAGCATATTATTATTATTAATTGAATTATTATTATTAACAATATTATTATTATTAACAATATTATTATTATTACTACTACTATTATAGGTATTTATAGAAAGAGAATTTAATTGATGATTTAAATGACTTATTGAGGAGTGTTCTACATAATCAACAGGATTATCATCTTTATATTGATTCGAGTTAATAGAATATACATTAGTTAGAGGAGAAGCAGAATAAGGTATAGTATGTAAAGGAGAGGTAGGTGCAGAAATAAATGACATAGGAGTAGAATTTGCAGAGTTACTAGTAGTAGGATAATAATAAGAAGAACCTCTTGGTTTAATAAGTCTAGAATTCATGGTATTATTATTATTCATTGAATTATTATTATTAGTATAGCTTGGAGTATTAATAGCAGTTTTAATAATATCATTATTAATTATAATATTACTATTACTATTATCATTTTTATTACCATTACTATTATTAATATCATTAGTATTAGTATTATTCATAATATCGTTATTATTTATAATATCAGTATTATTAATAATACTATTATTATTAATATTATTTTTATTTATAATATTATTAAGTAGAAAAGGAGATGAAGGATATATCGAAGTATAATTATCATTTGTATTCTGATTCTTCATAAAACTATTATCATTAATACTATTATTATCATTTATAGAGGTAAAAGAATCTTGTAAAGACTCATTCTTTATATTAGTTGATAAAATAGTATTTTTACTTGAATCAATTGATACAGTATTTATACTATTATTTAGATTATAAGCATTAGACTGAGATATGTTATATGTAGATAAAGAATGAATAGAAGGAGAATTAGTATTACTATGAATAGAAGGTATAGGAAGAACAGTAGGAGTATTATGATGGCTACTTTCTTGAGATATAGGAGATATAGGATAAGAAGAAGAAGGATAGAAAGGAGAATTATTATTTATAGAAGGAATATAAGTAATAGGACTAGAAGATGTTTTTGTATGCATATATATATCTTCATGTGTATTACTATTATTATTATTATTATTATTATTATTATTATTATTATTATTATTATTATTATTATTATTATTATTATTATTATTATTATTATTATTATTATTATTATTATTATTATTATTATTATTATTATTATTATTATTATTATTATTATTATTATTATTATTATTATTATTATTATTATTATTATTATTATTATTATTATTATTATTATTATTATTATTATTATTATTATTATTATTATTATTATTATTATTATTAATGATAGTACCATGAGATGGATAAGGAGGAGGAGTAGGAGAATATATAACACTATTAATAGTAATAGGAGGAGTAGGAGAATGAATAGTAGAAGGCTTTATACTTTGTGAAGGAGAAGAAGAATAATAATGTGAATTATTATTATTATTATTAATATTATTAATAATATTATTATTATTATATTTATTATTTCGAAGAGAAAAAGGAGGAGTAGAAGATTGATAATGAATATCAGATGTATTATATATATCAGGATAAGAAGGACGTTGAGAATAACGTATGTCATCACTAGATTGACGATAAAAGTCTTTAGAATTATAACTTCGAGGAATTATCATATGAGGACAAGAAGAGTCTCTTTCTTCTGTATAACTAAAAGAACTATCACATAATGTATTTTCATTAATAAGAGGTGATATATTTCTTGTTATATATACTTGAGGTGATGAATGCTCACTCAATGGAGATAAATATATTGGTGGAGATTCACTATGTTGAGGAGAATAAGAAGTACTAGAAACACTTAATATAGGATTATAATGAGAAATATGATTTGATATTTTTATATTATTTAATATATCATAAATTTTTTTATCTAAAATTATAATATCATTAATTAATTGATTCTTTTCGTCTTTATTTTGCTTTAACATTCCTATAATAACAGAAAAACAAATTATCTCATTTAAAAAAAAAAAGAAATATCAATATATTTATGAAAAAAAGAATTAAATGTACTTAAAAAATATTCTTGTTGCTGAAAGTTCTATAAATAACATATTTTATCAGTATACTCGTGGGAGAGAATAAAATGATTAAAATAAAACTTATATAAATTAATATACTTCTGATGGAGGTATGTCATTTTGTTGCCAACTTGAATACTAAAAGTAAAAAGATATAGATTACGTTAAAAAGAACATTCTGAAATCATACATCGATCAATTTCTCGTTTTGTTGTATAAGAAAATCAATAGTATCCATTTTATCCTAATAAATCATTATTTCTATACATTATATATGCATACCACAATTAAATCTTTCATTGACAATATATATTTATATTCTTTATCCGAAAGAAATTGTTTACACTCACCAATATCCTTGATGAGCTTTGAAAAATGATCTTGGTTCATATAGATAAATATCTGGATTATCTTTTTTTATTATTTAAAGATAAGATAATGTGGCAAAAAGAGCAATATATTAAAAAATATATATTATTCTTCATAATTATGTAAAATCCGCTAAAGCTTTTCTCCTTTTTAACCAGTTGGCTGAATGCATATGAAATAATAAAGATTACTGTTAATAAAGCATTATTTCCATGGAAATAATGCTTTATTAAAACAAAATGATTGGAAGTTTTCGACCTAAAAAAAAACAAAATAGTCTTTTCGTTCCATTTTTCTTCTTCTTCGTTTGACATCAGACTCTTTTTGAGAATAAAAAACTGCCAATTTCTTCCAGGGTATTTGTAAAGAAGCTTTTCTTCATGAATAGCATCCACTTTGTCAATGGTAATTCACAAATTATTCGTTTTTTTTTTGTAGTATATTATTATATTTTAAAATTATATCATTCTCTTTAATATATGCTAGATCAATGTAGTTCAATGTTTTTCTTCTTGATGGTTTTTTTCATGTTTTACCAAAAAATGCTCCATTTTTAAAAGATAAAGTTTAAAATAAAATCTTCGTCTTAATCTATATATTCATTTTTCAGTTATAGACACAGAATATGTTACAAGAAATGAATATTTTAAAGCAAATAATTAGAAAGAAAACGAAACATCAAAAGATTTTATAATAGGTCAACTTAATTTAAAGAACAAATGAAACACATTCATTTGCCTCCAAAGCGTTAACATATTCATTCATTTTTATCATTTATTCTTGTTTATCTTCATTAATCAAAAGTACGGTACATTATATAATATATATCCCCTTATTTTTTTTGTTGTTTTCTTTTTATAAACTTTCTTAACATATTATGACTTGTATTGACTTAAAAGACAATACCATTTGACATGGGATGGTTCATCATACCAATTGGAGATTTCATTATAACAAATGGACAAGTATCGCTTCAATTAATGCTGCCAACAGCATTCAATAATTGATTTCATGTCTTTGGATTGGGCAACAGAATCTGAAAAATCTTGGGTTAAAATGAAAGTCATTTGTTAGCAATCATTACGTGTTTCATTGTCGTTTCTTGCCGTTATTATAATCTCTCTATTTTGACCGTGAACCACTGTTTCCAGACGTTTTTTCTGTTGAAATAAAATGCTTTTTAGAAGAGATTCTTCAATTTTTTTTTATTTCTTTTAAGGAAAACACAAGAAAATTATTTAAAATGATTTATAGAGCCATTCCAACTGTTTCTTTGTTCAGAGAATGATATTTATTAAGGTAAAATGGATACATTCTATAAATAAGTATTGATATCCATAATATCAATATTAAAAAGTGATGTTCTCATATCTACAAATACAAAATTACATTTATATTCTTCGGTTCATTAAATATTTATGTTAATATATAAAAACAACACGAAAAGAATGATAGTTTCTCTTATATATATGTACAAAACATTATATAACAAAAAACAATAATTTATTTAGGATTTGAGATATTTTATTATAATAAATAATAAATAAAAGAAAGAACAGGGTTATTCAAGTTTCTTAATAAAATCCAGCCTAGATTAGCTAAGGATACAAATAGAAATAGAATAAAAAATGAAGAAAACAAAAAAAAAAAGTAAAACAGAATAAAATACCCATAAAAAAGTAATGTACATTAAATAAGGATAAAATTGAAAATATATATAGAATAATATATACATAGAATAAGCTGCAAGAATGAATAATTTATTAAAAAAAAGAAACACATATAATCATATTATATATTAAGCAAATATTGATTAATAAAGAATAGGGTTATATATATACATAAAGAATAGTATAACAATTAAAAAAAATATATATATATGTATGTAGAATATTAGTTTATGAATTCTTTATATAAATGATATTAGTTTTCATATACAATTTTTCTTCTTTTTCTTTTAATTGTTTCATTGCCTTTTTCTTCATCTCCATTATCTCGTCGACTATGAACTTTATTAAATTCTCGATCCATCTCTTTTTCTATTAAACGAACTAAAGTATCACAACGTCTTTGTAATTCGAGTGGAGAACGAGTTTTAAAAAACCAATCAAATCGAAACTGTCTACATTTTTGAATTTCTGTTCGTATTAAATCCCAATTACCATATCCCATCTATAATATATATATTATATTATATTATATTATATTATAAACTATTATATTATATTATATTATAAACTATTATATTATATTATATTATATTATACTATATAATATTATCTTCAACATACTTGTGCGATACAGCAAACTAAGAATCGATCATTATCTTCAGTATATGTCTTTGAAGTAAGAGGAGCATAAGGAATAACTAATTGCTTATAAGGAATATCATACTGACTTAATTTCTGACTTATACACTATAAATATATAATATATAAACTTATATATATATATATATACTTGTTCTACAGCCATTTTACGTGCTATTCTTTGTTCTCCTTTTTCTATTTTCTCCAAAATCCTTTTCCATCCATTTATATACTGATAACTAAATATTATATTATAATAATAATAATAATAATAAACACTATTAATAATAATAATAATAAATATAATAATAATAATAATAATAATAATCATATATACTGTTTCCAGAATGCTTGGAAATAATCACGAACTTCAGTTGCAGTTTTACCACATGTACTACTAATATCTTCAATAATCTTACTTGTATTATATCGACCATAACTCTCTAAGGCTTGTAAAAAATGTCTAAAAAGAAAGTATATAGAATCACAATAATAATAATATAAATAAAAATAATAATAGTAATTATTATTAGAAGAAACATTAAAATAATAATAATAATTATTATTATTATATACCTAAAGTCAACTCTACTCCAGTTAGGAAAGCCTTCATTTAATAGTCTATTCTTCTCATCTTCTTCTTCAGCAGTTAACTTATAGCTTTCTAATTCATGTTCAAGCATTTTTTTATCTTCTTCCATCTCTTCTAGATTGCCACCTTTTGATTCAATCTCATTTATTTGCTATATATATATATATAATCATTATATATATATATAATCATTATATCTATAATAAATAGTATAATAACAATAATAATCAAAATAATATTAGAATTAAAATACTTTTAAAAATAGTTTTTCTTTTGATTGATATTCTTGTTCTTTATCTAATAATTTCTCTAATGATGAAATATTATATAGCTGAAAATCTTGATAAGGATATATATTCTTCTTTTTCTCTATAACGCCACTATTATTACTAGATATACCATTACTACTTGATTTATTAGAATCTAAATTATATAATCTTTTTCGTTCTCTTGTAGGTAGACTAATAAACGTATTTATTGTTTTATTACGAAAATTCTCACCATCAAATAAATATATATCTCTTTCCGATCCATCTAATCTGAAGTTATTTAAGGAGTTATCCATATTCTTCTTAATCCTTTCTTCTTCCTGTTTAGTTCTTTCAGCACCATATGCTAATATCTTATCAATATCATCATCCTATAAGGTAGTTAACATTATTATTATGTATATTATTATTATTATTATTTTTATTTAAATTAATATTCTCATAGAGTATATATATATATATATATATATATATATATATACATTAAATGTTCCAGCTTCACTATTAATAATCTTTTCTGCGCCATAACGTACCATTGTAGCTACTTCATTTGTACTTAACTTATTTGTATTATTTATCATTCTACCCTATATATATATATGTATATATAATAATAATAATAATATAAAATAATATTCAATAATAATAATTGTATGAATATGAAAACAAATCATCGTATAAATTAAATATATTCTATTTAAATACTTGTTGAATAACAACTGCATCTAAATATAGCTTTCTTTCTGCTCGTTCAATAATCTTCTCTTCTACAGTATTTTCAGTAATAAATCGAAATACACGAACCACTTTCTTTTGACCGATACGATGCGCTCTATCTTGAGCTTGGAGATCAGCCTATATATAATATATATTATATTATATATATATATATATATAATAAATAGTAAATATAATAATACTATATATATATATATATATAATAAATAATAAATAATAAATAATAAATATAATAATACTATATATATATAATAAATAATAAATAATAAATATAATAATACTATATATATACTTGAGGATTCCAATCGGAATCATATAAAATGACAACATCAGCTGTATGAAGATTAATACCTAACCCTCCCGCACGTGTACTCAGTAAAAACACAAACTTCGTAGATCCTTCTTTATTAAACACATCCATCTGACTCTCACGATCTTCTCCCTATATATATATATATATATAATAATAATAATATTTTTAATAGAATTCAAGAGAAGCAATAATATATATAAATATATATATATACTTTTGTTTGTCCATCAATTCGACAATATTCATAACTTTTCAATCGTAAGAAATCTTCTAATATATCTAACATTCTCGTCATCTAAATATATTCATATATTATATTATTATCGATCCAATAGTTCTTATATATATATACTTGACAGAATATTAATACTCTTGATCCTTGTTCTTTCAACCGTTCTAATAATTTGTTTAATAATATCATTTTACCACTATTTAACCATAAATGAGGACCATCAGTATAAGGAGGACCTATATATATATATTAATAATAATAATAATAATAAAATAATAATAATAATAATAATAATAATAATAATAATAATAATAATAATAATAATAATAATAATAATAATAATAAAATTAAATCTATATACATATAATTTTTATATAATAATAAAATAATATATATATACCAGGTTCTGCTCCTTGGAATAAATACGGATGATTGCAGACTTTACGTAATTGCATTAATACATTTAATAACGCCACACGATTCGAACTCCCAAGGGAATTTAATGTATCAATATCCTATAAAATGATAATAATAATTATTATTATTAATAATATTATAACAACTAAATATAATAATATTTAATACTTACTTTTTTAAGTATATTTTTATACCATTGTGTTTGCATGTCTGTCATACCTATATATAACTTCATCTCTTGTTTCGGAGGCAATTCTTTCTCAACATCGGTCTTCAATCGACGAAGTAAAAACGGACGAAGAATCTATATATATATATATATATATATAATAGAAAAGAGAAAAAAAAAAAAAATATGAAATTATAATTTATATAAGAAAATAAAACTAATATATATATATATATATATATATATATATATATATATATATATATATATATATATATATATATATATATATATATATATATATATATATACATACAGTATGTAATCTTTTAACAACATCTTCATGAACATCACTTCTAAAATAAGTATTAAATACTTCAGCATTACTAAATATATCAGGAAGAAGAAAGTTTAATAAAGACCATAACTCATGTAAGTTATTCTATATATATATATAATGATAATAAGTGTAAGGAAAAAAAAATATAAATATGTATATAATAAAAATAAATAAAAATTATTTAATACATAATAAATAATATATATATATATATATACTTGTAGAGGTGTTCCAGTAATTAATAATCTAAATTGACTACTAAAAGATCTTAATACTAAACTTAAACTACTTTCTTCATTCTTAATACGGTGACCTTCATCTATTATTAAATAAACCCATTTTATTCTATTTAATACTGATTTCTCTATTAAACACATTTCATAAGTAGTAATCATTACTTGAAATTTACGTTTCTTTATAATAGTATCCACTAATTCACTTCGTTCTTCACGATTCCCGTGGAAAACAACAATATTTAATGAAGGACACCATTTCTGAAATTCTCTCTTCCAATTGGATAATGTTGACTTTGGAGTAATTACTATATGAGGACCTATATATATATATAGAATTATTTATAATGTCAGTAATATATATGAATAATAGAAATTATTATAATGATACTTATTCTCTTATAAATATTCTTATAATTATATTTATATATATAAATCTATATACCATTAATAGCTCTAAATTCTTTTAAATATCCAAGTAAAGAGATAGTTTGAAGTGTTTTTCCTAATCCCATTTCATCTGCTAATATACCATTAATACCTGTATCATATAAAGCTATTAACCAATTTAAACCTTCAATTTGATAACTACGCATTGTACCGTTCACAATACATTTAGGCTATATATATATATATATATAAACTAATAAACATTATATATAGTCAACTCTATAAAAAAACAAAAATTATTTATTTAGTAGAATACTATATATTATTAAAATAACTATATATATATATATATACTTGAACAGTAAGTCTTGTAAATCGTTCGACTTCTTCTTCTTCTTTCTCTACATTATCTTCTTCAACATGTTTACGTGCACGACCCTATATATATATATATATATATATATATATATATATATATATATATATACTAATCATGATAAATATAATAATCATGATAAATATAATAATCATACTAATATTTATCATGATAATTATTAAAAATAAAAATCTTATATACTTTAGAATTATTTTGTTCTTTTTTAGATTTTACTTCTTCTTCTTTTATATCCACTTGAGTAGCATTCATAAATGTAGTATATACTTGAGCTTGATTTGCTAATTCATTAAGAATATTCATATCATCATCTTTAACATTAGATTCATCATTTTTACGTAGTTGTTCAAGCATACGTTGTTGTTTCTCTCTTACACGTTTTAATCGAAGTTCTTCTTGCAAAGCCATTCGTTTTCTCTAATATAGAAATTATCATAAAAAAAACTCTATAGATTTAAATTAATATACTTCTTCATCATCTTCATCGCTTGTATCACTTGAACTGTCTATATTCTTAGAGCTTTCATTAGAATCTGTCTTTTCTGAATCTGATTCTTCTGAAATGTCCTCTTGATCCTGGTGATTGTTAAGAAATAATAGTACTAGTAATTATATGAAGTGGTATATATATGAAAAGGATATATTCTTCGAAATATCGTTGTCTTCATTTTCTTGTTCTTCAAATGGAGATAACTCTTCTATATCAGAATCGTTTTCCATATCAGATTCCATATTACTATAAATCGCCTTCAAATATGGTCTTTAAAAATTATATGACATCAATTTTTTCGTGGTGGTTTTGTCACTCAAGAAAAAAAAGTAAAAAAGAAATAATTTTCTATCTTGACGAAAAACATGGGACTTCTTGAGTTACTCCCATATATTTGAAAATAATCAGAAATATATTTTTTTGTGTTTATTGAGAAGAACTTCCATTCTATTGGTTTAGATTCAAACGTTGTTCCCTTTTTATTCATTTTCTGGATTCAAAAACAATTATGATTTTTTTCTTTTTTTCTCCTAAAATATCATTTATATTCGTAAATTCATTCGTAATTAAATGATTCTCAGATTATTTCAGACATTGTTATGTTTAACTAAAAAAATACTCTAAAATAAAACCAAATCCTCTCATTATTATTCTTTATTTTTTAAAAGAATTCAATTCATCATTTTATTCATAAGATTCTCATACATATATGTAGAACAGTTGTTATAATCAATTAAATATAGACCAAACAAAATCTGTACAAAGTTTTGTTTATATATTATACGCACTTATGACTAATAAAATTAATCTTGTTATATCACATACATTCTAAAAGAAGATATTATGAAATAGAACTAATAAATCGGTGTGGGTCGATAATTATTTCTTGCTATTTATGATATTATGATTTCATTTTATTATTTAAGAATGTAGAAACATGTAATAAAACAAAAGTCATAAATAATAATGTTTAAATTAATAAGATTTTTAATAAAATGGAATATTGCTTTAACAAGTATATTGTTTTAATAAGATGAGAAATATATAAACATAGAGAATATTCAGAATAAATACTTTGAACTATGAAAGAATTAATAATTATAATAAGAAATTCTAAAATAGTTACATAACGTAATAAAGTTTTTTTTTTTAGCTAAAATAAAAATATTAAATAATATAAATAATGTTTGCAGCACATATATAAGAGAATAATGTTGATAAAATATAATATATATATATATATATTAGAAATGAAAGATTATACTAAAATATACACATATATTAAAGATAATAAAAATATATATATATATAATTTATAAATGAATAACGGTATCAAAAACATCTTCTAATGTACATGCGACAATAGCATAGTTTTGAATATGTAATTGAGTTTCATTATTAGAAAGGAAAGATAATACTTGTACGTAATGAGATATATTATCAGGAATACTATATTTTAAAGAAGTTCCAAAAGAACGAATAGGAGTTAAATAAGGTAATGATTTCTCACATATTTGTCCAACTATATATACACATTATTCATATAATTATTGATAATTCATAATTTATTCAATTTATATATAATTATTGATAATTCATAATTTATTCAATATATATATAATTATTGATAATTCATAATTTATTCAATATATATATATATATATATATATATATATACTTTTAGATTTAATATTTTCACTTTCACATTCTATAAGTAATTTAGCACCTCCACTATATCTCTCCTTTAATCTCTTAGGGGTATCAACACATAATAATTGACCATCTCTCATTATACCTATACGATTACATAAAGCCTCGGCTTCCTAGATATACATAGTTAGTATTATATATATATATATATATATTAATTGTTATATATTAACTATTATATATTATATAAATATATAATATATTATTTAGATATTTGCAACATATATTTAACAATAGATAAGAATGAATATAAATACTAATATCAATATAAAAAAAAATGAAAAATATATGCCTCAAATAAAATTATTTAAAAATAAAAATAAAAAATTTATATATAATATAATATATATATATATACTTCCATAGAATGAGTAGTAAGTAGAATAGATTTATTTCCTTTGGCGTGATGAATAACAGTCCAAAGATTATGTCTTGTAGCAGGATCCAAACCAGTAGTAGGTTCATCAAGTAAAATAAACCTATATATATATATATATATATATATTGAATAATGTATAATAATAAATAAATCATTAAAAAGAGAATTATTTATATAAAAAGGAAAATTAAATAATATATATAGATAATATAAGGAATTAAATAGTATATATATAATCTAAAATAAATAAATAAATACTCTGAATTTCCCGCCAAGCAACATCCGACAGAAAGACGTCGTTTCATACCGCCACTTAACTCTTTTGCCTTCTTATCTTGATGATCTGTTAATTCAATAGATTTCAGAATACGACTTATATTGTCTGAAAGCTCCTTTCCGGTTAATCCCTTCAGTCTATATAATAATAATAATAATATATATAATATATAATTATAATAATAAATATAATAATAATAATAGATATAATATATATAATAATAATATATATACCTTGAATAGAAATAGATATGATCATAAACAGTTAAATCATCCCAAACACGATCTTCTTGTGGACAAACACCCATAGATTGATGAACAATCATTGGTTCTGTTAATACGCTATGGTCATGAATATAGATATCCCCGCGGGTAGGAGGGAATAAGCCTGTTATCATATTAATACTATAGAAAACATTATTTAGTATAAATAAATAATATATATATATATATATATATATACCTTGTACTTTTACCAGCACCATTAGGTCCTAATAAACCTATATATAACATATTGATTAAATATATATATATATATAAACATACCCAAGCATTCATCTTTATAAATACATAAATTGAGATCATCGACAGCTCTCATTACATGGCCATTACCTATATATATAATAATATATAATAGTATATAATAATATATAATAATATATAATAATATATAATAATATATAAAATATATATACGTTCATATTCCTTATCTACGTGCATAGTTCTCAATGTCTTCTCTTCTCCCGATGTCGAGGTCTCCTTGGTCATCATAGCAATATCCTCACCAAATAATCCCTTCTAAGAAGATAAAACGTATATTAGAATATACATATAAATATTTTATTTGAATATATAATAATAATAATATAATAATATATATATATAGGCAAATTATTGTAAGCATTCAATAATGAAATGAATATATGTATTATTATTAAGCATATTCATATAATAATAAAAATATATATCTTTTAAATATATATTCTCAATAATTATAATAAATATATTTTTATAAAAATTATATTACATATATATACAGGTTTCATATCAATATGAGATGGTGATGTATCCATTTTTGATGGATCTTTCTTTGTAATATCTTTATTTGTAGAATTATATATAGATGTATTCTTCTTCTTCTTCTTAAATAATTGATCAATTCCCAACAAATGAAGAAGAGATATATGATTCATATGGAAATATAATATAATACTATATATATATAATTATATATAGATTATTATATATATATATACGCAAGAATAATTGTAAGTATGAAGATTTCTACAATAAGAGAATTAAAAGCTGTTCCTACAGGAGTTCTCTATGTATATAATATAGATTAGGAAAATGGCATTAATAATAGGTATGTTTATATATAGAATTAATATAAGTATATATATATATAGATACATAAAGATTATCCCAATTGAGATTTCCAGTAGAAGATCGACTAGCAAGTCCAATAACCGTGATTATATGTACCATCGCAAAGGGTGGATATATATATATGGCATTAAATGCAAGAGGAGTTGTAGAAGAATAAATAACATTATTCGATATAATATAACCTCCAAATACAGAAAGAAGAAGAAGAATATAAGAAACAGGAACAGCAGTCTCTATAATATATATATATATATATATATAATATAAAAATATGATCAACGAATGATAGTTAGAATATAAAATAAATATATAAATCAATAATAATAATATATACATAACTCAGACAAAAAAGATATTATATCAAAAAAAAAATGAATAATTCTATATATAATATACTATTATTTTTAAAACAGAAGGAGATGATAAAAGAGAGAAGAACAAGGTCAATACCCCATATTAGGAAGATACACCAAAGTAATCCAGAATCATTATTCACAAAGAAATCTAATTTACCAACAAATAAAGAGATAATATATAATATTAATACTAATACTATATATTCAACATAATATAATATAAAGTTAACAATCCAATAGATTATTTCGTTTAATCCCATTTCTACCATAATACTTAATAAATTATGCTCCTATTATATATATATTGAATAGAATAATAGATATATATGCAAATATGTTAGTATATAGTAATAATAATTTATATTAATAAATATGTTTAATAATAGCAATATATACAGTTTCATAGACTAGTTGAGTAATAATGAGAGGAAGAAGAAGAGCAAAGATAAAAGGAAGGAATATAGTAGATATACTATCCGATATAGATAAACCATTAAATAATCTATATATTAATAATTCATTATATATTAATAATTCATTAATTATTAAAAAGCTATTAGTTACATATTAAAATAATATATATACTTAAAGTTCTTTTGATTGAATACCGTGGGGAAAGGAGCAAGTCTTACTTCAATAGTATATTGAGCATCTAGGTTATTTTTAAATAATAATGAATCCATAGAAGAAATAAGAGCAGGTAAATTCGATGGTTCAGTTTGATTTAAAAATACAGTATATTTAAAAGAGTCTTTTTTTGAGTCAATATTAAATGCAGACATAATATTAGAATAATAAGTAGTATTACTATCAATATGAACAAGTGTAGAATTATAGGAATATCTATATAGATATGTAAGTAAATATTATTATATATTAATATAAAACAATAGATATGTATATATTATTTAATATATAAATATTTATTAATATATATATATATATACAATTCATCATCAATATTAAAAGGAGTACTACGTTGTTTTGTTTCAAGGTCTCGAAGAATATCCTTATTCTGGAAAATCCAGCATAATTCAGCAAGATTAGGAATACCAGAATGACCAATTTGTTTACATGCCTATAATAAAACATAATATATTTATATTAAAAAATATTATAATATATATAATTTAATACAAAAAAATAACATGAAATATTATTAATATATACATATGATATATTTGACTAATAATAATAATAATAATAATAATAATAATATATATATATATATATATATATACATGAATAGGACTTGTAAAGGATTGATCAGGGAAATACTGTTTCACAAACATTAAGAATCCCTCTTCTAAAACCGCCCATCCCCCATCGTTAAAATAATTGGTTGAATATTTACCAAAGAATCCATTTCGTTTTAATTGACCTTTAGGGTATACAAAAGACTTTTCAATTAGAGCAGAAACACGCTAAGGATTGGGTAAGAAATATTATTTATTATTTATTAAAATATATATTATTAATGAATGTTCTAAATATAATATATAATATATACTTGAACACTTAGTGCTTTCATTAAGGATTCATTATCCATGGTTTCTTTCACAGTATCAATCATCGACTTATCAGGCTCTACCTTTCCTATATATATATATAGTATAACAAATAAATAATGTTTTTAGTAATAAAAAATATAGTACTATATTACTATATAATATTTGCTATTTTTTTAATTATATATAAATAATACTATTAATAATAATCTTATATATACCTGTAGACGTTTCTCCAGTAATACATCGATAATATGAAGTCGGCTTATCACGATTTATATATTCCATTGTCACTTTATACTCACTATATATATTATTATTATTATTATTATTATTATTATTATTATTATTATTATTATTATTATTATTATTATTATTATTATTATTATTATTATTATTATTATTATTATTATAGAAATATAATATAAATAAAGAATAATAAAATTTATCATAATAAATGTTTATAATAAAATCACAATATATATACGGTACAGCTCCTAATAAACTTAACACTCCTGAAGATTGTTTCAGATCATATAATAATTTAGTGAAATTCTTAGCAAATGAAGCGAATTGTTTATAATTGTCAGTTTCTCGTGATTTATCAGGAGAAGGAGCATCAGGATCATAATAATAAATACTAGAGACATCACCTGAAATAAACGTAGTGTACTAAATATAGAGGATATATATAGGATATATTTAATTTGAAATATATTTATTAATAATAACTATTATATATATAATCATTATAATTGATATATATATACGTTAGGATAGATATTTGGTATATCTTCCATATTAATATTCATCATTTTCATAGCAGAAGCTAATGAACTATCATAAGCAGCAATAGAAGGGGAAGAATAAGAGATCTATATATATACAGAATAATAATAATGTGAAATATTATATATATAGATAGAGAGTTGTAAACAAATAAATATTTGAAAAAATAACAATAATAAAAAATTAAATAAATAAATATATATATATACATTAACGAATTGAGCTTTATCTACTTCAGCAACACATTTATCATCAAATGTATAATTACGATCCAAAGAAGAAAACTATATATATATAGTTATATATAAATGTGAATAAATATAAAGCATACAAGCATTTGTAATAATAAGGTGATAATGATGAATAATATAGGGAATGTTATAATACAACACATATGGCATCTTTGTTGAATCTATATATAATTGGATATATATATATATATATATACTTGGAACTTTAATGATTTTCTAGAGAGTGCAGCAAATTGGCTTCTAAGAGCTTCCTATATAAATAATAATAATCATAATTAATAACAATAATAATAATAATAATAATAATAATAATAAAATCATACAGTGTTATCTAATTGATTATTAATAACATTTGTATGGAATTCAGCTATACAAATACAAACATATAAATATTATATATATATATATATATATATATATATATATATATATACTTTCGTCATCTTCGCCTCTAATGGCAATCATTGGATTGTCTATATACAATAAACATAGAAAAGATATAATATAATATATATACTAGCTAAACTAGGTGGTATAGAATCATAAGTTGGAACATCTATATAATAATAATAATAAATATATAATAATAATACATATATAATAATAATAAATATATAATAATAAATATATAATAATAAATATATAATAATACATATATAATAATAAATATATAATAATAAATATATAATAATAAATATATAATAATAAATATATAATAATAATAAATTCAAAATAATATATAATAAAAAAAAGAAAAGTATAAATAGATATACATGAAGCATGCATATTATATCTTGTATTGGAGAGACTTGCTGTATCCTCATTATTTGTAACACTAAGGAAAACATCTTCTAATGTAGATAAACTATATATATATTGAATAAAATAGTATATTGATTATAAATAATATATATATAAATACTTCATGGAAATATTTGTAATAAGATATTTTTCTTTATTCATATTAATAATAGAGTATAATTTATTAATATCTTCTTTATATTCACGTCTTTTTGTTGAGAGCTATATACATAATATAATATAATAATAAATTTATAGTTTATATATATACACATAAGATAGCATAATTATCAATTCTATTACATGGTAAAATGTTAGGAATAGCTTCACGAATATCATACTATTTATATATAGAATAGAATTATTATTATTAAGTATATATATATAGAATCAAATAATTAATATATATTATTAACAATTATACATAGAATAAAATCAATATATATCCTAATCAATAATACATACAATAAGATCATCAAGTCTATCAAAATGATCGTCTTGTGTTGCCTTCATAGTAGTTCTACGAACACTGACATATTGTTGCTTATCTTTCTCTAAATCACATGTAATCTGTATTACATATCCAGAACCATATTTCAATTTTAATAATAAACTATTTCCTAAAGCAACCAATTTCCCGTGGGACATAATACCAACACGATCGGATAACTCATCTGCTTCTTCCCTATAGAGATTATATATTAGAGATTATATATTATATATTATATATATTATATATTATATATTATATTATTTATTATATAATAAAATATTACAAAAAATAGATCATATATCAATAATATATATATACATAGAATGTGTAGTAAGTAAAATAGTTTTTTTCTTTTTTAAGTCACGAATAGTATTCCAAACCTCTCCACGTGTGAGGGGGTCCATACCTGTAGTAGGTTCATCCAAAATAAGAATTCTATATAATTATGTAATTATTAAATGAATTTTAAATATAAAAGTATAAAATAAATCTTATAATAATAGTTAATAGTCTATAAAATGAATAATAATAACAATATATATATACTCTGTATTTCCAAGTAAACTTAAAGCTAACATTAGTCTTCTTAGCATACCTCCACTATAAGTATCTACACGACTATCTTGAACATGTAATAAATGGAATTGAGTTAAAATCGCGGTTATTTGCTCATCAGCATCAGCCTTAGATATACATCGAATACCTATATAGATATATATTAAATATAACATATATACATATATATTTTTAGTATTCTTAAATTTATTATATATTAGATATATATATATATTATATTTATATACAATATAAAAAATATATATTATATATATATATATATAAATATATATATACCAGCAAATAATTCCATATGTTCTCTACCTGTAAGTTCACCCCAATAAATATTATGTTGAGGACAAATACCAATTTTATCTCCATAACTTTCATATTCAGAATCCTCTCCTACAATAATCTTTCCTCCTGTTGTTGTTATACGACCGATAATCATGTTTATTGTAGTTGTTTTACCTGCACCGTTATGACCTAATAAACAATATAATTCACCCTTCTTAACGGACATAAACATATTGTCAACGGCATTAAAACTATTACCAGGACTAATTCGATATTGTTTATGGAGATTTATTATCTAGAAGAAATAAGTATATTAATAAATATATTAATAAGTATATTATTAATATATTAATAAATATATTAATAAATATATTAATAAATATATTAATAAATATATTAATAAGTATATTAATAAATATATTAATAAATATATTAATAAATATATTAATAAATATATTAATAATTATTTGAATAAATATATTAATAAATATATTAATAAATATATTAATAAATATATTAATAAATATATTAATAATATATAATAATTAATATATTTATTAATGATACAAAACTACATTATTATAATAAGCATATACTTTTATCGCATCATCTTTATCTGCTTTTTCAGGGTAAACAAGAGATTCAGCTGATTTCATGACTTCTGAATCGATCTGATTATCCCTCATAGCTTCTATAATACTATGTAATTCTTCTTCATTAACTTCTTTATGAGCACGATGTGTCTTTCCTGTCCAATAAGAACGTTTAAGGAAATAGAAAAAAGATTTACGTTGACCAAATGAATTAGGAATAATATTATCAAAATATAAAGCAAGTAAACCATATAAAATCGTATTAAGAACAATAAACTATATAGTATAAATAATTATTATATATATATTTATATATATATATATATATATATATATATATATATATATATATATATAGTATAAATAATTATTATATATATATATAGTATATAAACTATATAATAAATAATATATACTAAGAAGGACATGGGTATATTACTGTCATAATAAGTACTTCCTTCTGTTCTGGAGAATAAATCAGAAGTTGTCAGACCATAGGTCTTCTCACTAGCACCATTCATCACACCGAAAATGTAACTGAAATTAACACAATTTAAAAGTCGACAAATAATCTATATAATAAAAATATATAATTTAATAATAAAATTTGATTTATATTTACTATCAAAAAGTATCAATCATGTTTTAAGATTATTATATATACAAATATATATATAGAGTTATTATTATATATAAAACTATTTTGTTTATAAAAAAAAATACTTATATATACTATTAAATAAACATAAGAATAATAATAATTAAAATAAATCAGCTATTTATAAAATAATATATAATAATCAATATATAATGAATATATATACATTTGAGAACATATTAGTTTCTTGATTATACATACTGCCATTTGACATAAAGGAACCACATAGATAAAATACTAAAAAGGATAAAAATCCCGTGATTCTAGCAGCATTTGTTGTTCTCAAGAAAGAAGCAATTAAATAGCCAAGAGTAGTAAAAGAAAAAGCTATATGAAATATATATTAAAATAAGACATAATGATATTTAATATTAATAAAAAGAGTTATTCATATAAAAATGTTAAAACAAATAATATGAGTATATATATATATATACCTGTAATAATAAATAAAATAGTATAAGCACCAAAATCATTATATTTAAAGAAATCGATATTTGTACAGACGCCTGTAATAGAGAAAAGAAGATATATAATAATATCCACGCATATATCCCATAGTAAAGTTGATGTCCAATACGCACTATCCAACATACCCTATGGATATATATATATATATATATATATATATATTGATTTATATTGATTGCTATTATATTAATTATATTATATTATATTAATTATATATATATAAAAAAAAATGATACAAACATTATAATAAAACAAAAAATATAATGTAATATATATATAATGATTTCCATAAAAATAAAAGAATATATATTATATATATATTAAATATATATATATGATTATATTAACTATATATATACAGCTTGACGTAAAGCTTCCCGTTTTTGTTCTTCTTTTTCAGTGACAATTCTTTGTAATTGATTTACATACGAAAATGTATAGAGAGCAAAGAGAAAGATTGTACCAGCTCTATATATATATATATATATATATGGAGATGAAAACATATATATATATTATATTAAAAACAAGATTTTTTTATTATTAATAAAATAAATAATAATATTTAATAAATAAAAAAATATACAATTGCCAGACATCTGTAGCAGCTACATCTGAAGAAGAAGGAAAACGTTTATAAGAAGCTTCTATAGGGAATGAAGATTTTGAAGATAGTTGTTCAAAAATGGCACGATCTAAAGCGACTTGAACTGGAGCAATAATTGTTTCCTATTGATAAATATATAATAAATAGTTATTTTTATTTATTTTTAAGCTTAGATTGCTATTGATTTTATATAATAATAGTATAAAAACATAAATATAATAGTATATACTTGTGGATTATAACATGTAACACCTAAATCAGAGCAAACCTGAGTATTATCATAGAAAAATGAGTATTTTATAGTAAATTCATCTCTCCATTTATCAGCATTATCAAATATAACACCTATTTTAGCTACATTACGATTATTTGAAAACCAATTTAACATAGAATCATAGGTATCAAATCCCTTTAAACCATAGTTGTCTCCATCATTTTTAGGAATGTTTGCAGTCGTTTTCATACGTGTAAGAATACTATTAACGACATCATTGTTATTAGGAGTGTAAACAAAAGTAAAGCATTTATCCATTCCTTCCGCTGGAGTACACTGAGTGAGATTAGCAATCGACTCGCTTGTATAATGATACACGTCAACATTTGTAGTCGTATTTTGATAAGAATCTATGCCAAGTTGCAAAAGAACAGCAGCGATAACAATAAGAAGCCCAGATAGAAGCTGGATAATAGAAGAGACCTTGGATGTCGACCCAACTAATAAGTTTTTCTTTAGTAACCAAGTAGTTTGATTTCCAAACTTGTTTTTTGTTGTTGAAACCATATTATATTAACAATATGTATTTTAAAAAATTCACTTATATAAATTTTCTTCTAAATATTTGGTAATTACTAAATTTAAACTACACTTAATAAATATAGGATAATTTCTTTAGTAAAGCGATCATTTTATAGTATTGTGTTTTTTTTGTCAAACCTGTTGGACGAACTAAACAATTCTTTTCACTAAAAATAGATAACAAAATAATATTATTTGATTCGATAATATCCTTAAAATATCCAATAAAACAATTAAGGAGAAACCAACAAAAATGAATACTAAGAAAAATAAAAAAAATATTTTTTATCATTATTATTTAGTAATTGGCAATGACGTTACTTTCATATTGAAGAAAGTGTGTCATTGCATACGAATAAGATTTTTCTTTTAGTATTACAACAACGTTTTGATTCACAAAATTTTTACAATTCGTGAGTGTTGTTATATCATGGATATATAACAATAGTTATCTTACTGATTTCGAGATTTTTCTACTGATTCCATGAGAATAATTGTCTTGTAATACTGTTAGAATAATAGCCTTTGATTCATCACATATGCTTGTATAGAACAATATATAGTCTCTTCTTAGAACCCTTTTAATACAACACATGATGAGCATTTCTCAACGAAACAGTCATATATCACAATAGTTCTGTATTATACATTTGTTTTCAGCATTCTTATGGCTAACATATCTAGAGATACAACGTACTTAGTTTGTTTTAGTAGATCCACTTTAAGGTCAGTTCATTTGTCCTTTAGTAAAAAAAAAAAGAAATGCTAATAAATGAAATCTTGTTCTAACGATGAATTAAATAAGAAAAAGTATAAAGAAAAAAGTAAAAATACACACACGATTTGTTATTGTTTTCAAAAACTATTTTAACATAACAATACATTCAACATAGATTCAATGAGAGGGACTGAGTATAAATATATTAATATAACTTTCATTTAAATGTTTTAATCCAAGAAATGATTAAACATGATACTGGATTGTATCTGTTTCTTGAACATAAATAGTGTCTCCATCTTGAACTTCATATTCCTGTAAACTACGACCTTCACTATCCATAGGTTCCTAATAAATAAATATATATATATATTTTATTTTAGTAAAATGATTCTACTATTTAATTATTATATATATATAAGAATATTAATTATATAAAATATATATATATAAGCAAATATATACATGATATTCATCTCTTGTATTATAAAATATAGTTTTAGAAGGTTCACATTTCAATAATTTACAAATAACTTGTTTAATTTGTTTCATTGTCGTTCTAATTGGAAATTTCTTTTTAATAATTTTTCCAGAATCACAATATTGAAACGAGAGGAGAATCGAAGTTGCATTGATTGTCTTTGGAATAGTATTAGTTACTACTTTTATCACAGGATCTCCATATTTACATACTAATTCCTATATATAATTGTAATAAGCTAATAAATAGAATTAATCAAGTATAATAAAATAAAAGAGTCTTTATAAAATAATTATAATCTTAATAATAAGCATAATACTATATATATACAGAATAGCGAGGATATTTCGAGAGTAATTCTGTTTGTCTCTCTTTATTCAGTATATTCCAATCATTTATATCTCTACAACCTGCTTCTTCCATACATTTCTATATATATATATATATATATATACTTATAATACTAATATAGACATTTTTTAAATACTTAAATATATAATACTATATCTAAATAAAAATATGAATATAGAATAATATACAAGAAGCCAATGTTTAAGAAAATAGATTTCACTTTCTGTTCTTTCTTTAGAAGAGATTTCAGAATTATTCAACGATATTAAGCACCCAAAAGATGCAATAATCTCTTCTCTAGCAAGAGTTGATTGTTGTTGTTGAGTATAGAATGGAATTGACACGCATAATAAAGAATGAAGAGATGGACAAAGAAGAAAAAGAGAATATAAAGATTGTAAAGAAGTAATTGGATTATTATTAATATCAATAGATTCAAGAGAAGATAAACAAGGAAGAGAGGAAGAACTAAAATGTAAGAAATATATATAAACATGTAATAAAGATAATTCTTTATATATAATATATAATATATAATATATAATATATAATATATAATATATAATATATAATATATAATATATAATATATAATATATAATATATAATATATAATATATAATATATAATATATAATATATAATATATAATATATAATATATAATGAATACATCGAGTCATCTAGTTGATTATCAGCAATAGTTAATGTTTGTAAAGAAGGAAGAGAAGATAATATAGAGAAGAATTCCCATGAAGATATTCCACAATGAGATAGATCGATATACTTTAATGAAGAAAAAGAAACAGGAGACATACTTGTACTAATTATAGAAGAATAGAATCATAATATAAATAAAAAGTAAATAAAAAGAATTTATAACAACAAAAAATGCTAAAGAGAACATATATAATACAAATATAATAATTAATTATAAATAATACAAAGAAACACCATTTTTAAAAACATAATCTTCATTATATATAAGCATATATATATATATATAGTATATAATAAATACTTAAAAGAGAGATTATTTCCATGTAAATAAATGTATTCTAGCTGTGGAAAGAATGAAACTAAATTTTCTACTTCAACCCATGTCATATTACATCTCCCTAAACTTAACATCTATATATATATATAATTAAATAAAACAATCAAGTTAATTATAAATATTAGTTTATATCATCATAATAATACTATAATATTCATACTCATTACATTTAATTATAATATGACCATATTCTATATATATATATATATACTTTAAGATGTGTATAATAAGATTGTGTATCCTGTATTTCATTTGTTTCTTCAAAACTATCATTCATTAAGGATTGAAGACTTCGTTTATGGGAATGAATACTACTCTTTGTAAATGGAAGAGAAAACATATTATTACTAATATATAAAGACTCTAAATTTGGGCATTGATTCATTAAACTAAGAATAAAATCAGCAGCTATAAATAATAATCTTATTTTCTTTTTTATAAAATATATAGATATATATATATATATATATACATGGAATCAAGTTATTATTAATGTTGATCTCTTTCACATTCGGACATAATTCACCTAAATCTCCACGAATAGAACTAATCTTATCATTATCTAAAATGATAGACGTTAAACCACGTAATTCAGATTGTATTTTCATGCTTTGTTCTTGATTGATTTTCTTATTATCCATGGTTTCCTCGATAATCATCGTTTGGTCATTCTTCTCATCGTTTTTATCCAACTCACAACAATCATATCTTTCAAGAAGAGCTTCCTCTATAGAAATACCGCTAAATATTTTGTTAACTCGAACAAAAGACCCACATCCATCAGGACATGAAAAAATCCTAACCATATTTCCTTGTTTATCCTTAATGGATCCATTGTTTTTACCTCGTGTATCATCATCCCATTCTAATCCGTACCATATTTTAGAATCATTTTCTAGTGGCAACAATCCAATGTAACGAATTGTAGCTAAATTGATATATTATGAAACTATACATGTGTATGTACCTTTATAATTATTTATATCAACAACTCTTTGATTTAAACTGAACATATTTATAAAAAATATATGTTTTTGTTAGAGTTGGGCGAAGTCCATCAAGTTTCACTTGTACCAAAATTTTCTTTTAAGAGTGACTTTTCTTGTATAATAATATCAAAATACTTATTTTTTTAAATTATATATATTTTTTGTATTCTACATACTTATGTTCACACTTCGAACAGGAGAGATTTTAAGTATATATGACAATTAGATGCAATTCACTTTATAAGTGATTTATCTTTTTTAATTGTAGAGTATGCCACTTTATAAATAGATTTTATGTTCTATTCAGTATTAATAAGGCATTTATACAATTATATTTATTCATCATATTCATAATATTTTGTAAATTTAATCTAAAATCTATCATTATGAGTTACAAACTGTCTGTTGTATACAAAAAAGCTGATATGATGACATTTAGAAAAGTTGACATGAATAGAGATGCATCGATAATTTATAAAACACAGATATTTTATATAAATAAGAATATACATAAAGGGGCGTACATGACCAGATATTCTTATGGATAAAATAATGCAAAAAATATTTGTTTGATTCAACTTTATTACAAAGTTGTAATTGATATATATTTATATAGAGTATAGTGTCTAGAGTTGAATAGAAGAACCAAATTCTAATTTCCATTTTATTAATTGTAATTATATTTTATACTCGTTCAATATTGCTTTATTTTTCAAAGTTGGTATAGCTATAGCATATACATTGATTACCCCATGGTATCTTGACTCAACAATAGCTTGTACTGAAGATTGAAACCACACCAAAAAATGTTTTTTTTTTCCCGTGAAAAAAAGTGAGAAAAACGAGCTACAAATTGGAGCTCCAACCCCAAAAATTGGACCTAGATGGACCTCCATACAAATGGACTTCCATTTGCCCAACTCTAGTTTTTGTTCATTTTGTTTTTTTTGTGTTTTGATCTTTTTAAAAAGGAAAAATAAATATTTTTTAATGTATATATTAAAATATAGAATATATAACGTATGTCATTATCCATGTTAAAAATGAACATATACAAATCAACTCAATTAAAAAAATATTAATTTATTTAAGATCGTCATCATTCTACAGCATATCTATAGTAAGGATGAGTTTACTATCGATAGATTACTATCTGAAAATACAAACAAAAGCATTTTGTTTCTAAAATTGTTGTAAATACATATGAAAATATATTAAATATACATAAATGAGCTTAGAATGATTAGAATAATAGTTTTAAAAAGTATATATTCCAGTAGATAATATAAAAGAAAATGAAAACATATAAGGAAGCATCAAATGTAATATAAAACAAATATATTTCAATATAAATAAATTTTTAAAAAAACTATAATTATGTTATATAAATAAATCTACTATGAAAAAAAGAGTTCCTCTCACATAGGATTACAAAGGAGAAATGATAAAGAGATAGAAACTATGAAGAATAAAGGATAAAAGAGAATGAGATCAACAATATATAAATATCAAAAACATTATATATGAATAATCGTCAAATAAAAAGAGAATAATATAAATATATATATATATAGAATCAAAAAGAAAAGAAATGAACTAGGAATAAATATGTTAAAAAAAAGAAAAATATTGAAAAAGAATAAGGGTTTCAAGTATATATATTATATATACAAAAGAAACAAATATCAGACTGAAAAAATCAGAGAAGAAATCATTAAAAAAAAATGAAAAATAGAATTAAAAAAAATCAAGTAATATGTGCTATAAAAAAATAGCTGAAATAATGTAAATTCTATAAATAGATTCTGCATTGTCAATAAGATATATATATATGTATATACTTATGATTGAATAAGACAAGAAACTTATAATACTCACAATAAATAATAGACAACGAATTATATAATTATATAATTATAAAATAAAATAAATAAAAGAGTGAATAAAAAAGAAAATTAAGAAAGCATGTTAAAAAAAAGAAAAAATATATATATAATAATATTTTTATAGAACCTAATTATAAATAAAAGTATTCAAAAAGAATACTTATATTCCATGAATATTAGAATACCTAGTAGAAACAGGTAACATAAATGATTGTTTTCGACGAACATGAGTGTTTGTAGTAATACTTTCGGATATATACATATATATCAAATAAAACGTATAAAGTAATACTAATACTAATAAGAAAAGACAGAAAAAAACTAATATCTTTTTAAATATTAAAGATTCATCATTCATAATAAGAACACTCGACTGAGAATAGACTTTCAAATTCTGTTCTTCTAAGAAAATACTATTATTATGAAATATATTCAATAATGACTTCTCTATATGGGAAATAATAATATGTGTATCTCTCTGTAAAGTTTGGTAATCAGATTGAAACTGAAATTGTATAAAAAGAACTTTTCCCTTACCTGACATAACACTAGATACACTATATATAGAAAAGACTATAGAACTATTTAACTGAGTTTCTATATATTCATCAAATAAACTATAGATAGCGTATATATCACTTGCTTTAATAGAAGAAGGAGAAAGTGTAAACATAATAGGAATACGGAAATAAGATAAAGTTTGTTGAAGACGAATTGTTTTATTTGCACGAAGACATAAAGAATCATTAGGTAATTCCCAGTAACTCCATGTGTTATTCCAGAAACAATGTCTTGATATAACACTTCGCTTTAATAAATCACAATATACAAAAGTAGTTGTATTTGACATTGTATTAGGCCAAATACCATCTTCAGAACAAAAACGTGAAGATACTACTATAGTCATAGTCACAGTTGTACTTGTATCTTTATTTCCTGCGATTATTGTATAAAGAGTAGCATTTGATAATACAGTAGGTATACCTGTAATAGCACCTGTGGATTTATCAAACTCTAATCCTATTGGTAATAATGGAGATATTGTCCAATGAGAAATATAATTTGAAACAGTAGGAACAAGAGAAAACATAGTTTCATGTATATAACAAACATGATAAGAAGTATGATAATCTATAATAGGTGCTTTATATTTACAATTATCTAAAGGAAGACTCCAAGCGGGAGGAACTGTATTTAAACAAACGCGGGAAATAGATCCCTCATAAAGAGGGTTCCCACAATCTAATACAACATTATTTCCTTTATTTGTTTCTGGCCAAATACCATCTTCTGGACATGTTACAAGTAATATAGTTATAGTAACTGTTGTAGATGCATATTGAAGAGGATTAAATACACATACCATATATGATGTATTATATAATGGATTAATTGCTTTACCTGAAATAACTCCAGTAGATATATTAAAGATTAATCCAGAAGGTAAAGAAGGAGAAATCGAATAAGAATCAATAATACCTGAAGTTTCAGGAATATAATCATTTATAATATCATTATAATAAAATAAGAAATTAGAATCAGAATATTGTATACTTAATGGAGTAACTGTACAATTATGTACAATAGGTCCCCATCCGTTATAAGTTGTTAAAGAACATGTCCTAGAGAGATTTCCATCCATATAAATAGATTCACAAGGAAGTATATTTATAGAAGGAGAAGGAGCAATTATCCATAATCCCTCTGTTTCACAATATTTATCTGTAATAGAAAATGAAAAAGTTGTACTTATAGACCCAGAAATATTACTAGCAGTGACTGTATATGTAATATTAACTGAAGTTATTAGTGGTATTCCCGTGATTATTCCTGTAACTTCATTAAATACAAGTCCTACAGGTAGCTCAGGAACAATAGAAAAAGTATAAATAATACCTTCATATATAGGTACAACTTGTTGAATAGTATGATTATAATAATATAAAGATTGAATAGATGGATAAGATAATGATAAAGGAGTAATAACATAACAATTTTCTGAATGAACAGTAGAAAATACCCCATTATTACAAGTTCTATAAGAATATCCATCTTCATATTGAGGGCATTTCCCATGACTTTCCTCACCATGAAATGCAGGTGGGTAATCCCCTAATCGCATACATGCATTTTCATATCGTTTTATATTAAATTGAATTTCTGCTAATTGAAGATGTCCATGACCACAAGTACTATCTGTATCATTAAATATAGAAGGATTATTACATTCTAGAAAAGTTAATTTATATTCACTATATGCTTTATTAGGAATAAAATCACGAGAGAAATGACTATTATATTGAAGAAAGATATGATTGGTGACTATATCTAATTCATCATATGATTGGCCATTGTCGTTAGATCCCTCAAGTTTCCAACTACTAGGATGACGACTATTACAATTATTACCTGTAATAAGTACATAATTAGTAATAAATTGTCTTTTATTATTATTTGATTTAAATATAGCATAAGCATCTGCACATAAATTATAGGAAATCCATTTTGTATTAATA
The DNA here is from genome assembly GCA_039096225.1 of Blastocystis sp. Blastoise. Taxonomy (NCBI): domain Eukaryota; class Bigyra; order Opalinata; family Blastocystidae; genus Blastocystis; species Blastocystis sp. Blastoise. Next base: position 286,218 of record JBBPEB010000018.1, read on the forward strand.
TTATTATCAAATGCTTTAGAAATATCATTATAAGAAAGTTGTGAATTGATTCCTTTATATAATCCACCAGTAGAGACAAGTTGTTCTTTCTCATAGAAATAATAATAACAAGAAAAATAATTCACAGTAATAGGAATGGGTCCTTGATGAAGTTCAATACCAAGGATATTTCGTTCTTGATATATTGGTATATCAGAAAATTGAATATGAAAAGAAGAACCAACATTTTGTACAATTTCATAACTAAGTAAAGCTAAAGTATCATAAGTAATAGTTATAGATTCAGGCATATTCATACGGTATATTTCAATTCCATTGAAATATACAATACATCCACCTAGAATACGTAAAGTAAATGAGAATCCTGAGTAATACACCGTATCAGGGATATCTATTACTGTTCTATAATATTGAGTAATTCCCTTTGGAGGTTGTATATGTTCTTCTGTACTTAACGTCCATAAATAATCATCAAAATCACGTTTCATCCAATTAGAAGGTAGATTTACAAAAATAGAAGGATTTAAATAAACCCATAATATAGATTCAGGTCTTAATATTTCTTTAAGAGTAAATGTAACCCATTTTGGTGATTCATTCTTTCCTATTGTATATCGGTTAATTTCATTATTATCATAACTACTTATACTTATATAAGAAGATCCCCAATTATCATTAAATGTATCAATAAGTTGTAAATAATAATTACCTGGAAGAATACAATAACTATAATAATTATTAGAATATTTAGGAAAATTGTTTTGAGTATCAATTAATGTTTTATTTGAATAATATAATTCAAATTTCATTTGATTAAATGATTGATATCCTGTATTTACACATGTTACAATTAATAGTGTTAAAGGAGATATACAATCAGTAATAGTAATTGTAAGAAGTGTCATAGATTCTTCTTCTCTCATATTATATGCATGTATAACTAGTTCAAAAGAAGATACTAATACTTGAGGTCGACCATAAAGAAGACCTGTTGATGAATCTATATATAATCCTAAAGGAAGTGTACCACTTAATATAGAAAAACCATGAAAAAAAGGAGTATTTGTAATAGAAGGAAATTCAGTATTTCTATAAGCTGTTATTATAGAAGGTGTATAAGAAAGAGGATATGAAGGAACAGAATAAGTATCAATAGAAAAAAGTTGAATTTCACTAATGGAAAGAGTAGAAGTAGAAGAATATCCATCTAGACGTGTAAATACAAAAGCATAAGAATGATATAATTCTTGATGACTATATGTATAGAAACATTTTTGTTGTGATCTAGAATTCCATCGAATTGAACTTTCTTCTCCTAAGACTTTACAATTAGTAAGTGATGGATAATTAATTGTGGATAACCGTGAATATGTAGAATTTAATATAGATGTATTTAAACCATGTTGATGTTTATTAACTAGAGTAGAGTTAATAGATCGATAAGAAGGAGTACAACCATAAATAGTCCATTCAACAGGGTCTTCTAAAGAATTATCAGGATTATTAAAGATACAATATTTATTAACATATTCAAAACGCATTGGATTTAGATAAGAAATAGAAAAAGAAACATAAGAAAAAGGGAAAATAGTATCTGTATATCTCCATGTAGTAAGATGTTTTCCATCAATAATATTATTAATATCTTCATCATCAATATTATTTATTGATGATTTAATTGGTTTATTATAAAGAGAAGTATGTATATTTTGAATAGAAGAAGAAGATGATGATGATGATGAAGGAGAAGAAGAAGAAGGTTTATGTATATTATGTATATTATGAACTATAGAATCTTGTTTGGAATCTCCTTGTATATCTAAATATCCAAGTAAATTGGCTGTCATATCCCATGTACGACTATTACTTTCTTTATGTATATATCTCATAGTATAATAAAATGGAGTGATAGAAGGATAAATTGTATCTATTGGTAATATATTTGCAAATGCTAATACATTCTCTCCATCATGAAGAAGAGATACAGGAAATAATAAAGGTTTTGCATTCTTAATAGAACATAATTTATCTTCTGATGGTACAGAATCAATAGTCAAATCACCTTCAGGAAGCTTATATTCATAAACAGATTTTCCATTTATATATATCCATAATGAGCAAGAAGAAGTAACTACTAATTCAAATGCTTCAGCAGGATATACAACATAATAAAAGAAATGACGTCTAAATATTTGAACAGATTTTGTTGTTATTAAATAGGATTTATAAGTAGATGAAGGATCTGAAAATGATTTATTATATGATTCATTTAAATATATATTATTTGTTGATACATTTGTATTAATAGGTGGTGATATTTTAGAATCTTCACTTGTTTCTTCTAAACAATGAGTAAAATCACTAGATTCTATATATTCTGCGGTATACCATTCAGAAGGTAATGTAGGACCATCTAGAAGGCAAAATAATTCTTTATCATCATCAAAAATACTGAATTGTAAATTAATAATATAATCCGTTGAACGATCATTAACATAACTTTCACGGAAAATAATATATCTCAGACTATTAGTAATAAGTGTAATAGTTAAATAACTATCAATTTCCCATCCATTGTTATCAATACTAATGAATCGAACAATATATTGAGTAGCAGGTACACATAATGTTTTTGATTGATCACCAATTTCTTCACTTGTTTGACGATATATACAGTAGTTATTAAAATCACAAATTTCAAATGCTTCAGCTGTAGCTAAATGAGAATTTGAATGTTTTGTAATAATTAATTTTGTATTTGTTTTTGAATCACAAAAACGAACAATTAAATGTATTTTAAATGAAGAAGAAGCAGTAAAAGTTGTTGTTGTTGTTGTATTAGTATTATTAATATTATTATTATTATTAATATATTTTAAAATAGAAGATTTTATTAATAATGAAGATGATGAATTTGATATAACTCTATTTGATATATCCGAATAACCATATTTATAATTATTAGTATAATTCTTCTTAATTAAAGATTGATTATAAGCATCAACATCTGTAACTAATTGAATAGTAATTGTCTCATTATATGACTCTGTAGGTATTCCTTCAAATTCTCCACTTTCTTCATAAAAATTAAGACCATTTGGTAATGTAGAGTCAATAAGTTTATAATAATAATTACCTGTTAATAAAGGAGTTATATATATACTATCTAAAGAAGCAATCGATTCGAAAGAAGAAGAAGAATACTTTAATTCTGTAATAAAAGGTTCATAACGAGCAATTAAACTGAATTCAGTAAGTTCTAAATATTCTTCATGTTGATCTGATTGAGAAAATTCAATTTTATACATATTATAAGCTATAGTATTTGACGTTAATGGCATTTCTTGTTTTGTTCGACGAGAAAGGGAAGGAAATGAAGATACACGATGAAGTAATGTCCATGTATTCCCTTGATTATTTGATCCAAATAAGAAATAAATATGAGGATCATATAAAGTAGTTCCATTAGTTGTTGTTATAGAATAATAATTAATCCATTCTCTTCTATTCTTAGGATATTGATATATTAAAGAACATGTACGAGAACTAGGATAAGAACAAGACCAATGAGTATATATATTCATATCAAATGCATTTTCAATAGTTTGTAAAGATAATGAAGAATCAACTGAATTATGAAAATGATTATTATTTTTAATTGAATTATCATCTTTAATAGAGTTATAAACTCTAATATCATCATAATATAAACCAGGAATAATTCGAGTAATAGATTGACCATATAAAGGGAAAAAATATAAATCAAATAAATCACTATGAGGTAATAATGAGAGAGAAGGATGAATCTCTACACTAACAGTAATTTTTGTATTTTCATGTATATACTCATACCAACTACCTGTTATTTGATGATAACTATAAGAAGATTCATGAGTTATTGCAGATGTTGTGGGAGTTATTTCTGTTGTTGGTAAATTATATCGAATTAATTCTTTAGTATTTACAAAGATTCGTACACCTTCTAAACAATATATTCCTATTTCAAATATAGAAAATTGTGAAATAGGAATAGAAGTTATAAATGTCTTTCGATAATATCGTGTAGAAGTTGTTGTTAATGGGAATGAAGAAGAACTGGCTAAAAGCCAAGTAGAATCATCAAATGTATTTTGTGTCCATTCATTTGTGTCATATAAATTATTTGAATATTTCCAACTTGAAAATTTTGGTATTAAAATAGATGCTATATAAAATAGTGAATAAATAAAGAAGGGTTATATAAATATATAATATAATATATTTAAAATCATATATATATTTTTTTTAAATCATATATATATATTTAAAATCATATATATAATATTTAATATCATATATATATAATTTTAAAAACATATATATATATATAGCAATAAATAAATTTTTAAAAACTAGAAACATACGATAAAATTGAAATTCATCCAAATTTCCAGCTAATAATCTATGTTTTAGGATTTCTGTATCATATACTTGAATCGTAAAATAGGATCCATCACTCCAACCATTTCTTGAGCTATAATAAAAGCAAAATAAAAATCTATATAGAATGAAAAGATTCAAAACAATACCTGCTCATAGAAATGATAGTATGTAGTACCGGTTCAAGGCAAAAAACGTATTGCTTTGTAGAACTTTGAATCCAATCATCCTCTATAAACCCTATGATTGTGCCACCATTATAAGATCCACGTACGATTTTGATTCTTTCATCAATCCCAGATACACCGTAGTACCGGACAATTTTTGTTTCGATCAAAGGAGAACGACACTCCTCAGATTGACACAAAACTAAAGAGATGAGGTTGGTTATAAATAGATTCATACGTTGATATGCCAATAGTAATAAGAAAAAATATTTTATTCTTATTGTTATAGACATAATTGCAAACAAAAAATAAACGAATCTCACAAATACAAAATTTCTTTTTGTAAACTTTATTTTCTCTGGAAGAAAACCAATTTTTGCCTAATTTCTTTTTAGAAATCATGATTTTTTTGATAAATTTAAAAAAGTCTCTTTATTTTAGACTTATCAATAGAATATTTTTTATTTCCATTCTGATTTTATAGTAAATAGATATGTCAAACACAGCACGAATTACAATTCGTATATATATTGAATATTCACATGTTTAATGTCTTAGCACCTAGTATTGGTATCGATTTAGGAACTACGTATATATAAATATGCTTTCTTGTACATAAAATAAATATAGATATTCTTGTGTTGGTGTTTGGAAGGATAATCAAATAGAAATTGTAGCTAATGAGCAAGGAAATAGAACAACTCCATCTATTGTAGGATTCACAGATACACATAGATTGATTGGTGATGCAGCTAAAGCTCAGATTGCAACAAATCCTGAAAATACTGTTTTCGATGCAAAACGTTTAATAGGTCATCAATATTATGATTATACAGTCCAACAAGATTTAAAGCATTGGCCATTCAAAATCTTTCCTGATGAGTCTAAGAAAGTAAAGATTGAAGTGAAATTCAAAGGAAAATCGATGGAGTTTTATCCAGGTAAAAAATATATTATATTCTTATTTATTATAATGTTTATTGTTAATTATTTTTATTTTTAATTTATAAATAGAATATATATTAAATATATTTATATATTTAGAAGAGATATCTTCAATGATTCTCGGTAAAATGAAACAAATTGCAGAAAATTACCTTGGTGAAGAAGTATATATAATGTTTTATATATATAAAATATATAGTTTTTATTATATTTATTATATTTATTATACGTTATTTTTATTATTATTATGTTTATTATATTTATTGTACATTATTTTTATTATTATTATGTTTATTATATTCATTATATTTATATATCTTATTATTATTATATTTATTATATTTATTATGTTTATTATTATACTTATTATTACTATTACTATATAGGTACATGATGCTGTTGTGACTGTTCCCGCCTATTTCAATGATGCCCAACGTCAAGCTACAAAAGATGCAGGTACAATCGCGGGAATGAATATAATGAGAATTATCAATGAACCAACAGGTATATGGTTCGGTGTTTTTATTGTTTTTTTGTTTTTGTTTTATTAACACTAGATCTTATTCATAATCATATTTTTATTGTTTTTTTTTTGTTTTTGTATCATTAATAATTATACTATTTTTTTCTATTATTACATTATATATATTATATTTTTTATGTTTATATTGTATATATAGCTGCTGCTATTGCTTATGGTTTAGATAAAACAGGAAAAGGCAGAAAGAATGTTCTTATTTATGATCTTGGTATATATATATATTTTTTTTTTGTTTCATTATATAATCATCTTCTATATCCTTTTTATTATTTTTTTCTTATGAACAACATTACAATTCTACTCTTATTTTTTATCGTCATTATTATTTATATATTATTATTACTGATATCTCTTCTTCTTTATTATTATTACTGATATCTTCTTTATTATTATTATTATTATATCTTCTCCTCTATATATACAGGTGGCGGTACTTTTGATGTATCCTTATTAGCCATTGAAAATGGTATTTTCGAAGTATATTTATAAACCTAGTTTATATTTTTTTTATAATATTTCTATTGTAGATATATATATATATATATATATATATATATAGGTTTTAGCTACAGCTGGAGATACACATTTGGGAGGTGAAGATTTTGATAATAAATTAGTAGATTATTGTATGAATGTATGTATTAAAGTCTCTCTATTTATATTCATTCTTTTCTTTATTGTTACCAATCTATTTTATTTTATTATTATTATTATGTTATTTATCAATATTTATAGCATATATACATATATTCAATTTTTTTTTTATAATAATTGTATTATACTATATATATTCTAATTTATGTTATATATATATATATATATGAGTTTAAGCGTCGTTACCATAGAGATCTCTCTAAGGCACAAACCTCCATCCGTCGACTTCGAAGTGCATGTGAACGAGCCAAACGAATCTTATCTTCAGATACGCAGTATATATATATATATATTAATATTATTTTATTTATAATCTCATTATATATATATATCAATTGTTTCTTCATTTATATATACTTTTTCTATATCATTTTTTTTTTTTTATTTATTTTTGCTATTATTTTTACTTTATATAGAGCATTTATTGATATTGATAGTTTATATGATGGTATAGATTTCTCTCTTTCTATTACTCGTGCTAAATTTGAAGATTTGAATCTTCGTCTTTTTAAAGCGACTGTTGACCCTATAAAGAGAGTTTTAAAAGACGGTCATATAACAATTGATGAAATACATGATGTCGTTATTGTTGGGGGAAGTACTCGTATTCCAAAAGTACAAGAATTATTACAAGACTTTTTCCACGGGAAAGAACTCTGTAAGAGTGTAAATCAAGATGAAGCTGTCGCTTATGGAGCTACTGTCCAAGTATATCTCTTTATATATATATATATACTATTATGTGTTAAATATAATATATTTAATATATATATTTAAATTACTTTTCTTTATATATATATATATTATTTCTTTTATACTAATTAACTATTATATATTATTATATATAATACTTGTAGCACTTGTATTATTCTATATACATCACTATAGGCCTCTATTCTCAGTGGTTATCGAATGGATTGTACAACGTCTCTCCTCTTACTGGATGTTGTTCCCTTGTCGTTAGGTGTTGAAACGGCTGGCGGGGCAATGACCAAAATTATTAACCGTAATTCAACAGTATATATTGGTCTATTATATTATTTTAAATTTATATATATATATATATATATATATGTATTATTTAATATGTACAATTATTTTAAATTAAATATATAAAAATTGTTTAATGTATATAAAAAGAATTCTACATTATATATTTCTTTTACTATTTCTAATTATTCCATATCACATCTAATTCATTATATATAGGTACCTATTAATAAAACTCAAGTATTTAGTACAAATGTCGATAACCAAGAAGAAGTTGAAATCCAAGTATTTGAAGGTGAAAAAGCACTTACAAGAGATAATAATAAGTTAGCTTCTTTTGTTCTTACTGATATCCCTCCTGCTCCACGTGGAATCCCTCAAATCGAAGTTCGATTTGATATCGATACAAATGGTATTTTAACTGTTTCCGCTTCAGAAGTTTCTTCTGGTGTTCGTGCTGCCATTACAGTTACAAATGATAAAAGTATATATATATATATATACTAATCTATAATTAATTATTCTATCAACATATATAATTATAAGATATATAGAATAGTTATATTATTATTATTATTATTATTATTATTATTATTATTATTATTATTATTATTATTATTATTATTATTATTATTATTATTATTATTATTATTATTATTATATATAGATCATTTAACTCCAGAAATGATTCAGAAAATGAAAAAGGATGCAGGTGAATTTGATCAAACTGATTCTGAAGCACATGCTACTATTAAAGCCAAGAATGATTATAATGCATATTTATATTATATTTCTAAACAACTTAAAGTACCAGAAGTAGCAAATTCTTTATCTAAAGAAAAGAAAAATCAATTATTAGATTATGTATATGATTTCTCTATATTCCTTATTCTTTCTCTTTTATATATAATCAATCATATTCTTTTATTCATAATATATCAATAATATATACATCTCCTTTTCTATTACAATTACTTATATCATTATTATATTTATTTCTAGTTGGATGACTTTTTGGATTGGTCAGATAGTCATGAAAATGCTACTGTTGAAGAATATGCCAAGAAACAGAAAGAATTTGAAGAATTAATCGAACCTCAAATAGCTACTCCTCTTCTTACATCTTTCAAACATGAAGAACCTTATATAAGTGAAAAAAATACTTTCTTAGAATATGTCGATTAAAACAATTTTTACTAGTTATTAAACAATGGCACATTATTTCTATTATTTTGTCACAAACTTTATATTAATTTTAAAAAATATATATATTAACTACAATATTTGTTGTTTTGTATTAAAATACATAAATTCATTAAACAAAAGTATATATATTATCACACTCTAATTAATGTTTTGCCCAAACGAATAGAAGTTTAGTTCTTTTCCTATATATAATATATTAATTAAAATAAAAAGTCAAAAAAATTATAATAAAAAAAACTTTCGAAAGTACGTTGAGGACGCTTGAATTCACGAATCTTTCTGTCTTCAGCAGAACGACCACGGACGATACGGTTGTGGACGGCGCAAGAAACGCAGTATTGAGTCTTAATGTAGAGCTTAGGAAGAGTGTATTCTTCATAAACGGAGGCATCCTTGATATCTCTGGTAGAAGAACCATCAACCATGTTTCTAACGTGGAATCTCTTCACAGCCTTATCCTTAGGGACACAACGATTACAGTTGGAACAACGGACATATTTGACGTGACCACGACCTTTCTTAGCACGACCAGCGTTTCTTAAAATGACATGAATCAATAAGTGGTTTGAAATAAAGAAAAAAAGGTTTACATCGGATATAAGACATCTATATAATGTAAATACATACCTTCTCTTAAAACTCATTTTACTATATGGGCAATAGAATGCAAATTATTAGTGTAATAAACAAACAGGAATGGACCAAGAAAATAGGTGGCCCATTTATTGGCCAGCCATTAAGGGTCCCTATAATTTTTATTCCACCTTTTAATAAAAATATCGATTATATTTTCATGATAATCATAATTTTTAGGGCTTTTACTAAAAATATAAAAACCAGAGACTTCTTTCGCTTTTTATGCAATAATGAGTTCAGAAATATTCTTGGGAAAACAACAATTATTTTTTAGTTTATAAAAAGAAGTTTATAGATTGTTTAAGATGATATTTCAATTAAAATCGAACATTTTTTATTCAGTTGACTGGTGTCTGTTATAGAGGTTTCTTTTATTTTATCATAGATACGAATTAATTTTTAATGAATGCATTTTTAAAGTTTATATATGTATATTCTTGTTTTTTAAATACTTGAAGAAAATAATTTGAAGTAGAATAGAGACTGAATACAAAAAAGAAAATGACAATTATTAATAATGATATGAAATACATGTAAAAGTGTATGTATAAACTCATGAATAAAGAATGAATAGATGTGTATTGTATTATGAAGACAAAATAAACAACAAACATAATGAAAAAAAAAATAAAAAAAGTATTTATAAAAAATATTATAGCGTATTCTATTTAGGGCTTTCAATTTCTATTTATTTATCTAAAAATTTATATTGTGTATATTTACTAATATAAAACATAAATAAAATATATTTAGGGTCACATAAAATGATTCATTTAATAATTGGAATATAATTCTGCTTTGTATTTGCTTTTATGATAATTATTTAAATGATACTTGCTGCTTGAAATGACAGATAGTTGTATTAATATAAAATAATGACTGTGGGTTGCATCATTTAGAGAAATCTCATTTTTTTTTATAGAAATATTCTGTAGTAGCTGCTAACGATATATGTAATTTAATCTAAATCAGAATTTCGTAAAAATTATTTAAAAGTAGATATGTAAAGAATCATTCATTTTACGTATTCCTTTCTTTTTTCATGAAATAATAACACTTGTGAACAAAATCAAATAGTAAATGACAAAAATCGTTTGAATTCTTCAGAATAATGAATATAAACACTATGTCTTATTCATTGAATGGAATCATTTCATTATTTTATAAATATATTAAAATGCAACCATTTACAAGATCATTTAAAATCTAAATTAAACATTATTAAGTTATATATAGGTAAAATAATAAAATGAAAAAATGACTAATCTTCTTTTCGAGAATTATAGTTATTAATAAAATACAAAAAATAGAGTTATATATTTTAGCCATTGCGAATAATCAAAATCATTAGATATTGTGTCATTTCATTTACCAAATATTGATAAGAACAATTATTTTTATTGTATTTATGAATGACTATACGTGACCGTATCTTAAATGTACTTTACTCGTCATACTACGAAATAATTATTCTGTTTTTAAAAATATTTTTGATATTTTAAAATTATTTACTTTTATTATTTCCACCTTAATTTAACTAAATTCCTTTTATTTAAAATACATTGTCTTTAAGAATTAGAATGATCAATAAATGTACTTAAAAAGAAATATCTGGCTTTTTGCGCATTTCTGGTTGATCTATTCTAGAGGTCCAGAGTGATCTAATTGTTGTAGAAAAAAATATTATTATTTACTACCTTCTCGTCCTTTTTGTAATAACAAGAACAATTGAATAGATTAGTAACGCCTTTTCCCATCATTTAGGTATTAAATGATGTGAAAGACCAAATTTCTTTTTCGTTTCATATTTCGTTTTTTTGCATAAGATTTCACTTTTTTTTCATTTAGATTCGTTTTTTTTTCATAAAGTTTCGTTTTTTTTTCAGTGTATTTCGTAATATTTTCAAAATATTTCATTTTTTAAATTTTTATTTTTAATGTATATGTTGTTTCTGTTTTAAATTTTATTCAGTTTATTGGAATCTAAGTAAACTATTATGTCTAAAAAGAAGAAAAACAATACAAAAATAAAAAAATCATAAATGTATGTATTCGAGATTAGGTGTTTTTTTATTGAAAAAACATAAATGATAGATTTTTAAGAATAATTTATCATGATTTAATATATTGATTAAGAATTCTGTTTATTCTCGTTCGTCTTGACTTCTTCAGTTTTAGTTGCCATTTTTTCTATGTATTCCTTTCTATTCATATAAATATTTTTTTTGTTCAAATGTTCTTTGGCTCTTCTATGTTTTCTTGAGTTAATATGTTCGTTATAGTCTTTATCTCCACAGAAATCTCTTGCACATACAGTACAATAATGATGAGTAACAGGTCTATAGAAAATAATACAAATATTCTATATTAATAAAAATGATATATATATGTATATATAACTCTTACTTGATATTCTTTTCAATCCATTGATCACTATTTTTGATTTCTAAATTTTGAGGTGTATTTAGTAAAGAATCAACAACCTATATATTGAATAATAAAAATAATATAAAGAAAAATATATATATATAATAATGAGTTTATAGAATAATATAATAGAGATTAGTATCTATAGAAATTGACTAGATAGTTACTTGAAGTGCGGGTTGATACACATTTTGATCCCATTGACTGATGTCTGTAGTATCTAATGATTGTATATATATATTACGTGGCATCAAACGATTTGTAATCCAAGTAATTTGTCTATACAAACATATTTGTATAATATTAACAATATATAATATCAGAATTATAAAAAAAAACAATATAAATACTTCTTTGCATAGTTTCTAGTATTTTGTTTAAGTTGATTTAAGCAGTTTTCAATTGTTACTAATATATTAAATAGAAATATCAATAAGGATACATATAAACATTTATTTACCTTCTTTAGTACCAGTAAACGCGGGAATAAATTCTTTTAATCCTATAGCTTGCATAATACCGTGATTATTCACATCTCCATCATCTATATAGAATAATAAAAATAATAAACACAGAGATATAGCTCAATTATTTAATAGATACCAATACATATGAAATAGAATATGATAATAATTATATACCTAAGTCACCCCCTAAATCTCTATATAAATCTTTATTATTTGTAATAAAGTCTTCTACTTCTTTTAAAAGACCTTGCTCCACCATTTTATCAACCCTATAAGAAGTATAAATTTGTTATATGTATATATATAGAAATGATATATAATAAGAATATATTTATTATAAAAAAAGCACATTAATTATATATAATATATATATATTCTATTAAAAAGTATAGAAGCATAATATATCTATATAAATCATTACCGATCATCGAGTCGTTTATATAACGTCATTCGATCGCATGTCAAATAAAAACAACGAGCATTATAACGACTTTCTAAAGATAAAAAGCGTTTTTTCTGTTCCTCAATAATACTACTCTGTTTTTTCCCTATAACATATTAATGTAGAGTTTGCATAAATAATTAATAAATATTATAACAAAAGGAATAATAAACATAATAATAATATATAATAATAAAAAAGATATCATAATCAAAATAAACATAATAAACATAATAAATATCCAAAACATAATAAACATAATAAACATAATAAACATAATAAAAACAATAAACATAATAAAAAAATAAACATAATAAATGAAACTTACCTGTAGTTACATAGACTTCTACTGCTCGTCGAACTTTTCGTTTTTGATTCATATGAAGATTAGAAGACATTTCTGGATCCATAGTTTTTAAAATAGAATATAATTCTTCATTTGTATAATTATTTATATTATCAAGTTGATAGGGTCCTGGAATAGGAATAATTTGCTTTTTATGAGGTTCTTCTTCATGTAATGTTCCTTCATCTAATAAAGACTCCCATAATAAACTTTGTATATAATAATTTGTTCCACCAACTACAATTGGAAGTTTTCCTCTTGCTGTAATATCAGTTATGTAGTTTAGTTAAGAAATAAAGAGAAAAACAAATTATAGAAACACGGTATCATATATAAATATATAAAAGATATCATTTTCATAGCAGCATCACGATAATCACGAACAGTATATGTATCAGTAGGCTTTAGAAAACTTAAGAGATGATGAGGAATACCCTGAGCCTCTTCTGGAGTCACTTTAGCAGTTGCAATGGGGACAGCATCATACATTTGCATAATATCTGCATTCACTATTTCACCTCCATAATGCTTAGCCAGCTGAACAGACAACTTTGTTTTTCCAACACCTAGATTGATTGTCAACACACTCACAACTTTTTCTTATTTACCTGTTGTTCCTATTATAAAGACAACCTTCTGCTTAGGGTAAGACATCTTAAATAATGGAATCAATAATTTATTGAATAAACTCATGAAAAAATAATTGTTTTTCTTTGATAAGTTTTAATACTTATAAAAAATGTTCTTTTTAATTTTTTATAGAGTCAATAGGACTCTGAACTATGAATAGAATATATAAACGCTGATAATATGAAAGTAATATCATGATGTGCTTTCATAAGTTAGTTATTTCTTTGAATTGATCATGGATAGTATCTTAAAATAATATGAAACAGTTATAAATAATAAATTTGCAAAATTATTTCTATTATTTATGTGTTATTCGTACATGATTTTTAATATTATATATATTTAATTTGTGTTTTGAACAATTAAATCATTTTGACAATTTAATAAAATATAAAAGTAATGTGAAATTGATATAAGAATAAATAGCTATTGAAAAATATAAACTCAAAAAGAAAAACACATTGAGATTTGTTGTTTACTCAACTATTCAAGTTCTTTTTGATTTATTGATTCAGATATACAGATAATAAAAATTATTACAAGCTCGCATAGCTCAGTCGGTCAGAGCACCGTGCTAATAACGCGGGGGTCGCCGGTTCGATCCCGGTTGTGAGCAATCTTTTGACAATTTATTTTTGATTTGAAATTTTCTATTTATACTTATTATTTTTGTATTTAGATTTTAATAAATGTAATTTGAAATTGTATTGATTCGGATGATGATATTTTTACTTGAAACCGATTAATCATATAAGAAAAAGAAATTGTTTAAAAAAAGAAATTGTGTTTTCAAAAAATTCCCGATTCTGTTCATTTCCACGAAATGATATTCTTTTTTTTCCACCATTCATCCATTTGGTGTTTTTGTGTTGATTCTTAATTGTTGTTATTTCTTAGCTGTAAAATGAAACTTTATTTCAAACTATTCTTGATTTGTTTTGCTATTGTAACAAGTGCATCGTCTTTACTAAGAGGAGTTGATGCTGTGAATCAAATTGTTTCCAATTCATTCCAATTAACTCCTGGTGAAGCCGTTGATTGCACAGTTAGAGTTGGTGCATATGATTATGCTAAGAAGATTATACCGGATTATGGTGAATTGTATAGTGTTTTCCTTTCTCTTAATTTAGAGGAATGTGGTTTGAAGTCTCCTAAGGAAGATCCTCATATTTCTATTCCTGAAAAAGAATGGGATGTAGAAGGTACAACACTCTATGTTGACGATAAAACAGGTAATGATACAAATAATGGTTCTTTTGAAAGTCCTTTTAAGACTATTCAATACGCTGTTAAGGCTTCTAGATTTATAGAAGGAAAGAAGGTTATTTATGTTCGTGAAGGAGAATATTATTTTTCTAAATCTATGGTTTTGACTCCTTTAGATTCTGATTTAACTATTTCTGCCTATAAGAATGAGATTGTATCGATTACAGGTTCTAAAACAATAAAAGCTGATTGGAAACCTTATAAAACAAATGAATTTGAAGTATTTAATGGTATGAATGCTGGTTATACGATTCATACTACAGGATCAAAGACTCCTGGCTCAAGTATTCCTGGTAAGATGACTTATATGAATAAGACTACTACTTATGAACAATGTCAAGAAATATGTCAAAAGGATTCTACATGTAATGCTTATTTTTGGCATGAAAGTTCTGTTACTGGTGGTTGGGCTAATATGTGTTATTCTATTCTTGATTCTGAATTTATAACTGTAACGGATCCAGGTCATGTTTCAGGTATTAAATTAAACATATATTCTCTTGATTTATCAAATGAATCCATTACTACATTTGATCAATTATTTATAAATAATAAACGTCAAATACGTGCTCGTTATCCCAATGGGAATCCTGAATATATGGGTGGTTATACAGATCCTAGTGGATATATGGAATCTGGACAAGCTACTTGGGGCCCTACACGTCAATTTAATGCTTCTTATGAATATCATATAAGTGAACCTTCAATACCAAATGCTTTATATAATCAATATGCTATAGGAGAAGGAGGGGTAGCTTCTTTATGGAATCCTCCTACTTCTTATTGGGCATTAAAGAAACCTGTTGGTGGAGGTGGCTGTACGTATACTATTCCTACTTCTATTACTATTAAAGAAAAACAATGGAGTCCTAGAAAATATAATCATCCAGAAGGTGCTATTGTATGTAGTTATTTTATATTATCTATGTTATTGTTTATTTAATTTCTTGAATAATTAATGATTAATATTCATGATTATAATTATGCTGTTTGGTATATTATAAATTATATCATAGATTATATTTTGTATATCATAGATTTTATTTTGTATATCATAGATTATATTTTGTATATTATAGATTATATTTTGTATATCATAGATTATATTCTATTATATATTCTATTCTATATATTTACATGCATTCCACAGTGGTGAATGGGGTAATTGGATGTTTGAAGTTGATTCTGCTCAGACTAATAATGGAGATATTACTCTTCATTGGACTAAAGGAGGATTCCAAGAAGCTAGAGGTAATAGCAAGGGAGGAAAGGTATACTGTTTATATATAGATATTATATTATATATTATATCTATATTATAAAATATACATTATATTTATGTTATATTATATATTAAATATATATTTCTACCTATGCTATTATCTATTTTATATAGTTCTTTATTGAGAATGTATTTGAAGAATTAGATTCTCCTAATGAATGGTTCTTTGATACTACTACGAAACAATTATATTTCTACCCTAATGGTACTATTGATCAATATCAATCTATTCAAATACCTACTACCAAGAGACTTATTGAAGTATATTTATATACATAATTATTATTTATATAAAATAAAAAAAGCATTCTTTTATAGTAATACTAATTAAAATCTATCTATAGATACGTGGTACCGGCCATTATCCTGTAAAGAA
Organism: Blastocystis sp. Blastoise; assembly: GCA_039096225.1. Taxonomy (NCBI): domain Eukaryota; class Bigyra; order Opalinata; family Blastocystidae; genus Blastocystis; species Blastocystis sp. Blastoise. The sequence continues at coordinate 303,012 of JBBPEB010000018.1, forward strand.
TATATCTATCAGAGGTATTACCTTTAAGAATACTGATACTACTTATATGGATGTATATGAAGTACCTTCTGGAGGAGATATATCTGTTCATAGGTATATATATTATATATATACTCTATTCACTAATTATATATATATATTTTTTATAGCTTTTAATTTCTCTATAAATATTCTATTTAATATTCTCTATATTATATTTATAGAGGTGGAAGCTTATTTATTGAAGGTACTGAGAATGTATCTATTTTATATAATACTTTTATTAATATTGGGTCAAATGGTATCTGTTTAAGTAATTATAACTACAAAACTACTCTTTATTTTAATGATATCTCTCTTACTGGTGATAGTGGTATATTATTACTTGGAGATACTCAATTAGTCGATGCCACTCAAAAGGAACACAACGAATATATTAATATTGAACAGTATATATTTATAGTTATTATTTTAGAATAGTTTTAATACTAATAATAATCATTATATATATATACTTTTGTTTATTCATTCTTCTTTATAGTAATATTATTCATGAGACTGGCTTATATATGAAACAATCGTCACCTATCATGATCGCTAGATCTGCTATATTTATTATTAATCTTATTAGTTTTTATTATTATTATAGTTTTTATTATTCGTTTTATTATAGTTTTTATTATACTAATTATAATTATAATAATAATAATTATTATTATTATTATAATTATTATTATTATATTATAGATGACAACAATTCAAAAGAATATTTTATTTAATTGCCCAAGAGCTGGTATTCTATTTCTATATATATTATCATATATTCTGTTCTTATTATTTTATCTATTATCTTTATTTAAGTTACATTTGGTTTCTTTATAAGTCTCTTTCTTATATATATATATATATATGTATATATATAGGTATAAATATAAATGATGGATTAGGTGGTGGTCATGATATATATAATAATGTCATGTATAACACGGTCAGAGAAACAAGTGATCATGTATATATATATATATATAATCAAATTATATTATTAATATTATTCCTTATATATATATATATATATATATATATATATATATATAGGGTGTTATTAATACTTGGGATAGACTTCCTTATACTTCTTTATATAAAGATAATACACCTTCTATGTACCCTAAAATGAAGTATATATCTATTTACTTTATCTATTTATAGTATTATAGAATTATATACATATCTCTTGTATACATATATATTATTCTATAGTACTATTCATCATAATTATTTAATAAGTAATTATCATTCTCTTTGGCCTATTGATCATGATGATGGATCCTGCTACTGGAATGGTATATATATATATATTTAATATTTATTTTTTTAAAATTTTATTTTAATTATTTATTTCTCTATATATATATTGTTTTAATTCATTCATATATATATATATATATATATATAGATACATATAATGTTCTTGCTTATGGTGGTTGGAAAAACTTCTTAGGTCATTCAAAATCTGGTATATATATACCAGTTTATTTATTATCACTATATATATATTATTTTATATTCTTTAGCTTCTTATAATCTTTATATATATCCGGATTCAAAATTAGCCAAGAGTATTAAACCTTTCTGTGCTCTTTCTCATGGAGCTGTACTCAACTCTTCAGGTATATATATATAAATATATAGTATATATTGTGTAAAATCAAACAAATAATTATAATATATATATTATTAATTCAAGTTAAAATAGAACAAATAATTAAAATATATTATATATTATTTTTTTAGTTAATTAAAACATATAATTAAAATATATATAATTTACTATATACATAGGTTGGGATGAAGCTTATACTCATAATCGTTGTATTATTGAGTCTGCTACAATCTATGCTATGAATAAAGGAAAAACAGATCCAAGAATTAACGAACTTGTATACATATATTTTTACGAACTATTCTTTTATAATCATTTTGTTTAATGTATATTTATTAATAATTATTTCATTTAGAATCCTGCTTCTAATAATAATATCATCTACACACCTCATACAGTTGATGAATTAAAAGTTGATTGCAACTATTCTGGTTATTATACTTCAATCAAGGATTATCAGGAATTAGGATTTGATAAAGATATTACTGTCAAACCTCTTCCTACCAACGAACAAATTGATCAATGGATGAGAGAATTATTAGAATTTTAATTCCTCTTCTGTTCCTAAGATATAAATCACATTATAGAATTTATGAAAATTGTTTTGATCACTGTCTCGTTTTGTTTTTAAATTTTTATTTTAAATTTTTTTTTGAACTCTAAGCGATTAAAACTAAGAGTGCTTACTTTATATGCTCATCTAAATAGAAAATTGATTGAATATAATGTAAATATTGTGATAAATCCTATACAAAACACATTTTTTCATGAAAACAAAAGCAAAGCCACAATTCAAAATCTTAATTTGTTTCAACCATAAATGAGGATTTTCAGGGTTTTTTGCTATTTCTTTAAAATTCTATGGAAAAACAATTTTAACGAACCATTCAAGATTTAAATATTTTTATATCTTATTCTAATTAGGAAGATTAATATGAAATACACTCAGTTTTTGTGTTTCTTTGTATTGCTAGCATTCTGTATGATTTATAATGTTTTTAAAAATAATGACTTTATAGCATGTGCTGATTGCCTTAATAATGAAATAGAACTTACTATTGTTAGGAAATATGTTTCTTATCCAACTGAGGAAAGTTTCGATCTCTTTAGAGGAGAAGCTACTACGGGTACTCTTCTTCTTCATGCTGTAGGAGTAACTCCTCTTACGTCCGTTACTTATACTGCATGTACTACTGAAGGCTTACATACTCTTCATCTAATGGATGCGTATATTATATATATATTTACTTAGTTTTTAAATAAGAATCAATCTATGTGTTTTTTTTTTAAATAGTTCAGGTGATGGTTGGGGTATTTCAACTTTCCCTGCAAAATTAACTGTTTATGCTGGATCTGTTGAATTATGGACCGGAAGTTTAGCTCCTACTTATCAAAATGATCATTTTGAGTCTTTTGAAACTTTTAATAGTATATGAATCAGTGTATATATATTATAATTTATATAGTTCTCTTCAATATCCCTTATGGAAGTTCTTGGAAATATACTGATTTTGCTCAAAGTTCAAGTGCATGGACATTACCTTCTTATGTTGATAGTTCATGGTCAACTCAAGCTTCTGGATCCTTCCCTGTATTCACGGGAATTGTTCGTTATTATCGTCAATCATTTACTGCTATTGGTTCTTCTTTATTTGTTGATTTAAGTTTATTTGTTAATATTGATGCAGGATTTGTTGTTTATATAGGAGGAAGTGAAATATATAGACATAAATTACCTAGGTTTGTTTTTATTATATTTATTATATTTATTATTATTATATTTATTATTATTATTATTATTATTATTATTATTATTATTATTATTATTATTATTATTATTATTATTATTATTATTATTATTATTATTATTATTATTATTATTATTATATAGTGGTACTATTACATCTACAACAACTGCTACTGCTGCTGCAGATAGTTCTGTTATTACTAGAAAGTATATATATTATTCTTTTATTATATATTATTCTATATATAGTATTGCTATTCCTAAGAATTACTTGGTTTCCTCTTCTTCTACTACTGGTTCTTCTATTGTTATATGTATTGAGGTTCATCAATATGAAGGTCAGACTGCATCAACAGATCCTTTTGATCTTGCTTCTATTGTCTTATTTAAAGATGAAAATAGTATATATTATTATTATTATTAAATTATACTATTTTATTTATATATTATATATAGCCTGTACAAGTGATAAATTTGTTGGCGGTACTTATACTGGTTTTCCTGCAGGAACTTCAGCTAATAGTGTTGCTAATGTCTTTGATGATATATTCACGAATAATTACTATGCTACTTCTAGCACTCCTTATTTTATATATACTCTTCCCAATAATAAGTATATTATATTATTTATTTATTATTATTATTATATTATTATTATTTATTTATTATTATTATTTATTTATTATTATATTTATTTATTATATTTATTTATTATATTTATTTATTATATTTATTTATTATATTATTATTATATTTATTTATTATATTATTATTATTATTATTATTATATATATCTTCTTCTAGTGTGGAATGGATTAATGAGTATGGTATAGCTAGTGCTGGTGGTAGTAGTAATGGTGATCCTCAATCATGGGAACTCTATGCGTCGAATGACCAAGGGAATACATGGGTACTTCTAGATACTCAAGATAATATTGTCTTCTCTAAAAGAGCTACGCTACAAAGATACTCTCTTCGTAGTAATAGAGTCGCATATAATCAATTCAAATTACAAATTTGTATATATTATTATTATTATTATTATTATTATTATATTTATTATTATATATATATATATTATATTTGTTATTATATTTATTATTATATAGTATCAGGAACAAAGGCTGATAAAATGGGTCTTTCTGGATTCCAAGTATTTACTTGTAATTATGATGTTCTCCCCGTGGGAATTAACTATGATACAACAAGTGTTACTGGTTATGCTGCTGTTGATGCTATTTCTCTTACTCCTCTTAGTTCTGGTTATCGTAATTATACTGTCAATCCTCAATTCCCCGAGGGACTCACACTTAATTCTCAAAGTGGTGCTATTAGTGGTGTTCCACTTTCTGTGATGACAGGTCCCTACGTCATTTCTGGTATTGATGCTACTAGTGGTGTATCTTATTCATTTACTATCAACTTTTCTATTACTGGTATATATATAATATACAATTTTATTATTATTTATAAATTATTATTATTTAAGCTTACATATCTCTTTTAAAATATTTATATACTATAATATATCATAGATTGTTCATTCCCTGATCATGTAAAGTTATTTATTTATCGTGTTAGTAATAATTATGCTGATGAAGAATTATTCACTATAAAATCGAGTACTGGTGTGAGTATATATACTGGTTCTGCTAGTAATTATGCTACTACTTCTACTATCATTTGTGTTCCTATTGATTATTATACATTAGTACTTACAGATAATGGTAATGATGGTTGGACTTTTGGTAGTGCTATCTCTATTTCTCTTCTATATACTAATACTGATAAAACAAGGCTTGGAGTATGGAGTTTACCTTCGGAAGGAGAAAAGATCTTCCATTTTGATACTCGTTTTGCTCTTACAACTGAAGCTACTACTTGGGGATATCATCAAGGATCTATTCCTATAGATTGGTATAAATCTGCTAGTGTTACTTCTCCTTTTACTTCTTATTCTCCATCATCTACTATTACTTCTACTTCTACTATTTGGCTATTCAGAACAACATTTGTTATTAATAATCTTAATAATTATGTAGGTCTTGAATTATTCTATAAAGCACGTGGAGGTGTTGTGATCTATATTAACGGTGAAGAATATACACGTGATCGTCTTCCTAAAGGTACATTATCTACAAATACTATACCTACAGAATCATTTACTACTTCTACTTATCGTTCTATGACTATTCCTCTAACACATATTTCTATTGATACAAATACTATTGCTATTGGTATCTTCCATTCATCTACAGCTACTCCTTCTACTTTAGATTTTAATGCTTGTATTCGTTTTGTTACTACTATGGGTAGTTTAGGTAGATTATGGAATACTGAATTATCTTCTGATCCTGTTTCTCCTTCTATTAATTATCTTACTGATATTTATTCAGATACTGATTGGGGATATACTTCTCCTTCTGCTGTTACTATAGATATTATTATGGATTTCACAGAAATAAGACGTGAATATGTAAATAAATATTGTCTTACTTCAAGTGCCAATAATGCTAAAGATCAAGATCCTTCTGAATGGGAATTATTTGCTTCTCAAGATGGAATTAATTTTATTTCTGTAAGTAATGCTACTAATATCGAATTCTCAGATAGAAATCAACAACGTTGTTTCTATTTAACTTCATTAACAGAACCTTATCGTGTTTGGAAATTACATCTTCTTAATATATATAATCCTAGTTATATCACTTTTGGTTATTTTTTAAGTGATTTAATGTTTGATATGGTTGATAATAGTCAACTTATTCCTCCTCCACTTGTTTATACTCCTAATGAAATCAATGCATTTATTTCTCTTAATTTCCCTTCTTTATCTCATTCTTCTTCTTTATATAATAATTTCCATATTACTCCTGATCTTCCTTATCCTCTTTCTTTAGATGCTTCTACTGGTCTTATTAAAGGAATACCTATAGCTTCTCTTCCTACTACTACTTATAATATTACAGCTCAATCTCCTCAAGGTGATATTAGTTCAACATTATTAGTAATTACTATTACTCCTTGTCAACATCCTAATATTATGTTCTCTTTATATATATATACTGGATGGGAAGATTCTAATATACGTTTAAAGTTAACTGATTCTGATAATACTGTTCTTCTTAATACAAATAGTTTCCAATCTATGATGGAAGTATGGTATCCTTTCTGTCAACCTAATGGTATATATACAGTTACTATTTCTGATTCATATAATGATGGTTGGGATGATGCTTATTTCGAAGTTCTTTTAGAAGATAATACTCGTATATTACAAGGTTCTATAGGTGGTACTGAAGGTGAACGTTCATTCCCTATAGAATTAAATTATATATTAAATCCTAAATTAACATTATGGACCTATCATATCAGTACATCCGATGTTGATGTTGCTTGGAATACTATTACTTATGTTCCTACAGATTGGAAAGAAAGCATACCTGGTGGTTTTGATAAACCTGATTCTATTACTCAATATTATCGTTCATTATTTACTATGCAAAATAAAGAACTTTATGGTTCAGCTGTTATATCTATTCGTACTCGTTATGGTGTTATTGCTTATATAAATGGTGTTGAAATCTATAGAGATAATGTCCCTGGTGGTTATTTAGCTAGTAATATCTATTGTTTTGAAGAAAGAGAAGAAACGATTAGTTTAGGAACTGCTTTAGGTGTTGCTTTTAGTTCTATTGTTAATGGAAATAATGTTTTAGCTTTTGAAATTCATACAAGTAATAGCACAACTATATATACAGATTTTGATGCTTCCTTAATGTTAACAAGTGCTAATAGTTATCGTGTATTAGATGGAAGAGCTTATACTAATGATGAAGCTAATGAAGATTATGTATATTCTATGTTTGATAATATTAAAGGAACTATATTTACTTCAATGAATACAAAATGTGCTGGTGAATATGTTGGTTATTATTATCTTTATAATCGTAAAGAATATATTAATAGTTATACTATAATTACTGGTAATCGTTGTAATCGTAAGAATCCTACAGGATGGATGTTAGAAGGTAGTAATGATAATGATAATTGGTCAGTATTACATCATGTTACTGATTATGAAGTAACTACATATAGTAAAGAAAGTACATTTGATTTCTATAATGAACGTGTATTTAGTAATTATAGACTTGTTATTACTCAATGTAATAATTTAGTTATTGGATCATCTGTTTCTCCTAATGAAATGTTTTGTGGTGATGAATATGAAGAACAAGGATATCAATTTGCTGAATTAATGTTATTTAGTAAAAAAGTATATTATAGTTGTGCTCCTACTGCTGATGGGTTTGGAGGTGCTATGGAAGGTGCTTATGCATATAAAGATTGTCCTTCTTATTATCAAGGTAGAATTGAAGCTTTATGTACTAATGGAAAATTAGGTACAAAGAATACTTTTTGTACTCTTATGAAACCAACTATTATTAATTATACTCACGAAAATAGTACACTTTTATTTTATATTGGTCAAGACACTTCATATATACCTGCTATCAATGGTGCTGAATTAACATGTATTAGTACTCCTAGTCTTCCTGAAGGTCTTGTATTAGATAAATCAACAGGTAGTATATCAGGTGATCCTACTAATGAATTTACTAATACATTAGTTACTATTTCTTGTAGTAATACTCAAGGAAGTATTTCCACGGTTATTTCTCTTTCTTCTGTTCATACTCCTGGTCTTGCTTTATGGATTTGGATAGTAATTGCACTTGTCATTGTTATTATCATTGTAGTTGTTATTGTTATTATTGTTAAAAATATTCATTCTTCTTCTTCTTCTTCTAGTGATAATTCTACTAAGAAGAAGGCTCATAATACATTAACTAAAGAAGATGATAATAATAAGAATAATTCTGATTATGTTAGTATGAGTGGACCCAATAAGAATAATAAGAATAATCAAGAAAAAGAAGAAATCAAAGGTAATGGGTCTACTATTGTTGATATTCCTTCACAATAAAGGGTATTAGAAGGATTATATATATGTCTCGTTATTATATATATTTATATTTATAATTATTATTATAATTTTCAATTTCTTGTTTCTATGATTTCTACAAGTCTATCTTTTTATTCTTTCATTATACGTAGTATATATATATGTAATTATATATATTTTTATATATTTACTGTTAGCTTTTTATATCAAAAATATTAACAAATTCTTACAAAAATTTCATCTTTAAAAAAAAAAAAATCATATTCTTTTCATATTTCCTTTTCTTTATTATATTATTTTATTAATATCTCATAAATTCTGCTTTTTCTTGGATATCTTCCTTTGAAGATATTTCTATCTGTTTCAATATTTATATTTATTTCATATTTATTTCATATTTTTTCATATTTATTATCAAATTCATATATATATATTTCTATGATTTTTTTTATAGATTTATATTTTTATATTAATTATTTTTTTTGAACAATTTAATTTGTTTTCATTTTATTGTTTTTTTTTGTTTCTTGTTTTATTATATATATATATATCTTTATATTTAATTTATACTTTTTATTTGGATTATATTTATCCTTGGTCTATATATATATGTATATATATATAATAGTATCAATTCATTTCTCTCTTTTTTTTTGTATCTATTTTTCGTAAATCAAATGTTTTATAAGTTCACAAGTATATATATAATAATATTATATATATTCTTGTGAATTATATGATCATTGTTATATATATAATATTCTATATTTTATTTTTTATATTTTTCTATTTATTTTTTTCTATGTAAATCTTTGCTTCTTGATATTTCATTTTTTTTTTTTTAAATTAATTCTTATTTTTAGCATTTTCTAGATATTTTTTAACATTTATTATTATCATTTTTCAATGCGTATATATTTAATGTTTAGATATCTATATATTTGCTTTTAAACAATTATAAAATAATTGCCATTATTATATAATACATCAATTACATACAAATACCTTTCGTTGGTTTTTTGGTTTTTATTTTTTTTTTTTTATATATTTTATATGTTTTTCTTTATATATATATTTTATATGTTTCTTAAATATGTATATATATATTTTTTTATTAAGATAGACTTAATTCTCCTTATGTTTTTGTATATAACATTTATATATATTCTTTTTTTTTCTTTCTTAGACTATCTAGTCTTTATATATTTTCTATAACTTGATATATAATCATGACCTATATATATCCTCGTTCTAATTCCTTTTTGTAAAAGGTATACTGTTTCTTTTTCATATTGATTGCTTAGTTTATATATATATATATATTATTAATATACATATAGTCATAACCTTTGAAATATATGAGTTCAAATAGTTTATTATTTATAAAATCAATTATTGATTTCATGTTAGCTGTTATGGATATTGATAATATTTACAGTAATAATAAAAAAACATTTAGCAACGATTGGGTTCAATTTATAATAACATCATATCATGAACAGAAAACACATTTTTATATATGATTATAAAACAATAGAAAAAAAAAAGTTTGATTGAAATATTATATAAGAAGAAAATATATACATACATTTATTGTTTACAAAGAATAAAATACAAACATTACAAATAAAGATAATAAAAATAATTTTTATTTGTTGATACAGAAAAAAACGAAATATCGTTCACAATATAAATAGATAAATAGATAGATACATACATAAAATGATAGAAGAAAAATAGATATATTAATAGAAGCAACAAAATAAAATAAAACATGTATTTACGGATGTCATAATAATAATAAAAATATATTTATTATTATGTTTATAGATTATGATATTTATTAATTTGAACAGCTGTTCTTGCATGATTTACCATAAACATCATGTGAAGTACGTTAACAGTGTATTTCTCAACGTAATGTACGGCGTACGAACAGACACCATTATCTGCCCAATTATTCATGATATTAAAATAACGAATAGAACATTTGGGTGGTAAAGATTTTCTTTCTAAATTCATAACAGGATAATAATAGATATCTGAGAAAGGAGCTAGTTCTGCGAAACGTAAAGATCCATACCATGGTTCATTAAGAACAACTAGTGCAGAATGAGGAAGCATAAATATCATGTTCGTAAGTGCAGCACCACAAGGAGTAATCATTATATCTATATATATATATATATAGTAGTTTAAAGAAGAATACAATATATATACTTTTATAGAATAATGAATATAATATAATAGTTTATAATAGTAATATAATAGTACATAATATATTCTATATACCAGTATCGGATACTATAGTAATTTGATCTTTAAAAGAAGGAGCTTCAAAATTGGTATATTGAACAATAAGATCCTATATATATAAATTATCAATAATAATATTTAAATTATAAAAAGAAATGATAAATATATGTTAAAGAATAATGCTATTAAAATATAAGTATATATATATATACTTTATGTCTATTAAGAGTACTTTTAATTTCTTCGAAATTACTAATAAGACGACTTGAAGTATGATATTTCGCAGGTTCTCTATATATAAATAATGTATGTAATCTTCTATTAGCAGGTACGTTGAGACTGAGACCTAATTTCTTATATACAAGAACACGGATCATTTGAGCATCTTCCCTACTAAGAAAGTTATTTCCATCAATACCATAAGTAGTAATACGACCAATAACATCCTATTTATATAATAATAATAATGGCAATAATAATGGCAATAATAATTATAATAATAATATCTCAGATAATAATAATAATAATAATAATAATAATAATAATAATAATAATAATAATAATAATAATAATAATAATAATAATAATAATAATAATAATAATAATAATAATAATAATAATAATAATAATAATAATAATAATAATAATAATAATAATAATAATAATAATAATAATAATAATAATAATAATAATAATAATGAATATATACAAGCTTTTTAAAGCAGACAAGACCATCTTTATAAGGAGCGAATTCTTTGGCATTCATCAATAATATGGGGAATTGACGCGTTAGTTCTTCAGTAACGATATCATAATAATTATTAATCCAGGAGAGTTCTTGTGTTGAATCATATAAAGGATTTATAAGGTAATTGATCTATAGATAGAAAAAGTACATAAGAAGATTGCTTAGTATTGTCATATATAATAATAACATACATAAATAGATAAATAAATAACATAAATAGATAAATATATTCATAAATAACATATATATATATATATATACCTTTGGAAGTCTAGAATATTCATGCATATAATAAAGTACATAGTTAAATATTTCAATAAAATGAGTCATATGTTTTTGAAATGTAGTCATGAGAAGAAGAACGTTATCGCCATCAAATGAATATATAGTTCTATTCTGATTAAAAAGATTCACAGAAGACATGGAAATAAACTTAAAATCAAATGCACATTCTAAAGTAAAATAATATTAATAATAATAAATAAATAAATAAATAATAATAAATAAATAATAAATATATAATAATAAAAACAATAATAAAATAATAAATAATAAATAAATAATAATAATAAATATACTCATCCAATGACATCCGTCTATTTTTCCTTTACTATTAATAATATATAACTTATTTTTAGAGATATCAAAGCAACTACGGTGTACTTCAAATAAATTATCACCTAAATCATTCACAATACGATTGGAAGTCATATAACCAGGGGAATCAAATAAATTCTATTGTTTTTAAGGAATCATAATGATTGTTAAATATAAGAATTATTGAAAAAAATTAAAGAAATTAAAGACATATAGAAATAATGAATAGATTATAAAATAGACATTACTAATTTAAAAATATATATATACATCATTATCATCTATGTATATTCTCTTGATTGTAGCAGCTTTAACTTCTTCTTTAACGGGAGGTGGAACAATTTCTTTCTTAGCGTCTTTTTTATCAATAGTATCAGTAGTAATACTAAGATCTTTTGCATTTGATGGTACTTGCTCTTGAACTATAGATTTCATGTTTGATGACACTGATACAGATGGATATGATGTAACTATTGATTCTTGATTCACATACTAAATGATAATTAGAATATTGAAAAATCATAAATATACAAGATTAGCTAAGATTCCATTCTGATTATTACTATTTTGGCCATTTTGAAGAGAATAAACAAAAACTAAGGCAAAAACTTATTAAAATGAGGAGAAAAAACATTATATATATACATAAAGAATAAGCAGAAATAAAAGCGACTATAAATGTAGTGCATGTCTGAATTGTCGAACCCATATTTAAGTCTCCCTTAAAGAAATCTATATAAATGTAGTTATGATGATAAAAAACTAAGATTTCTTAATACTACTATATACTATATGGAAAGAAATAAAATGTGATTGTTTGACGTAAAGCCAAGTGAGGTATCAGAATAAAATCAGGAGAAAATAGTAATCATCAGGCGAAAATCGAAAATAATTTTATTTTGTTTTATTTGTGTGGAGCAAACGCCATCTTTTCAATTGCGTTTTTTTGTTTTTTAAAGCATTATGATATATATATAGTTGTTGATTTATCCTTTAAGTGACATATATTTTTAATATAAGTGTAAGATTTCATTTTTTTTCAATAAAATGTTGCCAATATTTTATGAACACATTTCTTAAACCTTGTTTCTAAGTTTATAAAAATAGTCATACACTTAAAGAACTATTCATGGATATATTTAGGAAAATGATTCGTCAATAGCTTGATGATCTTTCAAAAATATACATATATGGCATTATTCGTTTATTATTTAATAAATTGGTTTTCTTGTATGAGTTTTTGATGAATAGAAATGTCTAAGTCACCATTATTATTAAGTAAATGAATTAATTGTCTCCTATTGAATGAGAAACAGGGTGAATCATATCTTTATTTATAAAATGATTAATGTGGCGAGTGGTAAACATTAAAGAAGAAATAATTTTGCTCAATAATACAGTAAATAATACAAATTCTTTATAAAATAGTCAACACAACTCTTTGAAAATAACATACAACAAATTCATTTTAATAGCAAACAGGTGATCAATAATATTTAAGAACAAACATATTATATATATCTATATAGACTCTAATTAACTTAAATATTTCTCTTTATTTTCTTCAAGTCTCTTTGCAGATCGTTTGGCATCTAAGAATATGGAATCCGCTTCTTGAATATCTTCAGCACTATAATATATAGGTATATAATAATAATAATAATATATATATATATTATTAGAATAAAAACAAATTGTATATTATCATATATATATATATATCAACATAAATATATACGTGATAGTGTCTCTACCATAAGATTTAGCCAGTATTTTGGCGGGTGTTAATAATTGGAGGGCATGACGCATGCTGGTTCTACTTCCGATTTCACTTAATTCACCAAGAGCTTCTTCATTAAGTTCAATATCTATATATATAATATATATTATAAGTATTTATTATTATTAAAAGAAAAAATAATATATATAAAATAATATATATATACTTTCAGTATTAGCACGAATTGATATGATTTGAATCATTTCTTTCAAAGTATATAGTTTTGTACGGATAATAAGAGAACGATCCAATAAATCAATTGGAATACCATGTGCTGATTTAATATCTGTTCCTCTAAATATATAATAATGAATAGATAGAAAGAGTGAATTAAATATAATATATTTTGTATAATTCAATATATAAATCATAGTATTCAAAAGTATTTTATATAGTTAATTTTCTATACTTTAATAAATATATATATATAACACAATATACCTGATAGTACAGACTCCTCTATTAGTAGCAAAGATAACAATAGGAGCGAGAGAAGATTCTAAAGCACGATTTAAGTATGTGAATGCTTCTATATCTAGCATATGAACTTCATCAATAAATAGGACTCCAGGAACAAGTTCAGCTATACCTTCTTCTATATATTTATTAACCATCTTATTCACTTCTTGTCTTAATTTATCAGTAATTTCAGTTTTACGTTGTTTAACAAGTTGAGACATAATAGAAACGATATCTTTTCCACCTTGAGGAGCAGCATTAGCCATATCTAAATCATGAAGGGTTACATCCTATATATATATATATATATAGGATATTATATATATAGGATATTATATATATAGGATATTATATATATATATAGGATATTATATATATATAGGATATTATATATAGAGAAAGAATAATGTAGAGAAAGAATATTATAGAGAAAGAATAATATATGTTTAAAATGAAATACTAATGATACATAAAGAATAGTCATTATATTATAATGTATTCTAATGATATATATAAGATAATAGTATAGATATGAATATAATAATATCTTACTTGAACAATCTCCTTCTTCTTATATACATCACCCTTAGGAAGAGGAACATATTCATCGGCCTCTAAATCATACTCTGAAGCATATCTAGAAGAAATATATATATAATATTAATTGAAAGTATTATATGTTAAATAATAGTATAATAATATATTAAAATAATATTATAATAGTATTTAAAATAACACTATAATCAACATAATAATATAAATAACATTATATAATATAAATAATACTATATAATATATTAAAATAATATTATAATACATAATATATAAATAACACTATATAATATATTAAAATAATATTATAATAATATAAATAACATTATAATAACATAAATAACATTATAATAATATACGCATCGGATCTGCCTACACGTTTGACGGCACCTGTATTCGCTTCTACATAAATAACATCACCAACAGTTACTTTTTCCTTCTGTAAGTTATCAAATAAAGAAGCATCTAATTTCAGTTGTTTCGATCCCTTAGCAGTTTTTAATCCTAAAAGAACATGACTAATAGTTTTACCATAACCGCCTAATGGATCTTCGACTTCTTCAGGAGTTAATTGAGTTACTTCTCCCTCATAGACTTCTTTTGTCTCACGAATACGTAATCCTATAGCACGACGGAAATTCTCCATTAATACTTCAGTCTTTTTAACTTCTGAAGAATAGATTTCAGAACCAGTCATTGGACAAAAGGGAACCTAATAAAAATATATTATTGTTATTCTTATAATCGAATCTATTGTAATAAACTCTATTTTGATAAAATAAATGATCATTATAAATAAAATTATACTTTAGGTCCTATTTCTTGAGCAATAGCCATAGCAAGAGCAGTCTTTCCTGTACCTGGTGGTCCAGCTAATAATAAAGCTCTTCCTGCCATCTTTTTAGAACGAATTAATTCAACAACAAGTCCAGCAGCTTCACGAGCACTTTCTTGTCCTACGAGACCTGAAGCATTCGATATAGCTTTTCCATTTTCATCTAAACCTAAACCTTTGATATGAGAATGTGAAGAGATTCTTCTTGATTTCTTATTTGCTGGATTTACTTCAGTAATCTATTTTTATAATAGAAATATAGAATAACAATATTGGAATACCTTCATTATAAAAAGTTATAGACAAAATTATTTAAAAAAGAAAAAAATAATTTGATCCTGGGAAAATCATATGAATCGATTAAAAAATGAGAATAATCTTAATTTAGTATTGAATTGGTTTTTTTTTTGTTATTGTTGAAATAATACAGTAATATAGCATAGAATTACTTTGATAATTATGAATGATGTTTATAAAACAAAAATCAATATAAATTTAAAGAAATAGTAATGAAGAATAATGATAGAGTTGACATAATCAACAAGAAATAGAGGATTACTAGAATACAAATATATGAAATGATGATGAATAACAAAAATAAAGTTATATGTAAAGAAGAAGAAAAGAAAAGGAAAAAAAAAGGAAAAAAAAACAATAAAGAAAACATAGATACAAGTTGATCGATATATTTATTAACATTCAATAGAATGAGTTTCATTTTGATTTTTATTTTGATCTTCTTCATCTTCTTCATTTTCTTCAATAGTTTCATTCATATCATTATTATTAGTATCTGGTTTAGACAATAAAGACAATGGAGGGTATGTTTGAGGATCTACGGGTAAAAACACAAAACGTTCTTCTTCACAGCAATTCGCTTTAGGAGTAATTCGAATTAATGTATGTAAGGGAATTGGAAGGTAAAAGGAATATTAAGGATATTATTGTATATAGAGAATAGATAGAAATATATATATATAAATTGGATATAATAAAAAAAGTATACTGGAATATATTTATAGATATATATATAAAGTATACTAAATATGATATATATATATAGATAGAGGAATAGAGAGAATATATATATTTAAATGGATATATAAGGTATTTCTTCTTTTGGTTTATCAATAAAATAAGCAAGAAGACAACGTAAGGTAGCTTGATGAGATACCACAATAGTAGGCTTTGTTGTTCTCTCTAATTCAAATATAACTGGCTCTAATCTCTCAATTAAATCATTATAACTCTCTCCTCTATATATATATATATAATATATAATGTATTATATAGTATATATAATATGTATAATATAATATATATAGCATATATATATACTGAGGATATCTGAAATTGAGTTTATCTTTCTTTCGTTGAGAGGATAAATCTGGATATTTGACTCCCATTTCAGCATAAGTAAGATCTTCACATATACCCGCATCAATTTCATTTAATGCACTCCATTTCACACGGGAATAACACTCTATTTGTTCTGCTGTTTGAATAGTACGTCGTAATTTACTAGTCCAAACAGCTAATTTATTAGGATCACATTCCTCTAAGGTAGATATATATCTATATATATATATATATATTATTATTATTATTATTATTCAAAGATATTATATATTTATCTCTTATCAACAATAAGAATATATGTAACTATTATAATGTTACTTTATATAAATACTTGGCAAGTTCTCTTGCATATTGTTGACCGTAGAGAGACAGCATACTATCTCCCCCTATTCTATCCTCCAGATTATAGGTAGTTTGACCGTGACGTGTTATATAGATAGGATGAGGGGCAGGATGAAGATTCTATATATATATATATTACGGTTTATATATATATTTAGACAATAAAATCATATATATATCTAAATGATTCATAAAGAATAAAATATAAAATAGTAGTAATACACATAAATATATATATATATATATATTCATACAATAACAAGAGAGATAATATTAGTAGCTAAATAACCACGGATATTATTGAGAATAAATCGTTTTCGTTTTTGTTCGCTCATATCATATATACAATAACTACGGTTAACTTCTTCATTATTATCTAAGGATTGATATCTATATATATATATTATTGAATATAATCAATAAGAAATGTAAAGAAATAAAACGATATATATAATAATAAATATATAAATAATATATATTAATAAATATATAAATAATAAAATATAATAGAATAATAATATAAAAATAAACATAAGAACACAATATATACACATCATAATAATATTGTGCTTTCTTTTCGAATTTCTGTAAGGCTTCTTCTTCATCTAAACCTAAATACTCAACGGAATCCAATTTCTCTTCACGGAATTTAGTACGACGTAATTCAGGATCATTCAGTTGCATTTCAATCCATAAAGGAGCATGACAATTTGGCTATTTATTATATTATTATATATTTATTATCATTATTAAAAATATTTATTAAAATAATATTTATTAAAATAATACTTATTATCATTATTATTATAATTATAATCATCATTAAAAATATTTTTACATATAAAACAGTATAAAAAATATATATATACTTCATCTAGAATTCGTTGTTCTATTCGATCACGATCTACTTTACGAACACTAGAATTATCAAGAATAGCTACTTGACCTCCAGTATTTAAATATCTGAATATATCATTCAACGTACAATCTTCAATTGCTTCACGTATCTTTAAAGCTTCTTCATTTTTATAATCAAAAAATTCTGCAGGAACAACAGCATATTGAGGAAATTTAGTTTTACGAGTCTCATTAACAGTAAATACTTGACATCGATATCCTTTCCAATTCAAGAATCGTCTAATTTTCTGTGCAATGAATCTAGAAGAAAAAATTAAAATTATTCAAAAGTAAAAAAAAAAAGTGTTCATTCATACGTTTTACCACAACCAATGACTCCACACATACAAATAACTAATTTTACACCATCATCTAGAGATATAACTCCACCTAATCCAGGAACACCATATCGTGTACCAGTTTCTTCTTCAAGTGTTCGAGATCGTCGACGACCTAAGAAAAAATAATGGAGTCAAGAAGATAACATCTACGAGTTGTCGGAGCAGGCCCATTATTGTAATCAAAACTCATTTCTTAATAGATAAAGAAAGATCAAAAATTGTATTTTTTGATATTCTTTTCAGCTTTGACAAAAAAGGATGAAAGCAGAAACAAATGGCGTTTTGAAAAATGATTTGTGTTTTAGTGTAAATAGAGAAATAATCGTAAGAAAAACAGATTCTCCTTTTCTTAGATAGAGAATTCGTTGAGAACTCTAATGAAATAATGATATTCTTTTATTCAACAAATTTTTAATGTTATGTATGTAATTAGAATTTTCTTTTTAAAGAATAGGATTATACTATAATTTTAATCTGTATTTTAACTATACTTTGAATGTTCGACTCATAGTTATTGTAAATATATATATTAATAATAATAAATTTAAATTGTTAACAAACAAATGAAATATACACATATAATTACAATTCGAATATATTAATATAAAGATAAATTCAGAACTCCATCAAGAAAAAAAAGAGAAAGGTCATGAATAATATATATTTTGATAGTCATAAAAGAATCTAGATCTAAATAAGAAAAAAAATAGAATAGATTGATTTATCAAAATTACTAATATATATAATATATACTTTATAGTTTTGAGTATTTTGATATTTTAAAAGTTAAAAAATAAAATGTATTTATTTATTTATTTAAAAATATATATAGTAATTTGATGATTTATAAAGTAGCATCAAGTTCTTTGATTTCATTATAAACTTCATCATATTTCTTCTTTTCATCAAAATCTTTATTAAGTACAATATGAACAACACTGGTAGGTCTCTTAGTAGTAGCAGATTCACCTAATTCTTCCTAAATAAGAATATAATTACAAATGAAATGTCTTTTATTCTTTAAAAATAAAAATATATTTTTATAATTCACTTTTTTTTAATATTCAATATGATAATGATATATATATATATACTTTGGTAGGAATGAAAACATAGGGAATACTGTTATCTTCACATAATACAGGAATATGAGAAATAACATCTACAGGATAAATATTACCAGCTAAAATAACGAGTCTAAAGAACGATATTTAGATTATAAACAATAAATTATAATAGAAAAAGAGTATTTCGAAGAAAATAACAATAAATTAGAGTCTATATACCCCTTTTCACCCTTTCTGATGGATTTGATGACTTCTTTAACACCTCTACGAAGACACTTTGATTTAGCAGCCTTCTTGACAATCTTGAAAACCTTCTTAGTCAATTTCTTTCCAGCTAAGGGTTTTGCAATAGGAGTCATATAAGTGGGACCAGTCACAATTTGTTCACTTTCACTATCAGACATATTTATTAATTCACGTAGAGTTAAAAATAAAACATTAAACAGTTTTATGGAATTTAAGACCATAAAAAGAACCACGACTTTTATCATTTTATACTTGGATCTCTCTATTTTTTCATATTTTTTATTATGCTTTGTTTTCTTATTGATCTCTAAGATTGATTAGAATGTTGATATAATGTACATTGTTTTTATGTTATTTGGAATGAATAACAATGATGTAGAAGAGAATAGTGTCAGATATAGAAATATTGACTTGTTGTTATAATTGATTCATTTGTATATTATTCATATCATGAGATGATACTCAATCATTTAAATGAATTAAAAATGAGCTATAGGAAACATTATGAAACTGTATGTCTTTCATCAACTTGAAAAACGATTTAAAATTACTCTTAATTGCATGTTCATTTAACAAACATCATTTATATAGCATTTATACTAAATTTATCTCTGAATGACACAAAAGAAAATATATAAAATATCAATGAAATACATAGGAGAGAATATACAATAGGTGGTAATAGCAAAACATGAATTAGAGATAGCCATTATCTTCTTTCTACAAGAAGATATACGCTCAAAACTTGAAAAACACATTTGCTTTTTTATCTTTTTAAATAGTATTCATCACATTCCATTTCATTTCTATCTCATATCTTACATCCAGAGTATCTGATAAACATTAGAAGCATAAAAAATTATTATTTAAAGCAATGGAAAATGATATCGTTAATGAAACATTTGTTGAAATCTTATGTATATTTATTATATCATTATCTAATATCATTCATAATAGATTCAAGTGAACTTTTATTACTAACTTCGTTTTTTTCTTCAGAATGTAAATTCTTTGTTCTTACATATCCTTTATTCTTATTCTAAAATAATCTACGTATTATTTAAATCCTTAATTGAAGCTACAAAACGATATTTAGTTTATTATGATGATAAAAACAATTTCTTAATGGATGCCAGCAAACCAAAGTGTGCTTGGCATATTGAAGATATCGAAAGTATTTTTATTATAGAGTAGCAATCAATAGTTATATCTAGAAATATGTAATTCGTCTCTTGATAAGGATATGATTGAAATTCACCTGGATGATGTTGTATATTTTTCTTTTTAATTAGTTTTTAACCTTTATTTTTAATGAAATTTGTTTGTAATTCTTCAATTTCTATTCTATATAGGTATTTTTTCTTCGTTCTTCTGAAACAAAAGATCTCGAAAAACTCATTCTCCTTTTCAATTATTGTAAAAGCTTACATACGTATAATTACTATATATGCTATATTTTTTATATTTATATATATATATTTTATTTATAGATATGATAATTCATTTGATTCAGCAAATAGTATTCCATGTCCCTCATTAGATACTTCAGAATCACATGCTGAAACTCCAGAATCTTTACTTGAACCTCCTTTAGAAAATAAAAATGATATATTAAAAGAAAATCTCTTTGAAGAAGTTACCTTTAATTTGAATTCTATATATGAAATATCAAGGCAATTTGAATGTGATATCAATGAAATCACAAGAGATCTTCTCAATTCCTTTTCTATCATAGGTATATATATAATTTTATGTACTATTAATTTATATAAATCTTTTTTTTTTATTATCTTTATCATATAGTATCTATACCTATAAATGATGAATGATCTATATTTATATAGATATACCATCAGATATGATATCAAATTATTCCACGAAATTATCTCAAGACATTGGACTTGTTATTGATGAGCTATATGTATATATATATATATATATATATATATATATATATATATATATATATATATATATATATATTATTATAATAATATTATTATTATTATATTATGATTATAGTATTATTATTATTATTATAACTTTCTTTAATATCATTTCTAATAAGACATATTAAATTATTTAGTCATTGTATATTACTCTATTTAACTCGCTTCTCTTTCATAATTCAAATGAAGTCACTTCCAATGCTTCAGGTACTCCTACAGTTACCTTTCGAACTCATTCTAAACGACCTTCTCGTGGGAATATCATTGATATTCCTCAGAATTCTCCGTTATTCTACAAATATACATTATTTAAAGATTTATTAAAATATTGGAAGAATAAAATTCAATTGAAATCTGATTTTGATATGGAGAAGCGATTATCTTCTGTATGTCCTTTACAAGCTTCTAATCTATCTTTAGATACTACTCCTTCTGACCAATCTATATTACAAAATAGATCCATGAATAATGACTTAACTGTTCCTACAGAACTAGAAATCATTCATAATAATATAAATAGCAAGGATATATCAGTATCATCTTCTATTCCACAAATATCTACTGATACTTCTATAATTCCTATGAATACAATAACTACTGCTACTACTACTTCTATAGATCCTCTTCAAACCTCTATGTCTATCTCAGCATCACTTCCTTCTCTCTCACGTCGACCTTCTTTTCCTTCTTCTGCACCTCCATCTCGACCTCTATCGACTTCTTCTATTAAATCAACATTTCTACGATCTACTTCTTCAACTTCTTCTTCTTTATCTTCTAATGTGTCTTTTAATACTGTAATAACTATACCTAATTCATTAAGTGATGATGACCAAGGAAATATGAGAGACTGGGTACTTAAAAATAGTATTCCTGAACAAAGAAATCCAAGTATCGATAATAATAATGATAATAAAGAAAATAATAGTGATAGTAATAAAGAAAGTAATAGTGATAGTAATAAAGAAAATAATAATGATAATAAAGAAAATAATAATGATAATAAAGAGAATAATGATAAAAATGAAGAAAACAATAATAAAAATACAATACATTCTATCTTACCTTCGAATCAAAAAAATAATAACATATCTGTTATTCAATCGCCTATAGATAAAAACCAAGAAAGAAAAGAGAATGAAACAATGAATTCCAATGACATATCGTCAAATATCAATGATAAATCTATAGATATACAAACTAAACAAATAAGTCTTTCTTCTCTTACAACTACTTCCATACCTTCTATTGTTCCTCTATCACAAGATCAATCAGACCCTGTTATCTTACCTTCTAAACAATTACAATCATCAATTATTCTACCCCCTTTGGAAAAACAATTTGCTTCTCCTCTTCCTCCAAAGAAAAACATTGGAGAAATAAATACTATTCCTGTATTGAATACTACTATGAATCTGGAAGAAAAAGAGAAGAAAAGACGACAGAAAGTGATAGATATTTCATTATATAGATATATGCAAGATAGTATCAATCAGAATAATGACATTGAAGATTTATCTTGTATATAGAATATTATATTTCAATATATATATATATATACATATTCTATATCTATATTATTTGTATAGTACCGAAAACTCAAGTATATTTATGGGGATCTATAGGATATAATGAGTGTCACCTTAGTGTATATATATTAAATATCTGTATCTTATATATACAGTTATATATAATCGTTTTGTCTCATATATATATTATATACTTATATATATATAGGCAAACGAATATATGTTTCCGAATTTATATACTCAAGATATAGTTGATATTGCTTCTGGTGAAACTTCTTCAATGTATATATAAATATATTATAATCTATCTATATATATACATCTAAATAAACAACATAATATCTTATTCCTTTTAGTTTCTTGACTTCAGTTGGAGATGTCTATATATATACTCATTCTTCTTCCACTCCTCCCGTGATTATTCAGCAATTTTCAATTAATAGAACCTTAGATGTATTTTACTAAATACTATTATTATAAACACTTTTTCATTATGATAAATTATTATATATATATATTCTACAGTTATTAAACGTATATATACATTTTCACTCTACTTATATTTTATTAGAATATTCAAATCATATCAATTGCGGCAGGTCAGAACCACTTTTTGGCGTTAACGAGCGAGGGAACAGTGTATTCGTGGGGTGATAATTATTATGGGGAATTAGGTCATAATGATATGAAACCTTGTAAATCCCCACGGTTAATAACTGAATTACTATCGGAGAATATTCGTAGTGTAAAGTGTGGTTATAATAATAGTTGCGCTATAACCGCGGGAAACGACGTATATGTATGGGGATGTAATGAAGAAGGTCAACTAGCTGTAGGAACCACAGAGAATGTTCTAAAACCTATTAAAGTATATTATTTATATATTATATATAAATAGGAGTATTTTATTTATTCATTTAGATAATATATATTTATATATATAGATATCTTTCTTTGTTCAAAAGAAGAAGAAGATAGTGGAGTGTTCTCTAGGATATGATGCTTCCTTCTTTATTTCACAAGGTATATATATATATATAATTATTGTATAGCCATAAGAAAATGATATTTCATTTTATTATTATACTTAATTATTATCATCACATATTTTTATTTTCTATGTTATTATTATTAATATAATATATTCATTTCTATTTAATATGATTCGTACTCTTTCTCATATCAATTCTTTCCTTTATATATATATATATATATATATATATATATATATATATATAGATGGCTGTTTATATGGCTGTGGATCGAATGAGTATTTACAATTGGGTCATATCGATTATTCTCCAATTACTGTTCCCATAACTATTAATGGATTTAAACTTGGTAAAAATCAAATTCCCGTGAAAACAGTTGTTAGTGGGTGTACTCATTGTATTGCTTTAGATACCAATGGTTCATTGTATATATATAGAATCATTTCTTTGTTTATCATTCTTTTATGTCAATTATATTATCTTCTTCAATTTATATATATATTAAAAGAATATTTCATTTTAAAATAATATATATATATAGATATGCCTGGGGTAGTTCTATATATGGTAGTTTAGGTGTTCGTTATTCTTTAGAGAATACTAAAGAGAATTATTCTCCAATATCTCTCTCTTATCCTACTCCTATTTATTTCCATCCTCCTCTTCTTCCTAAAGAAACTATAGTAGATTTACAAGCAGGATTAAATCATAATATTATTCGTACATCATTGAATCATATATATATATGGGGATTAAATGCAAGTGGATGTCTAGCTATTCATTCTTCTGATTCTATTATTAAAGATATATATAATAATGAAATTATTATGTGTCCTACACTTGTTAATGTTCCTTCTGATTCTGATGAATATATAAATACAAATGATATTCGTAACATCGTATTTGTCAAAGCTGGGTGTTTCACCACGTTTATTGTGAAGAAGAATTCTACATATATAACTGATAATAAGCATAGTATATATACATATATATATCTTTTATTTCTTTTTCAATATACCTTCTCTAAACTCTTCTTCTATTTCTTTATATTGATTATATAAATTACTCTTTTCTTTTAATAATATAACAATATGATGTGTTTCTAGAAGTTTTGATGAATACCCCCGCAGATCCCTCAATCCGTTACAAACAGTACCAAATGGATAATCCATCATTAGATATATGGACCAATAAATGGATACCTTCTTTAAAGAATGATATTTCTGTTTCTGAAAAGATATCGTCTGCATTATACCAAGGGGTACCTGCATCTATTCGAGGTCAAATATGGATATTATTAATTGGTAATAATATGAAGATTAGTAAAGAATTATATAAAAGATTAGAAGGATTAAGAGAGACTTTATTATTACAACAACATATGAATTGTTCACGTTATTTATATTCTAGTATATATAGTACAGTTGGTATAAGTAAACGAAGTCTTCATAGAACTGATGAGGGAAAAGATGGAGATCCAATAAATTCAAGTATTGATGAGTTTTTATCATTTAGTTCGATTCAGGAGCGACTGAAAGTGGATGTACCTCGAACATTCAATGAATCTAAGTTATTTATAAATGGTAGTATATTAAGTAATCGTTTATATAAATTGATGGAATTATTTACTTGTTGGCGAAGTGATATAGGCTATCATCAAGCTATGTCTTATATAGGAGGAGTATTAACACTACTTATTAATGATGAATATTTATTATTTGTAGCTTTTACAAATCTAATGACAAAATATCATTTCCTAAGCTTTATACAAGTTAATGATCATTATCAACAGTATTCTATATATATATATAGTTATTAATGAAGTCTTCTGATAGATTTATTTTGTTGTTGTTGTTTGATTTATTTGTTTTTTGTTGTTGTTTGATTTATTTAATTTATTGTTTTTTTGTTGATAAAGGTTTTATTGTATTATATATATATTGGAATCGTTTAATATATAAAGTAACTTTGTTTTTATTATTATTTTTAATATTATATATATATATATTTTTAATTTTTATGCTTATTTAAAAAATATTTTTATTGTTGCTATAAGAATATGTATTACTCAACTATGTTTCTCTATAGGCAATATAGTTCTCTTTTTTCTAAATACTTATTACAATGTTATCCTTCAATATCAAATCATTTACAAGAGAATACAATTATGATTGGATTCTTCTTCTTATCCTGGATGCAAACTCTCTATTTATCTATTCTTCCTCTATCTGTATATATATAATTATTATTATTATTATCATTTCATTATTATTTATTTTTCTATCTATCTATGTTTCATTATATATATATTTATATAGATGGCTTATAGATTATTAGATTTCTTCTTTTATGATGGACCTATATTCTTATATAAACTTGGATATGCAATATTATATTTATTTAAAGACGATATTCTCTCTTTCGACCAAGAACAACTTTATGCAGTATTCTATTCTTTATTATAAATTTAATATTATATTATTTATTATTAATTATAAATTTAATTATATTTATTCTTTATTATAAGTTTAATATTATATTATTCATCATTTATAATAGATTTATTTATTTATAACAATTATTATATTTATTATTATATACAATATTTATTTATTACATATTAATCAACTATTAATTATATTTGTTTACATTCTATGCATATGCTGCTTATAGTTATTAACAAAAAATAATTCAATGAAAGATCTTTGGCAGTCTAGAATTACTTTAGATAAAGTT
Source organism: Blastocystis sp. Blastoise (assembly GCA_039096225.1). Classification (NCBI taxonomy): domain Eukaryota; class Bigyra; order Opalinata; family Blastocystidae; genus Blastocystis; species Blastocystis sp. Blastoise. The sequence continues at coordinate 330,049 of JBBPEB010000018.1, forward strand.
ATATCTGTTGTTCGTCTTATCTCTATTCCTCAGTGTAATCAAGATCTCCAACAAATATCTCATTCTTTCTGGAATTCAGAAGAAAATGAATAGTTTTATATATATATAACTAATTTATGCTCTCTTTCTTGTAAATATATATATATATATCAATTTTGTTTTGTTTTCTTATTATTCTATGTTCAATACTTCATATTTATCATTTTATGTTATGTATTTGTTTTATATATCTAACAAAATGAATCATATATTTAAAAGAAATAATGTAGCATACATATCATTCTACATAAATATAGACACTAAATCTTCTTCTATATATAATAGAAATGACTCTGTTTCTTTATACTAGTAATATATTGCTCATTTTCTAGCATTCACTATGATTTTCCTATCATAACCAGTTTTATCAATGAACCTTAGATTATATACCTGTGTCATACTTAGTTTTATGGTATATAACTAAATGTAAATATGTTATGATATCTATATAAACTCTACTAATAATAAGAGACTCATACGTGATATATATATAAACTTAAAAGTAACTAAAATAGAGTAGCTGACTACTTGTAGAGTTTTACAAGCCACAAAGGGAATAAATAATGTTATCTACGTTTAAAATTATGTTTCATAGGCTACATATGTATTTTTCAATTTGAAAATAATATATTTCATTTTAAAATTCTTTTCTAAAACAGTTTCTAAAGTATTCATTACAAATTCGTGTCAAATCATCACCATCATTATGGTATTCACCATAAAGGATTGTAGTACATGACTCTCATATATCTCAGAAGGCTGAGACAATATATAATCTAGAATAATTAGTGAATTTACATACCTCACAAAATGGATCAGTATTTTTATTTAAATAGAACTTTATGTTTTCTTTTTAATATGATTCAATATAATAAATAGTACATTCATCTAAGAAAACACGTATTCCAATGAGTATCATACTTCATAAAAATGTGAAAATTTTCATTTTTGGCGCCTTCAATGTCTTAGAGACTTAGAGATTTAGTTATTTTTCTATTACAAATAGTGAAATGAGATGAATAAAAGACTAAATATAAAAAAGTCAAAGTAATAATCGTGAGAATTCATTAAAAATGACTATAAATATTTTGCCAAAAATGAGAAATTAGGGTGGGGGTAAATCAAAAAGTGATTAAAAAAATATGCATGTTTATATTTCATAATGAACCCAGGGGTTATTTTGTTTTTTATTTTTTACACATTTTTCCCAGCAACCTGTCAATTCACTTTGTTATAATTTCTCCACACATAGAAAAACATGGGTCGTGTAATTAGAGGTATGTAATTTATATTATACGGTTTCATTAAGATAAATCTTAAAAACAAATTATTTTTTGTATCTTCTAATGCAAGAAATGATTAATCGATTGTTTCATAACAAATAAATTCAATTCAAACTTTCAAATTTATCCTATATTAATCATGAATGTCTAGAGGACAAAGAAAGGGTGCCAAAGGTTCCGTTTTTATGGCTCACACTCACCATAGAAATGGTCCTGCCCGTTTCCGTAATTTAGATTTTGCTGAACGTCATGGTTTTATCAAGGGTACTGTAAGAGATATCATTCACGATTCTGGTCGTGGTGCTCCTCTTGCTAAGGTTGAATTCCGTGATCCTTACATATATATTTCCTTCTTTTTTATCTTCTATTTATAATGAATTCTTCTGTAATTATTTGCATATTTGAGATATTATTTTAAATACATTTAAGTCATTTATTTAGTGAATAAATAAAACAAAACAATATATATATCAAATAATATTCATTTTTTTTTTTGATAATTTAATATTTATATATATTTGTATCCTTACCGTTATGAAAAGGATAAGGAATTATTTATTGCTGCTGAAGGTATGTACACTGGTCAAACCCTCTTCTGTGGTAAGAAAGCTCATATTGGTGTTGGTAACATCCTCCCCGTCAATGAAATGCCCGAAGGTACTGTTGTCTGCAATGTAGAAGCTAAGGTTGGTGATCGTGGTACTCTTGCTCGTACTTCTGGTAACTATGCTACCGTCATTGGTCATTCTGATGATAAGGCTCAAACTTATGTTCGTCTCCCCTCTGGTGTTAAGAAGACTATTCCCGGTGAGTATGTTGTTATATTATATTTTTTTATTTTTATATTTTTTATTTTCAATTCACTATATATATATGCTTTAACAAATAATTATACTAAATAATAATAATTATAATCTGTTTATATAGTTGCCGTGCTATGGTTGGTATTATTGCTGGTGGTGGTCGTATGGATAAACCCCTTCTTAAGGCTGGTCGTGCTTTCCACAAGTATCGTGTGAAGCGTAATGCTTGGCCTAGAGTATGCTAATTATATATATTAATTATTTATTAAATTATATTTATAATTTTTTTTTCTTCTTATAAATAATTATATATATATATATATTTTCTAGAACTAGAGGTATTGTCATGAACCCCGTTGATCACCCTCATGGTGGTGGTAACCACAAGCACATCGGTAAACCTGCTTCTAGACCTCGTGGTGCTCCTCCAGGCCAAAAAGTATTTATTATTATTAATATCAATATTTCAATATATATATTATATATATTATTTTGTCTTTGATTAAAATAAATAAGAACAGCCATCAGAGTCAATGATGCTGACAATCTTATAGCACCCTTATATGAGACATATAATGATTATTTTATTTATAATTTCTCTTTTTTTTTTTCAATTAATATTTATAATATTTCCTAAATAGGTTGGTCTCATTGCTTCCCGTCGTACTGGTCGTATCCGTGGTCGTATTGATGCCTAAATGTAGTTTTTTTACCTCTTCAACAGTGGTGTGTGGACAGAAAAAAAAGTGTTTTGTTTGTTATAATAATTTATTAATCAATCAACATAAATAATACAAATAAATCCTTTTAATAATAGGAAACAATTGAAAATCGAATAAGAAAACAATGTGAAACACAAGAAATAATCATGAAAAAAAAGAATATGCTGAAAGAACTATTTTTATTCTATTGGAAGAGAATTGTTACAAACTGGACAAAAAGAAAGTTCGTTATATTCGAGTTTTATAGTATTCGAATTCTACATTCTTCTATTAAAGAAAAGAAAGATTTCCATAGAATTTGTATTATTAAAATTAATCTCTATTTTGGTGATATGAATAATCCTAATGAGGTTACCCGTGACTCAGTATCAAGTGATGGTCAGGACAACAATTCAACACATTCTGGAGAAAATACACCTCGTCCATTTGAATCGTGTCCACAATTCCCTATGATGCCTTTTGGATATGGTCCATTTATGACTCCTCCAGTTTTGAGTAGCATGTCTCTGAATGGTTATGGACGATATACACCTATTCAAAAAGGATATCCTCCTTTTCCTCAAGATTTTATTAATTTTCATAAGAATCAACGAATGCGCATGATGATGGAAGAAAATAAAAAGAAATTATCTCAAAATATTGATACAAAGCGAAATGCAGAAAGTAATGTGACAACCGTTAAGAATGATTATCAAAAGAAGACATCTGTTGCTATGTGTCCATTTCTTGGTTTTGGTAGAATAGAAAGTAGAGAATATGATAATTATTATATGTTACTTGTAGATTTACCTGGAATGAGTAAAGAAGACGTTATTATGGAAATTGAAGACAACTTCTTAATTGTAAGTTGTAATCGTCCTGAAAAAGATTCTGGTCCAGAATATAAAGTGATGTATACAGAACGAGCTACTGGTAATTTTGAACGTAAATTCGAGATTATGAATGATATTCAAGTAGATGGTATATCAGGTGATTATAAAAATGGTGTTCTTTATGTTAAATTACCTAAAAAACAAGTTGGTGTCAAACCTGAACGTAAAAAGATTCTTCTTAATTAGGAGAATTCTTTTCTTTCTTATTAAAGCATGTATTCTATATTTTGTCCTTGTCTCTCATTTATTTATTCTAGTTTTATATACATATTATTGAATGTAAAATATTGATGTTTACATATTGAATCCTTTCTTCTTATTCATTTGTATTTTTTTTTTTGTTTAGTAGTCATTATTCATTATACATATTTTATTTGATAATTTATTTTTAAAATTGTTAAAATAAACAACAAAACAAATTATATTTTTATTGAAACAATAATAATTAACAATATATATATATATATATATTTAAAAAGTTAATTATTAAAAAGAGAGTTGTAAAGATGTAATATATATATATATCATTATTAAGCTTTAACGACACTCATAAGTTCAACTTTATTCAACCATCTTCTTTCCCATCTATATATATATATATTATATTATATTATATTATATTATATTATATTACATGAATAAAATATATTTAAATATATCAAATTAAAACAAATAGAAAAAAAACATATTAAATAAATAGAAAAAAAAATATCATAAAAAAGCATACACTTTAATAATATAATAATTATTGTTGCCAACATCGACCTTGATTCTGTACATAGCACCAGCAACTACTTGTACGGAAGCAGAAACAGGTTCAAATTTAGTAACTTCTTGATTAATAGAAGATATAGCTTGAGACTTGACAGTTTCACAAATTTTACGAATATCATCATCAACTTCATGATTCACAATAGAACCAGTTGAGTGAATAGTTAATCCATCATCCTTTAAGTTGAGTGAGGAAGTAATACGAAAGAAACTTAAAAGAGCGACGATAAAAGCTAATTGATAAAAAATAGCAGATTTCATTTATAGATTATGTATCTTACAAAGATAGAACTAAATAAATATGATCTTCCTTCAGGAAAAAAAAAGAAGCGAGTTTTCAAAAAGTGAAATAATCACGATTATCATCGACCAAACACGTCGTTTTCATTAATTACTAATTGTTGTCTGTTAATTAAGAGTTCGAAAGAAATATATGCATATATAACACGAAACTGATCTCAATAATCTCTTGAAGCTATAAATGTTGCATTTAAAAAAATAATCAAAACAAATGACTTCTTTCGATATTTTGTTGTTTCTCTTAATGTTCATATATAGCTATTGCTCATGAATTTGTTATTATATCAGGTGGAAAAGTCAGAATGTCTGCTGTATATAGTTTTTGTTTTATTTAGTGTAGAGTGATTGTGTACTACTTAAGGGTCACATGAAGAGTTTATAGATATATAGATGTATCAAATGGTTTAGATAATCATTCATTTATTGAGTTTATAGTGTATTGTTTTTTAAGTTTTATGTTATGGTTTTTTATTATAGGTAAATCAATATAGTTTTCGTTAATACTAAAAATATGATGAGGTACAAGAAATTATCAACTAGTTTATATATGTAATGTGGTTTTTGTTCGCTATTTATTTCAACTATTAATAATAATAGAAATTTGCAGTGAAACTATAAATATTTTCATCAGACTACCTATATGAAATTATGTGTAAATATATATAATAACAAGAATTTATTCAATACTATTATCTATTATTATAAATAATATAATCTCATGAATTTGTATAATAGAATGGTTATATATAGGTATACATTTATTCTTTATTATAATCATAACTTCTTGAGATGTGGTTGCATATAAATAATAATATATGTTTAAGAAGTACATAACATCATATATATACATAATTGTGATACATATTTATAAACAACAACTCTACCAACGAGAATAACTATAATCAAATACTATTTATCTTATGATTTCCGTAGATAATATATATATAATTAGTATTCTATTAAACCATATTTAAAGACAATAAATATATTATTCTTAATTAAAAAATATATATATGTATATTTAGTTACCATGAATACTATATTCATATTGTTTAATTATATAAATGTGATATTTTATTGTATACAGTATACAAATATGAATTTGATATGAAAATATATATTAAAAAACAATGAATTAATTTTGAAAAGCAAACTATAAATATATGTAAACATAAACTTTCTGATTAGAAAGATATTGATTGAATATTTTTTTAATAGAATTTTTTATAAACCAAATGCAGTTTTCTTTTTTGAATTATAAAGACAACAGAATTATTGCTGTTAAGGTAGAAGGAGGATATGTGGATTGTTCTCGCCTTATTCCAGGTGGAGCCAATTCTGCGTTAGCTTATGTTGCTGATAGAGAAGCAGCATTTTTAGGTTCTGTTCAATGGAAATTAGATTCTGAACATGAAGTTATTCCTGAAAATGAAGTTGAATATCTTTCTCCAGTGTCTGAACCCAAAAAGATTATTTGTATCGGTATTAACTATCAAGAACATAGTATATAAATCTATTTTTATTTGTTTTAATGATAATTAACAAATATAAAGGTGATGAATTTGCTACGAATGCACCAGAAGAACCTATTGTGTTTAGTAAGTTCTCTGACACCATTATTCCATGCAATGACAAGATTATTTGTCCTGATTGTTGTCAAGAATTAGATTATGAATGCGAACTTTGTTTGATTGTTAAAGACGAATGTTATAATATATCTGTCGAAGAAGCTCAGGAACATATTCTTGGATATACAGTAGCAAATATCCTAAACATTTTTTTTTTATATATTTTTTTTCAGTTAATAATTCATTGTTTTTATAATAATATCATTATAGTTATATGTTTCCTTTATTATGCTTACATGATGTTAGTTCTCGTGACTGGCAATTAAAACGTAATAATAAACAATGGACTGTTGGCAAAAGCTTCCCTACTTTTTGTCCTATAGGTATATGTTGTGTGATTGTTGTTTTATATTATATTATTGTGATTTATATTATATCGGGTTATTGATTATTTATACTATGTTATATTATACATTTATATACTGTTATATTATACATTTATATTATATTATATATTTTATTATATATTTTTATTCTATTATATAATTTATAATAAATATAATATTTATACCTCTACATTATATATAGTCTCTATCATTATATTGTTCTTCATATAAATAATATATATATATATAATATAGTTTTATTCATATTATTTATTCTATCTATATTCTATATTTCTTTTTAGGTCCTCATTTCGTTCTCTCCAGTGAATTTAATCCTTTAAATAAAAAAATATATACATATGTTAATGGAGAATTAAGACAAGTATTTATTTATAGAATTATTTATTATTCTATACAAATAGATATATATATATTTTATATATAAATATATATATATATAAATTTCTTTTTTTTTTTTGTATCATATTTATTTTATTTAGCTTTTAATTATAAATAAATATGACAATGCTATAATAAATATGTATAGAATTCGAATACATCGAAAATGATATTCAATCCTTATGAATTACTTGCTTGGGTATCTAATTTATTTCATTTAGAAAGAGGAGATATTATTCTTACTGGAACTCCTTCAGGTGTAGGTGCTTTCTCGAATCCACCTAAATTCATTCATGATGGAGATACTGTTATTTGTGGAATTGAAGGAATAGGCGAATTGAAAAATGAAGTAATCAAACAAGCAGATGTAAATACTAATAAAACTGGACTCCTTACTCGTTTATAAGTGATATTCTCCTAGAAATCTATTTTTTTTTAAAGTTATCTATCTGTTATATGTATATATACATTTATCATGGTAAATAACTCTTCAATAGTCAATAATCTTTATATATTCCTTTTTTATCACTTGATTTACAACGTTAAAAAATAAAATTTTGCTGGTTAACACTTGTTTTAATATTTGTTTTAAATCGTTATTTAGAAATACTCATAACTATCAAAATATAAATACATCTTTAATAAAAACAAACATCTTTTTCATTTCCAGAATTAAACTAAAGAATCACTCAGAATTCCTATACAATCGTGGAAATCTTTTTTTCTTTCTTTCTTTCGTTTTAAAAATATATTATTTCCATTTTTACTGAATGAAATATATACTTTTGCTATTCATTGTTGTCGTGGCAAATGCCATTATTATACAAGTTCCAATTCGTGATACACTTTGTTTATACGATGAACTAAGTGTTAGTAACAAGGTTGATTTCCGCGTAGAAGTATTGTCTGGTGGTGAAAAAGATATACAGTTCACTATTACATCCTTAGGACGGGATGAAGTTGTATACACAAAGGAATTGGGAGATCGACTTTTAATTCTTCCTTATCTTCATGAACATGATTTTGAATTTCCTTATTTTTCAGAATATAAATTCTGCTTTGATAATACCATAGGTACAAAATATCCAAAGATGGTTAAATTTGAATTAACTAATGTTGAAAGTTGTATGTTTTTTTTTATTTATTTATTTATTTATTTATTTATTATTTTATTTATTTATTATTTTATTTATTTATTTATTTATTTATTTATTTATTATATTTATTTTATTTATTTATTTATTTATTTATTATATAAATAATAATATAAATCTTTACTATTTTAGTTTCTGGTTGGAGTGCTGAAGATGAAAAAGTTGAACCTATACAAGAATCAGATGTATATAATATATTATTTGTTATTTATATTTATAATTATATTATATACCTTATACTTAATTAAATAGATGATCTATATATATATATATAAATATAGGTGAATCGTATTGCTAGTGGTGTTCAAGATATTACTAAATTAGCTAATGAAATTAAAGGTAGACAAGCTGCTTTTAAAACACAAGAAACTGAAAGAAGATCAAGTATATATATTATTTATATAGATTTAGAAAATATTTATTATTTTAATTTATTCTATATTATTTATATAGATTTAGAAAATATTTATTATTTTAACTTATTCTATATTATTTATATAGATTTAGAAAATATTTATTATTTAACTTATCCTATATTATTTATATACATTTAAAATTATTATATTATTTAACTTATTCTATATTATTTATATAGATTTAGAAAATGTTCATACAAGAGTTTCTTTTACGTCTATTACTGAAATAGTAGTGTTTATTATCTTTGCAATAGTTCAAGTATATGTCGTTAAGAGTTGGTTTCAGAGAAAAGGTATTTTAGGCTAAATTACTTTACTATCTAAATACATTATTGTTTATTTTATTTATTATTATGTTTTATTATTCATGGAGACCGTATATATTTATATTTCATATATTTATATTGCAATGTATTTCTTTTAAATCGTGTTAAAACATTCTCCAATAAACTAATTTTTGTTGTGTTTTTTTTTTTTGCTTTTGATATCTATAAAGTCATCAAGATAGGTATAATAGTTTTGGGAAATTCTTATCATCCATTTGTTTAATGTCTTTAATAATAAGAATAAATATATTTATGTATATATATACATTATATAGATCCAAAAAAATACAATAATAATAAAGATCATACAAATCAATAAAAATCATTTTAAATACAAAGAATAGTTAACATATTAAATAATATATATATATATGTATATATATATAACAAAAGACGTTTCTGTAACCAAAACTACTGTTAATTTTTCTTCTAATTAAAATCAAAACAAAATAATAAATGAACATACAAAAACTATAATACATTTAACTAAATAAGCAAAAAAAACAAAAATTCAGTGAAACTATTTTCAATTTAACTTAGGCATCATCATCTTCTTCTTCAACTTCTTCACTATCATATTCATCTTCATCCTCATCTTCATCAAAACTTCCGTTATCATTTAAAAATTCTTCAACATTAATTCCTTGAGCTTTAAGTTGTTCGATTTCTTCAGGAGTTAAAGAACCAATACTATCTTCAATTTCTTCATCGTTTTCACCAGATTCTGTGAAAGTTTCAAGCCATTCATCGAAACTATCAGCAACATAATACATAAAAGGACAGTTGACACAATTTTCATCAGTTTTGTACATATTAGGATTTTCTCTGAAATTTTCTTGTTCAGCAGATAAGAAATAAATACGTCCATTATTCTTTTTACCAGTACAAATAAGAATTTTGTTACCAAAGCCATCAACAGCAATAGGTACATAATCATTTTGACTAATACAAGCATCTTCAAAAATGTCTTTACAGTCTTGTTGAACGGTGTAAATATCTTCATAATCGTCACCACCAATGGATAAGAAAAAATCTACAGCTTCAGTAGGTTCGTCGTTTCCAACAGGAACGAATCCACAAGGTTCAGGAATACCACCATTATGTTCTAAGAGGAATTTTTTATATTCTTCAGGGAACTTAAGACCTAATTTGCTTTCAAGAGCAGCAATATCCTTACTTTCAACAGCTTCTTTAGAATCAATAATTTCAACGTTAGTCATACTTTCTAATAAATCTAATATACTAATTAAGAAATAATATAGAAGAGTTTTTGGAGGTGTTATTTCTTATATAATCAAGTATTATAAAACTCTGATGCTTAAACATCTCGAAGAACCAATGAATTCTTCTAAAATATCTACATTTCTGGTTCAACCAATAGTTTCCAACAAAACTCATTCAAATCAAACTCTTTTATTTATATATAAATATTTGTATCAAAAAGATAATCAATAATTCTGGAGTGCGATTGTAAAGTGACTTTTTCAAAAATTTTAGATGCTTTTTCTATACTTTTTCTGTTTAGTGTTTATTCTGTTTCGATAAAACAATAAAACCAGACATTTTTATGTATGTTTAGGTATTTTTAGAGTTCTTCTTGTTTGAAAAGTTATGTTAGAAATTTATAATAATCAATTTATTTATTGACAACAGTAAAATTTATTATTCTTTAGGAATCTTCTGATATTACAATCAACGAAAGAAGACAGTTCGTTTTTTTGTAAATTCAAATAGGACTTGTTTTTTTAATTATTCTATTGTCACGTTTTTTTGTTTGTTTTCTCCTAATTATATCAGCACTCTTTATATTGAATACTATTTGCTAATTGATTATCAAATAGGTCTAATTATCATTTAAATCTTCATAATATGTAATTGTTCTTATTTCTATATTGTCCATAATTCGTGAACTTTTAAAAATATCAAAAAATATTCAAATAATGTCATCAGAATTATCCTAAAACATTTCATTTCATTTATAGATATACTTGCAAATACATTTAATATAATTCCTGAGTGTTTAAATAGTCATTCGAATAAAAATAAACTTGAAACTAAGCTGTTTCATGCGAAATGTCATTAGTAATATCATTTTTTTTTAATTTAAAAACATTTTTAATAGATGAATTTTATTTTTCAAATAAAATAAAACGAGATAATAATTTGTTACTGATTTTTAATTCTTTAAATAAACAAAATAAAAGTTTAAACTTTTATAAAATATCAAACTACATACAAAACTTGTTTTAGTTTCATTTAAAAAATACTAATACATTCATTTGAAAGCAATTAAGAATTTAAAAAACAAATTATAAAATAATTTTTGATAAAGACAAAAAAATTAAGAATTTTTCGTTTTCTTTTTAAAGTAGATTAATTTTTATTTCTTTTTAAAGACCATTCTTTTTTTATTTCATAATTGGAATATGTCAGAGAATTCTTTAGACTTTACAAATTCACGAAATCAAACTTTTGAACAGCGTGATCGTATGTACATCATCGACACTATTTCACATCTTTTTATATTATAGAAGCTCGAATGATAAAAGAAATTAATATTGATTTCAAAAATTCTGTTAATACTGGAATTAAATCAAGTCAATATAACATTTCTATGGAACCTAATAAATCAAATGTTCATTTAACTCCTGATGATTTTGATTTACTTTGCGTTCTTGGCAAAGGTGGATATGGTAAAGTCCGTTTTCTCATGTACATCTTTTTTTTAGAATTATTAGGTGGTTCAAGTGCGTGCTAAGGCAACGAAACAAATATATGCAATGAAGGTATATATAGCTTATTTCTGTATTCATTTAATAGATTATTAATAAATCTGGATTACAAAGAGAAAGTGAAAAACAATTCATGAAAGCAGAAAGAAATATCCTATCTCAAGTTAATTTTCCTTTCTTAATTAAAATGTTGTGTTCTTTTCAAACTGAACAATGTGTATATTAATTATATATAAATAGATGTTTCTCTATTATTTCAATAATATGTTTATATATGTTATATATAGTTATATATAATTATGGAGTATTGTGCAGGAGGTGAACTATTTCATTATATAGAGAAAGACACATTTTTAGATGAAGTATATAATTATATTTAATGCATTGTATATATATCAATATATATATATATTATTATTAATGAAAATATATATATCATTTCATTTTCTTTCTTATTTTTATTGTTATTATTCTTTTTGGTAATTTCTTCATTTATCTTTTTTTTAAAGTTGCTCATATTTTTAAAATTTGTATTATTTATATTCAATTCATTATATATATATATAGTCTGTTGTTCGTTATTATGCTTGCGAAATGATAGTAGCTATTGAACATCTTCATTCTATTCATATTCTACATAGGTATATATGCTTATATATATATATAATATTTTTGTAGTTTTATGTATATATGTATATATCTTTTGATATTTTTATATTTTTATATTATTATATTATATTTATATATATATTAGAGATCTTAAACCAGAAAATATTCTATTAGATTCTAAAGGTCACGTGTTTATAACTGATTTTGGACTTGCAAAAGTCAATATGAAAGTATATTTATCTCAACTATATATATATATATATATATTGCTTATATATTGATGGAATAGTTTATTATATATATTAGTATATACTAAGTATATATATCTATATAGAATGAAGGGACTACTAATACTATCTGTGGTACATATATATATATGGCTCCAGAAATGATTAAAGGAGATGGATATGGTAATGTATGTATAGAACTATTATTATTATAAGTATAATAATAATAATAATAGTTATTATTATTATTATACTTCTCTAACTAGGCTATATCAATCTCTTTGTTTCTTTGTATTATATATATTTATATATATAGTCAGTAGACTGGTGGTCTTTAGGATGTCTTCTCTATCAGATGTTTACCGGAAACCCACCATTTTATAATAATAACATTAAGAAACTTAATGTTGATATTATGACCAAACAAGTAATTATATATTTATTAATTTGAATATTTGGTACTGAATCATTTTATCCTATCATAACTAATTTAGAAACTATATATATTCAATAATCTCATATTAAACTTTCTTCTCTATACATTTATATGATCTTTATCTTTATCTATTCACTATATATATCAATGAATATTTACTATCTATAAGAATATATAAGAGTATGTAATTATATATTGATATATAGCCAAAATACCCTTCGTATCTCTCTTCATCAGCTTTATCTCTGCTTAAAGGATTATTGACAAAAGATCCCTCCAAACGACTTGGCGCGCAACAAGCTACATTTACTTCTGTTGGTGGTACTTTTGCTCTCAAGAATCATCCATTCTTTAAGGTATATATAACCTATATTAATATTATACGTTTAGAATAGAAATATTAACATTTCTTTCTATTCATTTAAATAAGATAGTTTTATGTTCTTATATACTCTATATATATATAGGGTATACATTGGGATGAAGTAGTGAATAAGTCCAATCCTCCACCGTTTAATCCTTCTTCTTCTTCTTCTCTTCCTATTTCTTTAAGTACAAATCATTTTGATTCTGAATATACATGTATGTCTATTCATTCTATTCTCAATGAAGAAGAAAGTGAAGAAGATTCAACTGCAAAACAATTCAATTTCTTAGTCAATAAGAAACGAAAGAATCAGAAGAAAGAAAAGAAAGAGAAAAAAGAAGGTGCTGTCTCTCCTATAGAAGAAGAAGAAATGGATCTTCATCATTCAATAGAGCCATCCGCTTCTTCTCTTTCCCAACATGACGACGATAACCACGGGAATACAACTACTGTTGCTGGAAGAGAACAACCTGAAGATATCTTTAAGAACTTTTCATATGTTTCTGAAGAATTCTTAAACACTCCTGTGGGTATTTTTTAAATTATTTATATATTTTTCTTATTCTTATATTTATTATTATATTTATTATATTATTATATTTATTATTATTATTAATATTATTATATTATTATATTATTATATTATTATATTATAATATTATTATATTATTATATTATTATATTTATTATATTATTATATTTATTATTATTATTAATATTATTATATTATTATATTATTATATATATTATTATTATATTATTATATTATTATATTATATTATTATATTATAATATTATAATATTATTGTATATAGTTAGTTCTGATTCGGATACTGAGTTGTTATTGGATCAAATGAAAAAAGAGCGTGAAAGTCGACGAAAAGAAAAGGAGAAGGAAGAGAAAAAGGAGATAGCCAAAGAGATGAAGCAGAAGAATAAGAAGGAGAATAAGAAGAATAATTATACTCAAGAACCTAAGAATGAAATCAATAAAGAAGCAAAAAATGATACTACTGTTAATATTATGAATAAGAAAGTTAATATTCTAAATAAGAAAACTACTCCTATCCCTGCTATAACAAATAATAATCAACAGAATAATAATAATAATAATGCTCCTATTATTCCTTCTATTCCTCTTACACCTTCAGTAACTTCAATAAATACATTAGCCAATTCTGAGAAGATATCTGAACAAACGAAATATTCAAATCAACCTAACAAACCTCTTACTTGGGCTCAAATTGCTAAGCAGAATTGTAATAAATCAAATAAAACCATTTCGGAACAACCTTCTATATCTAAACAAGCAACTATCAATTCATCAGATATATTATTTACTAGAACTCCTATTGAAGAGTATAAAGAGGAAACAAGTCTATTAACCAATCAAATACAATCTTCTCCTATTCCTTTAGAAGATCCTTTTATTTCATGCAAGGAGTTCTCGAAGAATAAATACAGCCAAACTTTAAAACATACTAAAAATGGCCGAGAACTCTATAAGAAACAGGCGCATTGACTATATATTTGTAACATATTTTTTAATTTTTATATTTCTTTTATCATATATACACTTAACTTCACATTTCTAATGAATCATCATATATTGGAATATATTCTATATGTATTAATCATTTTTTGTTGTGTTTTATAAATCATATAAATTAAAAAAAATACTATTTGTTTTCAAACTTGAATAATCATTAGAAGATCAAGTTAAATAAATAGAAATAAAAATACAGTATCGAAAAAGAATTGTTGAAATTACAATCACTAATGAAAAGCATATAAATGATACTAATATCGTAGACAAGTCTTTTAAAACTTAGAAATATCTTTAATAAAGAATAATTCATTTATGAAAAGTTCAAAACAATAAGATTCTAATCTCGTTCTTCTGAAACAAAATATGAAAAAATGGAAGTACACCTGATATTTGTGTTTTAATCATAAAAATTTCGATCTTTTTCTTTCTGTCTCTTTTTATTAAAAAGATATTTTTAATTGTGAATTGTTGATTCTTTTCAATTAAATCAAAAAAGATATAATTTAAGTTATAAAAATGGAAAACAATGAATATGAGAACGAAAATTCGTCGTATGTTCTTTTTTCTTTTCGGTTCTAATTCACTTCTAGTTCTCAAGATGAACAAGACTCTCAATTAGTAATGGAAATCCTAAAAGGATTGTCGCAAAAACTGAATGGACGAAGAGGGTCATCAGTTGATATGGCCATTGTGAATTGTGAAAGTATTTCGACAATCTATATTTCATATATACTCCTTTTATATATTATCATCTATATAGCAATGTCCTTAAAAGAGTTTTTGAAAGTGTCTTTAGGTTCTATTATTTATGAAGATAATTTCAAAACAATTAATTCTTTAGTTGATATGCATAAAACTGTAGGATGTACGTTACGTTCTATTGGTATTGTTCCTGAATTATTTGATCATGAAGTCTTTTGGAAGTTACCGAATAAATATTGTTTATGGCTTTTATGTGGTTTAAATTTCATTCTTCAAGAAAAGTATATATGTTTATAAATTATTTTTTATACTATTGTTTTAATGCTTCTATAACTAATGTTTATCTATTTTTAAAAACCAATTTTTATTATTTACTTTTTAGAAATGAGACTGCTTCTCGATTCCGTTGTTTATGGAGTGACGCAGTTCATAAAGTCCATGGTCATGGCCAAGTACTACTGAATCAAGATCATCAATGTGATGATGTACTCGTCACACTTCTTAATATATTTGATATATTTCATACAAATATGAATCGTATGAATACAGAAAACTCTAAAATAACCGTGGAAACAACTGAAAATAGTATTATATTTGATCCTACAGATTCTGTTTACGAAGGTATATATACTGAACTTGGAAAACTCTTCTCTACTTTAGCTCAACCTGGTGTTAATACAAATATACTTTATAAAATGTTTACTTATATATCAAACAATACACCTTTAAGAGGTGTTTTTATTAGTATATATATATGTATATATGTATATATATATATATATATATATATAGATATTTTGAGTACTTTATTAAGAGCCCCGCCACAATCTCCCGCCATTTATTACCTCCTTTCTGGAGCTAATGGTATATTATATATTAGTATTCTATATATTTATGTTTGCTGTTTATAGGTATTGATTTTAAATATGAATCGTATCCTTTTAATTCAGGGTATATATATATATATATATATTATATATATATTATATATATATTATTATTATATATATATTATTATATATATAAATTATTATATATTATACATATTATTATTATATATTATTCTATATCCTATTTTAGTATGTACTTCGCTACACAGATATATATGGAGCGATCCATGTTAAAGAAACAATATATATTATCAATTCGAGATACCAAGTATATATATTATTAATATTATTATTTATATAATTAATAATATATAATAATATCTGATTATAGTGAGAATGGAGTGGCACTTTATATAGATAATGGTATATATATAATTATTATATATATATATATACATATATATATATCTTCTATATATAGGTATATTATGTTTTCTTTATTCGCCACCCAAAAAGTCAACAACAACACTTCAAGTATTTTTATATCATAAATAACCGCGGTAATATTATTATGTCTATAGCTTCCTATTCAAATCTTGAATAAGAAATGGTATCACATCGCATTCTCTATAACCAAGTATATATATTATATACTATATTATAAATCTTATATATATATATATTCATTATATTTTCTCTATTATAAATATCGATAATATCCTTTATATATACTATATTATACAGATCTATAAAATACTATATATAGAAAGCGATGGAAGGATGATAAATTTACTGTTTATTTAGACGGACAAGCTGTTTATGAAGGGAAAATAGTATTACCACAGTTATCTACTAGTATATATATATGTATATATATATATATATATATATATATATATATATATATATATATATATATATATATATATATATATATATATAGTTCCTTCTATTTCTGTGGGAAGAGAGTTTTATGGTTATATATCATCTATTCTTTTCGCTAAAGAAGAACCCCCTCAAAATGTAATCGCAGAAATGATTGATAATCCTCCAAGAAATGATTCTTCCCCGTGGGATATTTGCGTCGATGTTCTTGGACATTCAGATGACTGGGGAAAGAAGTAAACTATTTATATATATACATTATAGAAATAATAAATTATGTATTATATATATTTCTATATAGTATTGTTGCTTATTTCTCTCCTGCACTTTCTGCCGGAGTAGCAGACACAAATCCCCGTGAAATTATTGAAGTTTACAGTAACTGGACAGGATCTATTTCCCGCGACTGCTACATTTGGCGCGCAAGTCGTTGCCAAGAAACACTTTATATTTGTGGCGGCAGTAAAACTCTTTTACCGCTCTATTCTATATTCAATAATCGTAGTTCTGGTATATATTTATATACATGATATTATCTCTATTGGCTGTATCAACTAATATCAATATTCTTATCATATTAGTTCTATATATATATATATATATATATATAGAGGATCGCTCCCCCTGTTACTTGGTTTCTCTGGTTTCCCTTTTAACAAACTATATAGAACACAATTCAATTCACCAACAAGAGGTATATATGAATCGAACTGTCTCTATTGTATCCGCGGTATTAGCAAAGGCACCAACATTTGTTATTGAAGTATATATATATATATATGTATAGTAGAGATTATTCATATATATACATGATATATATTATATATAAAGTATATATAATATATGTACATAATATATACATAATATATTTTATATATATACATAATATATTTTATATATATACATAATATATATACATACTATTACATAATGTATACATATCAATATAGGAAGGAGGTAGTCTTGAAGGTATTATGCAGTTATTCTCTATGGCTACTTATGTACCACTTAAACAACAAGTATATATATATTTATATTCCAATAATTTATATATTTATTTCAATATACATTTATATATATTTCACCAAATATATATATATATATATATATATATATATATATAGATTTTAGATAGTTTCTTATTGAATTACAAGTTATGGCTGCGTTGTTCGATTTCCCTCCAAATTTCTGTTTTTAAACGTTTACAAATGGCGTTAGAAGAGGATGCTGCGTCATTCCCAATTTCTCGGTTTACGATGCCAAATCTTCTTACTTATGTTCATAAACTAGATAATAATGATTCTATTTTATCTTCTCCTCAATTTTCGGAGTTAATATCTTCTATTCTCGCAGTTATTAAACGTCTTTTACCCTTTTCTATTTCAAAAATTTATGCTGAAAACATAGTATATCTCTCCTTTTCTATCTCTTCTCCTATCCTACAAGCCTCTCTTCTTTCCTTCGTGTCCCTACTTCTCTATCCATCCGATTATTCTCTCACAGTAGATCAACATGAATATGATTTCCATCAAGTTAAAATCCCTGAATATGCTATTGCTGAATATATATATGCAGCTATTCAAACACTTCCTACTTCTATCTCGAATCTTCTTACACCCAAATTACTTGTACCTACTTCTTCTTCTTCTAATAATAATAATAATACTCCTCTTTCTCCATCTCCCACTTCTCTATTCATATCTATGATTAATTCTCCTATTACTACTTCTTCTCCTACTACTATTGTCACTCCTGTAACACAAGAATCTTCTAATATACTCATTCCCGCGTTTATTTCCCTCGCTGTAGCCTATCTCATCTTTGTACAATATATAAAAGATAAAGGCTATATTATGGATCACGTGGTAGAACTTCTAAAGAACTTTAATGAAACAGAACCAGGTGTATTATTGAAAGATATTATGGTGAATAGAAATATATCTATGCCTATATATAATGTTCTAATGAATTTATCCTTTCAAAATGGAGATATTCAAGATACTTATATAAATAATATTATTCCAAGAAATAGTGATATCATTTGTATGACAGGTATAACAACCTTATTTGAGCACGTGGCTTATTCTACATTTATGGACGTACAGAAACAGTTTGTAACGGATATTAATATCTTAATTAGTTCAAGTGAATCTAATATGAACCAATTAGTCGATGTGAATGGATGGGATATTTATTTAATTTATATGATATATAGATATATGAAAACTGGAGATCGATATATGAACAAATATATTTATAAGTATTGTTATTTATATATGGATAGTTATATGAAGGAAAAATATGATAATTATATGTTAGAGAAAAAAGAAGAGAAGAAAAAGAGAAATGAAACAGTATTCCATTCTCAAAGTGGAAACGATAAAGAGAGTACCCCTCCAACAACCCCCAGAACCCCCACAGGCGTTAAACACAAATATCATTATGAAAGTAATCCATTTGAAAGTGGAAATATATTTGCTTCCGTTAACGGAAATGAGGGTTTTTCTTCTTTTATGGATGGATCAGAACAAAATCATGAGTTATCTATAAGTCCACGTGATGATCAGGTGGAGATGGATCAACAACATGAGAAGATTCGTCAAACAAAAGAAGATATCGATAAAATTATTGACGGTAGTATTGATATTATTACTAAATTAATTTATGAGCTTATTGATATTGATATTAAACGTGCTTGTAAATATATCTATCGAATTATTATTAGTAGTAAACTTGTTACAGGTAGTTATTCTCTTAGCTATCTTATCTTATATAGAGTATTATATTATATTAAAACGAAGATCAATCAAGATATAGCTATTCAAGAAACTCAATTTCAAGTGTATATATATATATATTTATTTATTAGATTATATATTAATAATTAATTTGACAATTGTTTATATAGTATTCATATATATATTTTTGCTCTATATATATATTTTAATTATTTGATATCTACTGTACTTTTTATTTAATATTCTTATATCTATTCTTCTTCTTCTTCTTATTATTATTATATATATAGTCCCCTTCGTCTCTATGATTTCCTCTACAATTTCCTTTCAGCATTACCTCTTCTAGTCAGTCCTTCTCCTCTCTATACACCACCAAGCGTCAAGTCCCGCGGTAAATCGGATTCTATTCCCACGGGAGACGGACTTACTCCTACAACAACTCATACTCCAAGTACAAATATATTTGATATGGTGAATATTAAGTTAGAAGGCCTTTCTCTTTATAAATATATTAATAATGAGTTAAATATTAAGGTAGAAGATATAGAAGAAGAAGAAAAAAGTGTAAAGTCTACAGTTAATTCTATAAATGAATCTATGAACTTACTTGATACTCATGAAGAACTTCCTGATGCTGATACCCCTGTTTCCCACGGGGACAAACATTATCCTGAAAATATGTGTTTGTATCGTGCAGAATGTACTTGTGATTCACGTGATTATTCTCCTGTTTCTACTGGATTAGAAGGCCATTCCCATGGTATTCCTGTATGTAGTAAATGCCATCATTTACATATGTTATATACTGATTATGATAAAGGTATTGATATTGATATTCAAGGAGGTATTCTATATACAAATATCATTCATTTATTGGGTCAATTCTATGATGACGTCATTCCGAAGTTCCAAAAGAATAAGGATACAGCCATGTGGCTAGTAAAGGAGAGAGATACAGGATGCATTTTATTACTTATGATTCGATGTACTCTTTATGAATTGGATGGATGTATGTATATATAGTCAGTATTATTTATAGTATATATTATTAAATATATACTATAGTATAGTTATCATTAATTATTATTCTCCGTTATATATACTATATATAGGTGATATTTCTATTCCTTATTTCCCTCATTTATTATCTCGTCTACGTCAACAAGTTATGATTTTAACCGCGGGATATAAGCGTAGTAAGAAGGCTGAGAATGCAGGTGTATATATACTTATCGAGTTACATAAGATGCTTCAACGTATTCGATACTGTATTGAAGATTATGAAGATAATAATATCCTTTATATATATATATATTTGATAATGGAGTCTTATCTTTATTATATATACATTATTCAGTGTTATATATACTATTGCTAATTTATTATTTTATATAAGATCAGTATATGTGTATATATGTATCAATGGTTTCCTTCATCAATTCACAATATTTCCTTACTCAGGCTTCTTCTATAACTGATATTGTAGCTCTCATTGTAGCGAACTTAGTCACAATTCCCGCGGGAGCAGTCTCTTGGTATAAGAGTCTTCAATCTCGAATAGAGAGTACAAAGAATGACGAGTTCAAAGACACGGATTCTCTTCAATATCATTGGCTATATACGGAGTATATATTATTATTATATTTATTATATTTTTATATTTATTATATTTTTATATTTATTATATTTTTATATTTATTATATTTTTATATTTATTATATTTTTATATTTATTATATTTAGTATATATTATGTTTATATAATACATATTTTCATAATATGCTTTCTTTGATCTATATATATCTATATATATATAATTCCTATAGTGAAATTGAATGTTCCTTACTGTCAGCGTCTCTTACACCTTATCTTATCGCTTACTCTAAAGACTGTTATCTACTTATAAGAAATATATTCGTATATATATTATATATATTATATATATTATATATATTATGATACTTTTCTTATTCCATGTTCTATATATATATTCTCTTATATACATATATATATAGTCTCAATTACCTGTAGTTACTGAAGAAATTAAAAAGGAATTAGAAACGAAAAAAGAAATTGATCTTTATCCTGAATCTACCCCTTCTACTACCCAAGATAATAACGAGGATTCCCGCGGGGATGATGAGGATGAGGATAGTGAGAGTGAGGATAGTGATGAAGAAGATGATATTGATTATATATATAGAGGTATTAAGCATATTGATAACAGTGATTTTGAAGCTAATTTGAATGTTAAAACGAAAGAAGGGCGTGAAGGACTCAATATAGTCACTGATGAAGTTACTAAAAGATATTCTGTGTTTACCAAATTCTTCGATGATTCTGAATATATATATTTAAGTACATATAAGAATATTCTAAGAGTATATAGTCGAGAAGGATATATATATTGTCACGAGGAGAAACCAGAAGAAGAAACAGCTCATTGGATCATTGACAACCGTCAGGATTCCTTGGGTCGTACAAATCAATATTTATATAATTATACATATACTGACCATAAAGAGGCTGCTTATAAGGAAGACATGGTGACCACTCAAGTTAGTCATGATCATCTATGTATGTATAGTATTATATTATATAATATAATATTAACTATTATATTATATTAACTATAATATTATATTATATTAACTGTTATATTAACTATTATATAATCTATTCCATATGAAGAAGAGGGATATTGATACGGATATAAATATTGAAAATAACCGCGAGGATGATGATGATAGTTTAGAGTCAAAGAATACATATCATAATTTATATAGATATTTAGATGGATACAAGTATATATAATTATATTATATATACATTATTATTATTATTATTTATATAGAGCTACTTTTGATGAAATTCAAATATTATTTAATTATAATCATATTGATGGTATATATATATATATTATATATAATATATATATTTTATATCTATTGACCATGTTTAGGAAGAATAATTATTACATCCAAAGATTTGTTCTTTATTCCCGCGGATATTACTCAATGTTTACCTATATACCGTCAAATTTCTACGATTAAAGAAATCTTACCTCGTCGTTCTATTGGATCACCAATTGCCCTCGAAATCTTTTTCCTTGGCGGGCAATCTCTCTTTATTATTTTTAATAGCAAACAAGAAAGAGGAGAATTCTTTTCATTATTGCATCCTCTTTGTCCTTCAATTATTACTCCCAATTCTCTGGATAATGCTGAAATCTATTCAGTCATGCCTTATACAGCTCTTTGGCGCACGCGTCGTATTAGTAACTTTGAGTATCTTATGATGCTAAATAAGTACGGAGGACGAACAGTACAAGATCTTACACAATATTATATATTCCCGTGGGTATTGAAGGATTATGAATCAGAAACAATCAATCTCAGAAGTCCAGATGTATATCGTGATCTATCGAAGCCTATTGGTATGCTTAATGATGATCGATGGAATGAAGTATATATATATATATATATATATATATATATATATATATATATATAATTATCCATATATATTATAGATTTGCGATCGTTATCAGTCGTTAAAGGAAATGTACGATGAGACTAATAAGGATATTAATAATGTTCCGCCATTTATGTATGGTTCCCACTATTCTACGGAAGGAGTCGTATTATATTATTTATCCAGAGTCGAACCTTTTACTACTGTATATATATATATATATATATATTTGTATTTATATTATGATATATATATATATAGTTAAATATTCAGCTACAAGGAGGTCGATTTGATTGTCCCGAGAGAATTTTCTATAATATCAGAGATGCATTCAAAGGTATATATATATATATATATATATATATAATCATATGTATTATACTATATATATAGGTTGTTTGACTTCTTCTACTGATTTCAAAGAACTTACTCCTGAGTTCTATTATAATAAGGATATTTATATTAATAAGAATAATCTACCTCTTGGTATATTACGTCAAGATGACTCCCAGACGGGTACCGCGATTAATGATGTCATTTTACCTCCATATGCTTCTTCTCCCACGGAATTCGTTAAAATCATGAGAAGAGCTCTTGAATCTGAATTTGTTTCTGAATCTCTTCCATCGTGGATTGATCTTATTTTCGGTTATAAACAACGCGGTCAAGCTGCTGAAGACGCGGGAAATGTCTATTACTATCTTACTTATGAAGTATATATATATATATATATATATATATATATTATATACATATATACATCCTATATATTTAATATATATTTTATATATAGGGAAGTGTAGATATTACTACAATTGAAGATGAAAACTCCCGTGAATCTTTGATCCAGCAGATTCTTCATTATGGTCAATGCCCCTCTCAACTGTTTACTACCCCTCATGAAGCACGTGATAGAGCCATTCCATCCCTCTCTAAATGGTACATGCATGGAACACAATGTGATGTCAAAGTCACTACATCTCAAGAAGTATATATATATATATATATATATATATATATATTGTTTAATACTATTTTATTTTTTATATAGATCGGTATTCCTGCAATTATTTCCTTGACAAAAGTAGATAACAAAATATATTGTATACATACCAACATGTCCCTCTCTACTGCCCGCGTTGGCTACAAGGCGGGCACATGTTCTCTTAAAATGGATAAATCTACTCCTATTAAAGATGCTGTATATTCACTTTGTTCATATGCTCGTACAAATAATAAAATTAATATTGAAAAAGATCGTTATAATCTTAATAATTGTATATATATTATATATTATATATTATATATTATATATTATATATTATATATTATATATTTTATTTTTATAATACTTTTGTCTATAGCTTCCATTTGTATTCCTAGTACGGGACCTTTTGGCGGGAAATATTTATATACTTCATTAAATTGGGATAAATCAATTCATATCGTCGATTTAGGAAACTTAAACAATTCATTTACATCAATTGCGTTGAATTATATATGTACATGTATTTGTACGGATAGCGAAGGACGTGGAATCTATATAGGTACAGATAAAGGTATATGTATTCAAGGATATATAAAAGATGGAGACCGAACAAATCTTCAAGATTTCCCTGGAATTAATAATGTATATATAGAATTATATATAATTGTATATAGTTAAATATATATATAGGAATTTGATTATATGCAAGTAGGTAATTCTGGATTTATTGTGAGCAATGTATATATATAATATATATATATTATATAATATATAATATGTAGGTATTATATGGTCAAAAGGAGAGAATAGTAGATATAGTAGTGAATAGTGACCTTGATATTGTTGCTACTGCAGCTGCAGATGGTATATATATTATATATTATATATTATATATTATATATTATATATTATATATTATATATTATATATTATATATTATATATTATATATTATATATTATATATTATATATTATATATTATATATTATATATTATATATTATATATTATATATTATATATTATATATTATATATTATATATTATATATTATATATTATATATTATATATTATATATTATATATTATATATTATATATTATATATTATATATTATATATTATATATTATATATTATATATACATGGATATATAAGTATATATAACTATATATATAGGTACTGTTTGTTTGTATTCTGCATTAGAATGTAATTATTTAAGAAGAATTAAGAATCCCCGTGGAAATGCTTATGATAAACTTACTTTATCTAAACAAGGTTTTATTACGTGTTTATCGAAAGAAGAGAATCGTGTTGATATCTATAATATTCACGGGGAATTCATTAGCTCTTATACAAATGAGTATCATATTGTAACGTTACAATATACTAATGACGGCCTTTGTGTCATGATAGGAACTGAAATTGGTCATTTTATCTGCTTAGATAATCGTGGTAATGAATTATTCACACGTGATTTCTCTGTTTATGGTGGAATAACCGCGATTATGGATGATAAGGATATGTTTATGACCTATTTAGGTACAGATAAAGGTAATTTAATCGTATTATTTGATCCCCTTTCTGCAGAAGTATTTAAATATACACTTTAATCTCTATACACTTTTTATGTTGAATTACTTCTATATGAGAATCAAGAAGACTTTTTCTTAATAATTATATTGTTATACTTCTCTTATCTTCATCTTTTTCTTCATTAACTATTTCTCATATATATATATATATATATTCATTTATTTTACTTATACAAACTATATTCAGATTTATATTCTTTTAAAAGACTTTTTTATAAATACTATTATTTATATATAATTATGTCAATATTACACGTTTTTAATTTAGATTAGTTTTTTCAAACATTAGCCATTTTTATAAATATTTTTTTGTAACTATAATAGTTCTTTTTGCTACTTTTAATAGTAGATTCTTATATATACTTTTGATTTCTTTTTTTATATTTACTGTAGTTCTATATATTTTTTCATTATACACTAACTCTAGTTTTTATAAATTAGTCATTTGTAATTCTCTTTTTCTTTCATTTATTTTTAAAATTTACAGTCGTTCCAATAAATGTTTTGTTTCATTTATTTCTTTATTAAAAAAGAAAATATATATTGGTCTTATAAGAAAAAACAACTAAAGAATTTAAATAGATTCTTGCAAAGATTAAATAAAAATGATATATATATATATATATGTATAGAAGAGAATAGTAAATAAAAATAGAATCAATAAATAGTAAAATGAGAGAATTTGAATAGAGTTTAAATGGATTCAGCATCACTCCATTGATCATTCTTCATACTTTCAAAGGGGCTATGATATCTATTCAACCATTTATCTTGATAAGGTCTATCATATTTCCACATTAAACGAGCATGGTAAGGACCACGCTATATAGATTTTATTATTATTTTGTTATATATATAGTTATAAAGAAAAATAATAATAAAATAATAAAATAATAAAATAATAATAATAATAATAATAAAATAAAATAATAATAAAATAATAAAATAACAATAATAAATAATAATATATACAGCTTTCATTTCAGTTACAACGGATCTTCTTAATACTTTATCCCCAAATACCTTATATACATAAGGAGAAGTAGGAGTAGGAGTCTCAATCTCATATTTATAAGCTATAGATAGAATTATAATAGTCATATATATATTCATAAGAAGCTTAAAAATAATAGATATTAAAAAAAAATAAAATAATTAAAAAAAAAATAAAATTAAAATATAAACAAACATAAAAAATACAACTTCTTCTATGCTTACCATATCTGTTACAGAAGGTGACAGCATTTTCAAGAGAAGTAAATTGAAGTTGATCGGCAGCATATATATCTCCAGAAGCATAATTACCCATAATGCTTTCAGTAAAAGAATTGGTATTATCCATTTCCCATTTAATATACCAAGGCTTAGAATGTCTTCCAGAAGGTTGCTGACTTTCATCATATTTATAAATGATAGCCTATAAAAAATAATCATAAAAATATAAAATTTGTGTAATTGTGTTTAATTCAATAAGAATAGAACAAAGAGAAATACCTTTCTATTCTGATAAGAAGGATTGTAATTCTTTCCAGCTTGGTAATCTACATAATCACGTCTCTTTTCAAAATCGAATTTGGAACATTCAGGATCCACAATATCATTATGAGATTTAATAATAGGAGTATTATCTACATCTGGAGGTGGAGGTGGAGGAGGAGCCTTAGCACCTTTAGGAGCTTCAGCGAAAGATCTGAAGAATGTAGGTTTACAAACAGAAATAACTCTGAAAGAACGAGCTAACATTTATTTCCCTTTATATCAATAAATGATAAATCATAGAAAATCAGTATTAAACAAGATAAGAGAATAATCGTGATTATTGAGAAAGAATCAATCAGGTGACTTTATGTACGATGTCTCTAAGAAAAGAGCGATTCGGTCATTTTATTGGAGTATACAATCGCTATGAAATACTATTCAAATAATGCTCAGTTTTATTTGATATTCTATAAAATATACTAGATGATTCGTCCAAACAATGTACAGAAAAGAATGGTTGGCTGCTCAATTTCCTTGGGAATTTCTTTTGTATCATTTGTTCACATTTGTTTATTCATTAATTTAGACCACGAAAATGTGTGGAGTTACTTAAGGTATGTAGATTTCATTTTCAATATGAGTTAGCATTTAATTATTGAGCATTTTGGATTCAATTGAGAATTGTCTTGAACAATTAAATGTGGTGATTATTAGTATTATAATAATTAAGTGTAACATTATATACATATTGTTAAAGAATTGGGTGTTTTTATATATGATTAATTCATTAAAAATGAATTATTGAAAAAGGAAATAACGGTAAAGGGTTAAATTCTAGAAGAAAAAAAAAATGGAAAATTGAATACGAGTAAAAAAATGAAAATAATGAAAAATGTGATCAAACGAATAAATTCGTTTTTAGATCAAGAAGAATGTTTGCATTTGGAAGTATTAGTGACCAATCATCTCTTCTTGTTTTTGTGTTGATTTTATTTTATGAACACGATATTTTTCATATTTTATTTTAAATTATA
Organism: Blastocystis sp. Blastoise; assembly: GCA_039096225.1. Taxonomy (NCBI): domain Eukaryota; class Bigyra; order Opalinata; family Blastocystidae; genus Blastocystis; species Blastocystis sp. Blastoise. Next base: position 358,729 of record JBBPEB010000018.1, read on the forward strand.
ATATTAAAAAGTTATTAAAAGCTGTTTATAAAAAGAATGGATGCCTATGAAAGTTTAAAGAAAGTTTGTTTAGAAAGACAAAGTTATAGATCTTATAAGGGAATTCCCTTTGCTGAAGGTGTTTTGGAGGATATCTTAGCTGTTGCTCAAAGAGCTCCTTCATCCTTTAATACACAACCTTACAAAGTAATTATATGTAGAAGTGATAAAGATCGTAAGACTCTTTCTGAATGTATGATGGATGTGAATCAACTTGCTGTCAATACTTCAAGTGCCACTTTGATTATTTTATCAGATTTGAGTATTTATTATATGATAGTTATTTATTATTATTATATATATCTTTATTAATTAATTCTTATACTTTATAAATTATTTAAATAGAACCAAGTCTTGGTTTCCCTGATTTACAACAAATGGCTAGAGACGCTGGTAAGAGTGAAGAGGAAGCAATTGGTTCTACAAGTTTAGTTCATTATTTTGTTGATGAACCTTGGCTTTTAGGTTTTGGATTTGATATAGCTCTTTCTATTAAAAGATTAAGTGGTGTTGTTCCTCGTAGAAATACTGTTCAAGGATGGGCATTTAAACAAAGTGCTTTATTTGTCAGTCAATTATTATTATTAGCTAAAGCTCATGGAATTGATATATATTATTATTATTATATTTGTTATTATATTTGTTATTATATTTGTTATTATATTTGTTATTATATTTATTATTATTATTATTATTATTATTATTATTATTATTATTAATATGTTTATTATTATTATTATTATTATTATTATTATTATTATTATTATTATTATTATTATTATTATTATTATTATTATTATTATTATTATTATTATTATTATTATTATTATTATTATTATTATTATTATTATATAGATAGTTTAGTTGAAGAAGGATTTGATTTCTATAAAGTAAGAAATGCATTTAATATTCCTTCAAGGTATATATATAAATACACTATGACTTTTGTATAGTATCTATAAACTATAAATATTATCTAACAATCTTTATATAGATATGATATTTGTTGTTGTGTATCGTTAGGTTATCATGATAGAGAAAATAGAAGTCAAACTAAACGTCTTAATCCTGGTATTTATTTTATATATTATCTATATACCATGAATAATAATATAATCACATGTATTTATAGAAAAAATGTTCTTTGAAGGTTCTTTTGGCCATGAAGTTTCTACTTCTATTCCTCATTATTAAAAATGTTATATGAATAATTTATTTATTCATAATTTAGTTTAGAGTTAAAAATATATGTTTTATAAATATTACAAAATAATGATTTTTGTTATATATTTAGTATAAACTACTTATATATATTATTCAATACGTAAACAAAACAAGTGAACATATGAAGTAAATAATGGATATAACTTTCTATACTGAAACATAGAGATTATATAAATTATTCAAGAGGAACAACACACCAATCACGAATTTCATAAGATGTAACAAGACCATTTTGATAATCTAAAATAAAAGATATATTCATATATATAGAAAACACATATAAATGTATATATATATATTAATATAAAACGAGTGAATTCAACTTTATAAAGCACTTATATATATACAAGGATCTCTCTTTACAAATTCATGAATTTCATCCTTAGATTTACACTTGAAAGCAAAACAAGCACCATCAGGAGGATTAGCATAAGCGCCAACCATTTGGCATTTACCTTCAGCATGAGAAGACTTAGCATTAGCTAAATGGCCAGGTCTGAAGGGACCTCTCTTTTCAAGTATACCTGGAACATACTTGTAGAATAATAAGTACCAGCTTTCAGGAGCGGCAGATGCTAAAGCACGTGTGAAAGAAGGATTACAAAGAGTACGGGCAGTGTTAGTTAATGTATTCATGGTTTTGACAACGGTATCAAAAAGCAAACAAACAAAAGAATAATGAAAAAACAAACAAATAAACATAGAGACATCTTCAAGATCTCTATTTCTCTTTTTCTTTCTCTGTTCAATCTTCAATATCGGCTAAATAACGTGATCCCGTGGAATTTCTTGAACTTAATCTGAAACAAAGAAAATAATCTTGATTCCAAAAACTTTCTTTTTTTCTTTTTCTTTTTTTAATATATTCTATTCTCTCTATTTCATTCTTACTAATAAAAATAAAATAAAATGAATCCTGCTATGATGGGTCTTGGAATGGGTGCTCCTCAACCAGAAGATAAATCTTTTATGGGAAAAGTGAAGAAAGCCTTCTCTGCCGTTTTTCATTTCAGTCTTAAAGTTACATATTACTGCTTATTCCCTGCTGTAATTTATATGGGAATGGGAAAGAAATCTATCGCAGATTATATATCTGTGTTGTATGTCTAAATTATATATCTCTGGATATGTTATAAAACATGTTTTTAGCAATTTTATTCTCTTTAATTTTTCTAAAATTTCGATATCTTTTGTTTACATATGTAATATGGGGCTTTTTATTCAATTATTCTGTTATATATTAATATTGATAGTTTGCATGTAGTTTTGAATTATATTAAACTTAATTAAAACCTGTTGATACAATAGTTTGAATAGAATTGATAAACTGCTTGAAACATTTTATATATTAAAAAAATAAAATGAAGAAATAATACAGAATAATAATAGAATAAAAATATTTAATAAATATGTTATTATTCATCCATAGAGAAATCAAATATTTGACCATCATATGCACATTCTACATTGTGAAATCCCATCTATATACATAATAATATATAAATAATATATAATAATATATAATATATATAAATAGCATATAATATAATAATATATAAATAAAATATAATAAAATATAATAAAATATAATAATATATAATAATATATAATAATATATAATAATATATAAATAGTATATATATATTATATAATAATATATAAATAAAATATAATAATATATAAATAATATATAATACATATAATACATATATAATGCAATAAAGATATAATAATATAAATACATCTTGTAATTGTTGATTAAATTCATTGTGATCTGCCATATGCGTCATTCCAACAAGATATACTTGTTTTGGTGGTTGCTCTACATGGCAATGATTTAAGAAGAAACCTTCTAATTGAGACATAGAAACATGAGAAGGGTGCACTTTATTCTTAGGATATATACAATCTAATATTAACTATATATATATAGATGTATAAAGAGAGAAAAACAAATAAATAATGAAATCAATCTAGAAAAGATATTTTTAAAGAATTATGTACAATATCTGAGTTATTAATATATTTTAGACAAGTATCATTAATAGAAGAAACATCAGAAATATAACATAATTTCCCAATACGAAAAGCAGTACATTCACAACCACCGTGAGGAACAAAAAAGGCTAAAATAGATAGAGATATATATTTAAAAATTTTTAAAAAGAAATAAATAAATAATAAATAAATAATAAATAAATAAAATAAATAAATAAAATAAATAATAAATAAATAATAAATAAATAATAAATAAATAAATAAATATTTCTATATAATAAAGAATTTACATACGATGAAGTGTAATATCTTTAATAGTGAAAGGAACTTCATTCTCAATTGTTTTAAAAAATAAATCGGGAACACCTCCATTTAGAACATTATCCTTTTGTTTAAAAATATAGGGAAATGAATTTGTCATTACTGTTTGAGTCTTTGCGTTGGCATAAATGGGTAATTCTCTCTTAATAATACGTTTTGTTACATCTCGAAGATTATCTACACCTCCTATAGCATCAGCATGTTCATGCGAAATCACAAATGCATCAATATCACGAATATTATTCTTTGGTAATACTTCTAAAGCACTATCCCACCATAATTTACCACAGTATATGAATTAAAGAATATACAATCAATATAAATATCTATATATTCATTTAAAAAGATATTCGATAAGAATAAATAGAAAAACAATTAATAAAACGAGAATTAACAATGAAACAAATCATTTTCAACAGGATATATCTATAATAATATTTGTATTCTTATAAGAAATAGCAACAGAGATGTTTCGTCGTCTATTCTTTGATCCAGGAATCATAGCATCTTTACATACCTTACAATCACCAAATAAACAAGACAAAATAGGTATTCCTTCACTAGTACCAGTACCTATAAACAAACATTTTGCTAATGAAGACATACTATCGCTTTCTTTAAAAAAAAACAAACAAATTCTTTTTGAAAGAGAAATAACATGATTTTTCGTTCTCTTTATGATGACAAATGATTATCAGAAACTCTCAACGAATATCTGTCAAACGCGTATCGTTTTTTTCTCAAACGCGTATTTTTATGTTTTTGTGTATATTTTGTTTTTGGTTGAACTCAGTTGATATTTATTTTTTTTAAATAATTTTTTGCATAAACTCTTTTCTAATCTATCAGAGACTACTTCATAAATATGAAGTGTATACACATAATACACAATGAAAAATCAGTACACAAAGTTGCTCGTCTTATTTTATAGTACCAACTTTTTTAATGACAAGAGCGACTTATTAAAAAGAGTTAATCTAAAAAATATATAAGAATATATTTATCTTCAAGAATATACAAATAATTTTCACTCAAATGAGTTTGAGCAAGTATCACTTGAATAATGTTCTTTCAAAATTAGTCTATTACAACATAAATGAGGTCTATATCGTCTGCAATTATTGTTAACGTATCTATCTTAAAAATTAGTAATATTTTATCAATAATTTAGTGCTAATCACTGGTAGGCATTTTCACGGATATCAAAAAAGCGACAAATTCGAAAAAGTAAACAAAAAATTTTAAGACACTTTTCAGTCATAGCGAATAGAGTGGCCAAAAAATAGACTAATTTTGTCGGGTATGTTGTTTGTTTTCATTCGTTCAGAATTCTTTTAGAAACGTCATTTTTTATTTATTTATCGTTGTGTGAATGATAATAAAAATATATATAACAAAAGACAATAGATAATAATAAAAAAATAATAACAATAATAAAGAAAATAAAATAATAATTATTTATAATATTTTTGAGTAATTTGATATCATTTTGGATCACTTTATATACATAAATGATAGAAATGATAATAATATAGATAACATATAAATATATACCTTTATATATCACTTGTAGAATACCCCTTGAAGAAAAACCACAACTATAAAAATATAATTTATAAAAATAAATATATTATAATAATATACCTTCAACCACCAAACAGACTAGACCAAGAGAAACCTCATGAAGGACCTAGAACCTATATAAAAATAAAAGTAGTTAATTTTAAAAAAATAAAATATAATAAAATACCTTCAAAACCAGGGAGTTGTTAACCAAGGAGACCGACAACAACACCTGAACCTATAGAAGATGATAATAATAATAACAAAGAGAATGCTAAAAATATATACCTTTAATAGCACAAGATTTCTAGTTACATAGACCCCACAACTCATTGTTTAACTTTAAAGAAGAAGACCAATTAGGACCTATTTGAATCTATTTGGATAGATCATGAAGACTATAAAGTTTAAGGCAAATAAAAAATATTATATACATCTTATAATATATAAAAAATATCTGAAAAATAAATAAAAATAAAAATAAATATGTGAAAATATTAAATCTTAAAAATAAAGAGAAATTCCCCCTTATAAAATCTTTTTTTCTATAATAAAAGTTTGTGTAAATTCGTTGTTTCCAGGGGTTAAAACATTTTTAAAATTTCCCTTTTTCTCTATTTAAAAGTCTATTTGAATTTTTAATTGATATATAAATGTTATATGTGTCTATTAAGCTTAATTATTTAATTATAACAGATTTCCGGACTTAATTAAACAAGAAAATTGTTATTTTAATAAACTATAATTACAATTAAATATATTTGTTAGTTATTTTTATATAATACTATTCTATTTATAATAAGAATGCAATAGAGAATCAAAAAATATATTTAGTATAGCTATTTATGAAGATACAATTTACAATTGGCAACTTTTGTTTTATGATATGTTTTAGTTCAATGAATCATATATTATTATTAGTGAATAAATGAACTGAGAATGTCTGAGAGATTCTTAAGTTGTTTTATGCTTTATAAAGAAAATTATAAAATATTAATAAGAATCTATATTTATGTTAAACACCTTTTTATGTTATTCCAAAAGAATTCTTTTAAAATATTTTTATTCTCAAATACTACAAAACAAAATGTATATAATAAATAAATATAACACAATAAAAATAGATAAAATAAATATTAAATAATATATATAAATATAAGTAACATATCATTATAATACATATAATATGTATATGTAAGGAACTTCTTTCTATCCTATATATATATGATTATAAAACTATTTATAATATATATATATATATATATACATAGAGAGGTATCATTATTTTAATATATAAATTGAATCATCTAAGAGTCTGTTATATCTATATAATAATAAAAATAATAATAATAACATATACTATTCTGTTGTATTTTCTCTTGTTGATAATACCAGTATATATATGTAAGTATGTTTTGAACTATGGAGAATAAGTAGTTAGAAAGAATCCAAATAATACAAATAATAAATATTAATAATTATAAATAATATATATATACTTTATAAAGAGTAGATTAGTTGCATCTCTGTGCATACCGATTATTCAAGGAGTATGAGAGAGTGATATATAGGGAGAAAGGAAAGGAGGATACTAGGATATAACGAGAAGAGTTAAGGAATAGAAAGGAAGGGAGAGACACTATGAAGGGATAGAATAAGATAGATATTATAATGCCAATTAATAAGTATAATAATAATAATAGCTATAATAACTATAATATATATACAAGATAAATAACCATGCTTACGATAATCATGGTTATCAAGGAGAGAAATAAAACGCTGGTATACTAGGAAGTATATAGTATAGTATATATATATTGATGTATTTGTGGTTTATAAATATATAATGTCATATCTATCATATGTATAGCATTTTAATATCTATATATACATTAATTATAAATATAAAATAGTTAATACTATGTATAATATTTTATATCAAAAGTTTTATAGTGTATAATTAAATATACAATTGAGAAATACTGGAGAAGTAATATTCCCCGCGATTAATGATTCATAAAGAAAACACCCACAATAATACTGGAAGATGAAGAAGGAGAAATATGGAGAACTGTACATAACCACGGGGATAATAAGTATATATATTCTATAAATATTTAATAAGAAGATCGTGTTTAGTAAGTAGTTGACAGAGGGATTCACACATCCATAGAATACATAGATTCTATATAATAATAATAATAATAATATATAATAATATATAGATTCTATATAAAATAATAATAATAAATATAATAATAATAATAATAAATATATATATATATATATAGCATACATAAGGGAAATACATGACTATAGAGCTATATATTCCTTTATATTTATAAATTATTCCTAATGCTTGTTATGTATATTTATGTTTATGTATATATATTAAGGAATGAATAAGAAGGAAGAATAAGAGGGATACGAGGTAATAAATAAGGATGAGAAGGAGTTAAAAGCGTATCTATAATATAATAATAATAATAATATATACATATATATACAATTTAAATCTTTATTTTTTAACTGGACAAATACATATCAATTTATATATATATATATAATTCTGCACAATAACTACATTCAGATGCTAATATAATTATTTATGTTTGTGATATAGGGTTTCATAAACTATATATTTATAAATATAAATAATAATTATAATTATAATAAATATAATAATAATAAATATAATAATAATAATAAATATAATAATACTAATAAATATAATAGTAATAAATATAATAGTAATAAATATAATAAATATAAATATAATAATAATAAATATAATAAATATAACAATATATACCATTTTTATTAGGTTCAAAATTAAATCCAAAATCTCTACTAGCAACTCTCATTCTCCCGCCAGATCGAGGAGGGGGAAGTGGAGGTAATGCTGATGAGGATACATTCAATTTATTATTATTATTATTATTAATATTATTATTATTATTCTTTCCTTAGTAATAATATTATTATGATGAGAAATAGCTATTCTATCTTTATTTGTAGGAGTTAATAATATATTATTAGCACAATGATTATTATGTATATCATAAGTATAATCAATATAAGTATTAAGATCTGAAGATTGTAACGTTGAATTGATTTGATTGTTTTTCGTTGAAGATAAATGTGCGGATAACGGACTGTTAACATTCTGAGGAATAGTATTTGTATCATTAGTATTATTACTAGTATTATTATTATCATTTTCAAATAATTCACCATTACTAATACTATTGATTCTCTTTAGAGGAATAGGAGAAGTACTTTTCGATAAAGGTGATATTTCTATATCATTATCTGCTTCTTTATATATAATGTCCATATTTAAGGGACGTATTTCAGAGAATGAAGATGAATTTCCTTGTGTAGTAGTAGTATATATTTCATTGCGATCACCATCAAATACTATTTCATTAGTATTATTCACTTCATAAGGAGAAATTGATGTAGATGAAGGCATAAGAGTAATAGAAGCTTTTGGAAATGGTATTTCTGAATCATATTCTAAGGGCTCTAAAGAATTTCTATTCGAACCAGAAAGATTATGAGAGAAAGAATGTATATTATATTATTATTAGTAGTAGTATCAATATATAATTAATTACTATTGATTAATATATTATTTGATGCAGGAGGAGGAGAAGCCGAATTCGATATAGAACTATTTACAATAGGTGACGAAACACAATCATTATTTTCATGATAACCACTATTTGAGTCTTGTTTCATCAGGTGGTGTTGACTATTATATTGTAAATTCGAGAGAGAAAGAGGAATAGAAGAAGGTGAAGTTGCTGATCAAGATGGAGGTATATATGTAGATGTACCTATATGAGTAGAAGGAGTAGATATACGTATTGATGAAGGATAAGAATGGCCTAATAATTTATTACCTATTATATTATTATTATTATTTATAGAAGATACAATAGGCATATTATTATTATTATTATTATTATTATTATTATTATTATGTTTATTATTATTATTATTATTATTATTATTATTATTATTATTATTATTATTAGCATTAGTATTAATACTATTCATACTAATACCATTAATATTAATTTTCTTTTCTAAGAATAATTTATGTATTACTTCTGGTTTATAGAAAGGAGTTAATATATAGAAAGCATCAAGTAATGCAGAGGTAAATAATTGCTGTATTATATAAGGATTTGAAAAAGATGGAGTTAATAAAGAAAAATAAATTTCTATTATCATTTGTATAGATGCAGAATCATTATGACATATATTGGCTAATATATATATATATATCTCTTTTCCACCTCTGTAACATCTTAATATATATTTCATCCGATATATGGTCATCCACCAAATTATCTAAATCCTTACCTATATATATATATTATATAAACATATATATATATATATTATATACTATAATTATATATACTTCTTTTAATATCTAAAGATAATGTGCTAAATAACCAGCTAATTTATCTTGATCATCTCTCTCTCTATATATATATAATAATAATAATAATAATAATAATAATAATAATAATAATAATAATAATAATAATAATAATAATAATAATAATAATAATAATAATAATAATAATAATAATAATAATAATAATAATAATAATAATAATAATAATAATAATAATAATAATAATAATAAATAGACATACCATTTTAATTTGAAAGAATATTACCAACAATCGGATTTGTAAATGGGAAAGAAAAATCTATGTTCTATATATAATATAATAAGATTAGCATAAAATATTATAATATTAAAATAAATAAAAATCAAATAAATATTTAATATAGGAAAAGAAAAAAAAAGAAAAATGTTAATGCAAACGAAAAAAAATATATATGATATTTATATACTGTTGATAACATATTTGGTTGTTGTTTGACATTGATTTGAGTTAGTAGAACCAAAAAGAACCTAAAAAATAATAAAAAAGAAATGGAAAAAAATACCTTAATAGATAGAGCGAAGCATCAATCCTTTTTTGGTAAACACTTCTAATAGTGACTGAGGAGACTGTTTGAACGCAGACGGGAAGCCAGAATGAAGAACCTAAAAGAATTATATAAAAAAATAGGAAATATTCAATAAATAAATTATGATATAATACATACATGTATAGAAAACACCTAAGATATGCATAGCAGTCACTAGATCTGCTTGTATGCAACAAATTAAAAATAAAGATAAATTCATATTTAAAGTCAATTTTTTAGTCAAATACTAAAAATTCTCATAAAAATTCATTTTTAAATTTTTTAAATTTTTTTATGACTCACTACTAAAGTAACAAGTTTTAGCAATTATATATTACACTATTGACGCAACATTATTGTATCCCACTACTTTCAGGTTTTAAAAAAAAACTCATTTTTGTTGACTCTCTGATCTGTTGACTAACTTGTCTAAAAACTATTAATTCTGACATAAAACGTTTTTATAATACATAATTAACTCTCAAAACAACTCTTTAAAAGACTTTTCTTTGATTCTGAGGAAAAGTAGTTTTTTTATAAGTTTTGACATACTCTTTGTATGCGGAACTTAAAGTCATGATAGAATAAAATGAAAAAAGTCTTTTAAAACTCTTATGTCGTCTGATATATAATAAAATATAAATAGACTCAGTTTTAAACAATAAAAATATTCCCGTAAATATTTTAAAAATGAAAAACTCTGGTCTGATTGCCCATGGAACAAATAGGCTCGGTTCAATTTTTCAGTGTAAAAAAAATATAATTTTTTGACTTTTTGACTGAATTTTGGCTCTGAGCCATAGAGGTCAGCTGATTGACTTTTAATTACATTTATGACTCTGAGAGGGTCTTCACTTCAAACACAACTATAAAATATTTTAAAATATTGACCCCATTATTTGTCGGAATTGCGACTTTAAAATAAAGAAAAACGTTTTGGATATTGTGTGACCCTCAATAAACAAAAAATAATGTCAATTCTTTATTAAAATATGTCTAATAGGGTTTTTAAAGTCTAATAGAACGTCGTCTTAAAATTTTTGTGAAAATTTTCATTTTTTTGCCTAAGTCTTTTTTTTATTCAAATTTTATTGGCTGAATAAGTTCTGAACGAAAATTAGCCAA